>JAQQZT010000039.1:22513506-22532573 GCA_030068275.1 Clarias platycephalus | reverse complement strand
TCGTGCACTGTCGGCGTCACAGATAGTGCAGAAAGTTTATGTTCACATACAGCTACATGACACACTGCATGAAAGATAATGTTTGAAAAAGCATAGTAGGACCTCTTTAAAGTTTCAGCCACAAAGTCATAGTTACTCCCCAACATGATAAATATTAAATACCAAGAACATCATGCAAACCACTTAAAAATCATAAACAGTTGTTCTAAAGAAATGTATTCCCTGTGTCTGTTAGATGATTTGCATTCATTAGGCCAAATTGTATTTATTTCTCCAGACATTCCATTGTGATTTTGGCCTTAAAAGAGATTGCATAGCTAAAATTAGGTTTCACGACAAAAACCAGCTTAATAGGTAAATTAGACAAATAAAGAGTGATTTACCAGTGTGTTCACAATAATTGTTCTAAAGAAATTACAAGAAACCTGTTCAAATAAGTAGTTAGTGGTGCAATGATGTAAACAAGCAAAATATTGCAATATTTTGCAATGTGATTAAGCTTGATACCCTTGAAGAAACAGTGAGTTTAGCCAGTTGAGGAGATCTGGCATGAGCATGATCTCTACATCAACTTGTTATTTGATCAGTGTCTGCAGAAAATCTCTTTTCCCCAACTTTTTCATTTAATTCTGGTCTTTCCAGTTCCCACCCTCTAGCTAATTCTTCTCTATCATACAATGCCTATACCAACAAGGAAGAGTTGTTCATCTTGCATCCCCCTTTCCTCCCTACAGTGGTAGTTTGGGAAGTATTAGGCTGCCTATCTAGTGTCTATCCACCAGTCATGTTAGGGTGAAAGTGTGTATCTCAAGGCTTGTACTAATTAATTGTAATAAAAGTTGTTCTAATGAATAGCTAAATATCTGATACATGTATATTTGACAGAGGACTCTAATTTCAATAATCAATATAAGTAACAGTAAATGTCACTAGTTGTTTTTGCATTAATAGTTCAACTAATTAGTAAGAAATTTGCATGAACTGAATGACAAGAATAAAATGGATCATTTAAAAAAACAAAAAACAATTGTCATCTTGATGCAGGTGTGAAAATTCTAATTCAATTTTCATATTTAGTAGTTATACAGCAATTATTCTTCTGTTTATGGCAGTATTTAAACACAGCTTTTTAAAAACATTTTAAAGGTTAAAAACATTCATTTTGCCATTGGTTGGTTTACATTATTCTGATGTGTTTACATGAACATTTTACATCAATTTGGATATTAATGGTTCAGTATGTTTATTAATGTGTCATTAGGTTTAACAAAAACAGAAAAGCTGATTGAACACTTTAACACTAATGTAATTTTAGTTTTTGTTATACACTAATAGGGCTCAAGGTTTCACGTGATCAGATTGATAACAACCATAATAAAGTAATTAAAATATTGTTATGCAAACCAATGATGAACATAAACTCTAACTTGAGTTTCAGTTATAACCTAAATAAACTATTTCAAATAATTCTTCACTATTGAAATTATTCCAAAGTAATGTAGAACTCATAATGGTAATGGCTAAAAACAGCGGATTCTGATTTCCTATTAAATAAAAATACATTTGCATTTAATTTATTCTGTTGTTTGTAAGTTAATTGAATAAAAATGAATTGATAAAGAAAACAGCACTTCAAAGATTATTGTTTCTTTTGTAAAGAACTTGTTTTTTTATTTTTTTTATATTTTGTCTTGCCTTTCCCAGACAAAAGTTAACAATGGGTCAACAAATTTATTTTCCTCAAAGAAAATATACATATTCTCTTAGATTTTGTACATTCCAGTGCATTTTATGTTGATATTAGATGAAATTGAATAATATAATATTGCATTTGCAAAGGCTGGACATTAAATCCATTACACATTTTCTAGAGGGCATGTGGAGGAGCAGTTAATAACTACTGCCCACCCAGGATAAGGCCAGACTGCTCCATCTGTTCCTGGGCCTCTGGACCTTTCTGGCTAGGAATACATACACAGAGCCTGTAGGGCTACAGAATGAGAGGAATGAGAGCCATATTGGTCTTGTCTGCATATCTTGGTATCCCCTTCCCTTGTAGTAGTTTCAAGGGAATTAGAATTTTTGTTGTGCATGTGAGGTCTACAAAGGGGTAAAAAGTTTATTTTTGTTAGCATTCTTAGGCAAGGGCTACCGCTGTAAAGCTGTGTGTGTGTGTGTGTGTGTGTGTGTGTGTGTGTGTGTGTGTGTGTACACACACTAATCAGTCATATTAAAACCTCCTAGGTTGTGTTCTCTTTATGCCACCATGACATAGCTCCGCAGGGCCTCGGAGGATGTGCTGTTGTGTCTATCACCAGGACATTGACAGCGGATCCTTTAGGTGCTGTCGGTTGAGTCTCTAGTGCACGAGCCTTGTTTGTCTGGTGCATCCCATGGGGACTTGTATCGTATTTGAATCTGGGGAGTTTGGAGGCTATGTCGGCAGCCCTGGGCTCTTTGCCTGCTTGGCCTCGTGTGCAGAAGGTTGTGGTGCACTGGGTGTTCTGGGTGTATGTGACCAACATAGACTTTTTTTAGTGAGACCAGACAGGCTAGCCTTTGCTCTCCGTGGGTATGGGTTAGCCTAGGGTGCCTACGATCCTGTCACCAGTGTGCTGCTGTATAATTGGTAATTAATGTTATTCAGTTCAACTGCCAGTAATGGAAATGGTAAATAATGATGAGGTGCGTGTGTGTGCGCGTTTAGTGGAAAATGTTTTCTAAAATGTTTTGATTAAAAAAAAAAAAAAAAAGTGTGTGTGTGAATAAAACACATTGGTCAGAACTTGCCTTTTCAATGATACCTTCACATTTCATACACCGGAGGACTCGAAACCAGTCTATTTCTGTCTGTCTGTCTAGCTAGAGTTGTCACAGCATCACACAAAACTGTCTGGACGGAATTTTATGAAACTTTGGTAGTACTTAGGTATTTGCCTAATATTACATATGTGCCATAAGTGAAATGAAAAATGTTGAGTAGAGGTGAGGTTATGAGTAGTTATGTGCCAGATTACGTCACAACATGTAGCGCCCCCCCCCCCCCCCGAATTTAGCGCTTTTACTCAAGCTTTTACAAAATTTTATTTCTGTGTATTAATAAATTAGGCAGATAGTTCTGCCATACAGAAAGACAGGCAGACATGTACGTGGGCTTCAACCTGAAATAATAATATTACTGATTACATTAAAACTTGAACATTTTAACTCACAAGAAACAGAGTCTCAGTCATGTTGAACCTTTTGGTGAATTTATATAACAGATGGAAAGAATTTCATCATTCTTTCCATCTGCATTATAAATTCCACACTGTAAATTCTAAATGTAAACTGAAAACGTGAAAAGGAAATCAGTGTAAATATGAGATGCTAAATCAACACGTGTGATTATGTTTCTGTGACTTTCTGCAGGTTTACATTGTGGGGAGCAGCTGTGACCGAGACGAGTGTGTGACAGGAACAATTAAGTCCCCACCACTCTACTGCTTTAAGTGCATGGCCCGCTGTAACAGAGCTGATAAAGCTAAGCCTCACACCATGTCCCTGACCCTGACCCCAGTCTCACCTCTCACCTCTACACGATACAGCATGCTATTCAATACCCCTTAGTCACAGAGGATTTGCTATAACTCTTATTACGATCTTTGACCTTTAGTTAGGTTACGTGAATATTATGATTATGCCCAATTTGGCTGTTGACATAAACCATATTGCACTTGATAGAGGCTTTAAGAATGTACCCAGACAGAAGTAACCTGCACTGAATGAGTCAAGGCATTATCTTGATATTTCATCAGCACAACAGTGGTCATTTATGGGATGATTTCAGGTACTGCATCTTTTGCCTTGCACTGACATTATAGTGTGTTGTTTTTTATATTTACCATCATTTCTGTTCTTTTTTTTTTACTTTTCAGTCGGATTTTGTGTTTTGCTTTGAATGCACGTGTCAGTCATTATATGCCATATTTTTATAAGGGGAAATCAAGTTAATGCTAATACTGCTAACAATAGGGCACTTTTTGTTTGGGGGTGTGGGGGTGGATTTATTCACTAGAACCCATACACTGCCTGGCCAAAACAAAGTTGCAATTTGAAATTAAATAATCAAATACCTTTGATTGGACAATTAATAAAGTAATTAATATTTTTTTTTAGCTATTAACCCTAACTAATGAAGTGCGTAGCTTCTCATTTTTTAAAATACCCAAGTCAGAAGCCGCATCACATGCTCATGAAAATATGTTACTGTTTTTTTTTTTCAGAAGTATCAAATTCTTGACCTGCATTAAGAAAAGAAACAATTAAGGAGATTGGTGAAATTGCTAGAACTGGGTTAAGAACTTTTCAGTGCATTTAAAAACTGGAATAATAGTGCTGAGCCATGAAATTACATTGTAAGATATGGACAGTAGAAATCACAACTATGTGTAATATAATTCAGAACATTTCCACACACTATGTGCCATGAGAACTCTCAGGATAGGGCCTAAACAGATAGGTGGCCATAGGAAAACCATTTGTTAGTGAGGGGAATCAGGGGTGGGGGGCTTTAATATAACTGGGAGGATAAAGATTGGACTTTAAAGCAATGGGAAAACCTATAGCTGCTGTGCCATGCATCATGTCCACTGTAGATGCTTCTGGAGGCAGTATTATGAGCTGGGGTTGCTTCAATTGGCCAGGTGTAGGCTTAGCAATATTATGTGGCAATGGAATTAAGTCAACCGACTTCCTGGATACATTGAATGACCAGGTTATCTTATCAATGTTTTTTTTTCTTTCCTGATTGCACAGGCATATTTCAGGACTCAAATTGTGAATTTACCACATTTAAAGCCTTTGGAATGTGATGGAGAAGCTTTTATGAAGAGATTTGACTCTTGTGGCACCAAAATGTAAAGCAACTCTTGGTGAAAATAATTGTTATGACCTTGTATATGGTTGTAGAAGCAATGCTATAATGAATGCATGCTGTAGTCAAAGCTAAAGGCAGTTCGATGAAATATTAGTGCGTGCCAGTTTTTTTTGTCTGGGCAGTGTATAAAATATGCTACATGTAATGTATGGATAGGACCTTATTTTCTTATTTCACTACCCAGTCGTACTGTATGTCTAATGCAAGTTTTTGTAATACCAGTATTTTTAAAAGACTTCCTAACATAGATACAGTACTATATGCCAAAATCCATCATTCCTTGACTGTTGTCTGGAACGTGAAGCTGTCATTTTATTTCTGCAATGCCAGTGCAGAGTTTTCTAAACCACATAACAAGTTGGTTTCCAAAACAGTGACCTTTTATCCTATGTGACCAGTAAGTGTGAATGTTGCATCATCCACTTCTGGCACAGTCTTTATGAACATGATAGGCTATGATATGCTGGCCTTCTGCCTTGGGACTTGCAGGGGCTTCTCTTGCTTTGCCAGATGTCTCACATTATCGCTTAGTAATTATTATCCTTTTGGATGTATTAGCATGGGCTGTATTATAAAGGCCCAGTGTGGAGCCTAAATGTATAATATTATGTATAATGTATAAAAATTTCCCCCATGTTAAAAAATATCTTGGGGCAATAAGATTACTCTCAGCCCACTGGTTGAAGGATGAGCTGTGGTAGATTCTGGGTTAGGGGTGTCAGGTTGCCTGAATAAGTTGCACCATGATTTATTATCATGGTGGTTTTATTGGTATCAGCAGTGAAAGTGTCATGACGAGAAGGTCAGAGACTTTGGTATACACATGTTGATGTGCTGTATCCATCTGCTTAAATACATACATGTAGCTTGCCTGTACACATACATACATACATACATACTGGCCTACACTGTTACACCACATATGCTCAAAGTCAGCGTTTGCGGTTTTTCCATATCAAGGAGGCTGTCTCGCTCAATGACATCACTCAAGCAGTTACTTTCGCCTGTTCCTTTATAGCATAGTTTATGTCAATTCAAATTGAGTGGAACCAAAATCCATTGCACTGACTGAGTGAGGTGATAAAGTGCATATTTCCCCAGTGTCATAATATGGACAAGTTCTCGCAGACATAAACACACTTTGAAGATGAGGGCAATGCCACATCTGTGACCAATGTCCTCCAAGGGGGAAATTAAATGAAGCTCAGTTTGAAGTCATGAGAGATAGCAGCTTATCGTTCTGCTTTATGAGGCCTCAGCATCAGCCCCCTCTGTGGTTCTCTTGCTTCTTGGTTTCAAATGACAACACGCTTAATTGCACCATTCTGAGGTGTGAGAGACAAAACCTTCCTCTCCTTTCTCTCACCGACATGATGAGAAGAGGAAAACGGTTCTGTTTATTTTTTTCCAGACAGTTTCATGCTGCTTCTTGAATGGAAACCATTACACGAAGCCACCTCAGGCCAAACAAATATCTATTCAAGTGGAATAATAAAACAAACAAACACTGGTGGTGAAGAAAATATTTGAGTCCTAAACACTTATCCTGGAGTCTTGCAGAGTTGGACATAAAAATGCTTCTTTTTTTTTTTTTTGCCTTTAGAGCTGAGAACTGAGAACTGAGAACCACAGCAGTGTGCAAGCAATTGGCTCCTTTTAAAACTAATTGCTCTATTTCCAAAAACTGGAGATTTATTGATGCTATTACCTGTATTTTCAGACATAAATCATGATCGTGTTTTCAGACTTTTCAGGTTTAGCTTCTTTCAGTCGACCACCCCTTATTCTGCAACACTCATCATTCCATAGATCGCTCTCATATTTGTCAAGTTAAGCGTGTCACTCCGCATTAAGACTCTTGCAGCCCAGGCAACTGTTGCCTTCTTCGGACAACTGTGTGGACCATGTCAGTATCCTCCCACCCCAAATCCACCTCTTTTCTAAGCAGAAAGAGTTGCATCTTGTGTCTAATAGTATTCCTAACAATAATTAAACTCATTAGCGTATATAACATATACCACTTTTTGCTGTTATGGGTGATGTAACTAATAATAAAATTATAAAAAGTTATTTGAAGGTTATTGTCTTGCCCAGACCTGTGTAGGGGTTGTAAAAGTGGAAAAGCTCTTGTCAGATAAGCTCTTATATGGTTAATAGATTGCAAGGATTTCAAAACTATTACAGACTGTCAACATGGTAACTTTTCCTTTCTGCAGACTGGACTGAATGGTACATGGCACTAATCCATGTTTATTTGAATAAATCTGATGGTATGTTGTTTCTTCATGGGTATAACATTCTCCATAGCTGTGGTTACTATCAGGCTCTGGTTAAGTAAGTTTTTTAATGTGCTAGAATAAAGTTATGAAAGTCAGTACTTATATTTTACAGCATGGGCAAGTGAAACTTTTAGTGTGTTCCAGTGAGAGCTCACTGCATCTAACTCATAATAATAGAGTGTTATTTTCCTTTTCTGTCTCTCTTGGTAACATCAAAACATTTTCTTTTCCCTCCCACAAATGAGGGCCCTCATGTTGACATGGAATTACTTACAGCCAGCTGTCAGGGTCTCCTGATTTGCTGGTCCTCAAAAATCTGGCAATTAACACCATAGAACAGCCCGCTAGTTCATTCGCCACCACTATGGATGCATTCCATCGCTGCAGCTGTTCACCCTGCCTCGCCCAAGTCTGTCATTCACACCCAATACACAAATATTCATCTTAACACTAATAACCCTGCCCATCCCCAATGAGCTTTTGCTTGTTGTTAGTTTAGACCCCTACAACTAGTTGGTTGAGATCGCTTTCTTTTTTTTAACAGTGGCTAAGAGCAGACACTAAGTTCAAGTTCAGGTTGGAGTCAAGTTTGAGTTTCATCTGCAGGGTAGGACAGGGATTAGGAGTGTTTGGTTGTTAAGTGGACACAGGGGTATAATTTTCACTAAGGTCATATATGTTGTGGTTTGCAGGACCTGCACTGTCCATATACCGTAGTTCCTTCCCTGCTGCACTCTTCGTTGCCACCAATGTGCTTTTACAACTTCGACTTCATCCTAAAAGCATCCCAGATGGTCCTCTCATTGTTCTGAGTACCCGACTTCAAGTCATCCTTTGTCACTGTTGTTATGGGCTTATGCTCACAACTTACAAGACATTGTGATTTGTTGGTATGTTCCTGCTTTGAAGATCTAAGGAGTTTGTGAGCAAGAAATGAGAAGATGAGAAGACAAGGTTGACAACTGTGGACTTCTCCCCCACGAAGCCAAATGCATGGTCAAGCATGACTATACACAAAGTCTGACAACCCTGAGTCAGGGGTTGGAGGGTCAAATTTCAATGTCTCCTTCTTGTCTTTAAAAATTTGCAGATGACAATTATGGTGCATTTGATTAAGTGGAGGGGCGGCACAGATATCCAGGCTTTTGACAAAGGGCCAACAGTTCATGTTTCATTAGCTGTCATTTATATGACCGGAGGAAAGCAGGGGGAGTCCCTTTACTGCTGAACTGGGGCTGCAGACTTCAAACACTATCGTTCAGCCATGCTGCTCACTTTATAAATGCCCCAGGAACAGAGAGAAAAAGAGAAAGCATATCGAAGGCCTGTCCCTCAAGTACTAGTGGGCTATGCGGTTGAAGTTGTCTTGAAAATTACTGTGTAGGACAGTTGCTCATTTATGGGGCTTTAGTTTATACCTCATATCTAGTACATTCCCAAATTCCCATTTGGTCCACAATAAAGTTATCCATAAGTCTACTCAATGCCAAATAGACTTTACAAATGCAGTAAATGTTTGTATTTGCTTTGCAAATATAGATTTAAAACCTGTTCCAGACTATACTGTGATTGATTGTAATAATCAAGAATTACATCATTAAAAAAGGTTGAATCAGGGCTGCTGTTTGTTTCACCACTTGATTGAAACAGGTCCTCCCTTCCAACAAGCCTCTTCTCACCTTTAATCAGAAATCAACACTTGCCTCCCTCCACCCTCTACGCTTCAGGCCACCACTCCAAGCTCTCAACCACAAAGACAGCCTGTAGTTCCCCCTGGTCTCTTGCCCACTTGCCCTGGGCCCTGTTGTTTTTACAAGCACCCTGAGTAAATGGCCTGGTTTATTGGGACAGGTCTTTGCTTAGCCTGCACTGTGCTCCTCCGATGGGCGGCATGGATGAGTAACCCCCATGTATAAATAGCACCCTTCATTAAATCAGTTGTTCTCTTAAGTGAACTTAAATAAAGAATGACTTATGCAGGGGCCAGCTGGTTCTAATAGAGTTGGGCTGCTGTCGTTGGATAAGAGGACTATTATTTCCCCCTTTGCTGGGCCTTGGGTCCTGGGTGTTATCAACAAAGAATGAGTGAAAGAACAGCCCTTGAACCTCGTCTAATGCATACTGAGGTGCAGTGCGTTTATTTGCCTTTCAAAGAAATAAATGGCTTGGTAATTAAATTTTCTGTGCAGGCTTTGAGTTTAATGGCCATCCCTGATGAGTGCTAATATAAGGCAAAGAAGGTGAGTAACTTGACATGCAAGAAGCTGTCCTAAGACTGAATCCCCTAAGACAAACCACGACCACCACCAAATACACACAAATGCTTGCTTTTCCACACCATTCTCTAAACCTGCAAGCAATTTTGCCATGGAAGGCCAATCAGACTTCTCTGCCAGGGCACAGTTTGCATTAATCTGTTAGCTTAATTCACCAAGCTCACTCAGCAACACCAATGCACATTTCTCCAGCCTTCTTTTTTTTTTCTCACACAGCCCAATCCACCATCCCCCCCCCCCCCCGGCCCCCCCACCCGGCCCCCCCACCCCAACCCTCTCTCTCTCATTCCCTGCTCCCTGAGACAAGAATTCTTGAAGTGAGCCGTTGTTTGAAAGCATTTTGTGGTCTCTGGCAGGGGCGGCTGATGGAAATTCGCTGAGTTGGAGCCCTGAAATGTTGCAGCTGTCTCAGAAGAGCTCAGCCGCATCTCTGAGCTGTGCTGCTTGGCCAGTCAAATGGAGGGAGATTGCTGAGCAACTTTCCGCCTCCTCCTTCTACTCTCTCTCATACTAGTTCAATCTTTCCCTCTCTAATTTATCCAACAACACTTTCTATGTTTCTCCGCTCTCTGTTGGTTTGCCATTTACTGTCCACAATTCCACTCCATCGCTTCACCTCCCTTCTACTCGTTTCTCTTTCAGCAGCAGACACTGTGCGTTTCACTCCCTAGCAACAAGATCGGGTGTCTAGTCTAGTGTTTTAACTTCTAATTTATCACATTCATTACATTGTTCTTTATTTGTTCAGTCTCCTTTAATCCTTAGTATGATATATAGCACTTTTACATTCACTGGAGGCGCCATGCTAGTTGGATGCTTTCTTAAATTCCCCCACACACCTATTCTTACTCTATCTTTCTTGTTCTCTTTTCCTGATCTCCTTTCCTGAAAGCTCCTGAAAACTGACGGATGCTATTACCTCATTTATTTTGCGGGGGGGAAATGAGAAGAGAGGTCTTGCCACCCCATCTTGCCCTGGAAATTGAATAAAGGTACATTACTTTAACCCATGTTTACAGACCTTTTGAGCTGCAGAGGAAACAGAGCTATCCCTGATCATAAGTCACTCCAAGAGGGAAAAAAGTGAGTCTTCAAAATAGTGTTAACTCATTTGCTATCTCTGCTTGTGTGCTTTTGTAGCCTTTCAATAAGAGTGATGTAGCCACTTGTCCAGCTGGAGGGATTGACTAAACTAATCCTTCACAGTCCAGGAGTACTTCTGCCACATACCTCGCTAATAGCAGGTTGATTATCAACAAGACTGTCCTTTAGCACGTCCCCAACATCTGCTTTCTGTCTAAGTGTAGAGTGCTGAACACATACACACACATACACTCAAGCACTAGTTTTTTGGATAGTAAATTTGGAAAAAACAGCTTGTTCTCAGACGCAAGCTTTATTTTAAAACCATACCCTCATTCCCCCACAAATGTACTCAGAATTATCTGTGTTAGAGTTTAGACATATAAAAACCTCAATACTAAAATGCTTACTAACACTAACATTATGAACACACACATATACACCCCATTACTCTCTAGTCCATCCATCTATTGTATACTGGACCTCAGTGACATCCAGTTGACATGGTTTGGCATCGTTTTGAATAAGTGTTTTTTAGATGAACAGATAACACGCCATATCCTCTCAGTGAGGGTGTGAGCTCTGATGAGCTCTGACATTTGTTAGCATTACTTCCTGGGCAGAGTTTATAAAATCTGAGTACTGTCCTGGAAGGCCCTTGGTGTAGAGCTTCTATATGCATTGGGTGGATTTCTTCCATGTCTCTCTCTCTCTCTCTCTCTCTCTCTCTCTCTCTCTCTCTGTCTCTCTCTTTCTCTCTCTCTCTGTGATGAGGTGCAGGTCATGCTCAAAATGAACCTAACATGATATTTTCATCAAGCTTTGTATCTTCTATTAGTCCTAATTTTGTTGCACTCTCATAGAGGACTCGACATCTTTGTGCATGGCAGTATTGGAGGATCTCCGATCACAAGAAATGTTCCCATCCTGCTTTAACAACAGTTAATAAGTCTTTGCACTGATTTGGCTTACTTTAACCCCAAGCCCATCTTGTTTGATCCACTGCAGGTCAGGCGAACCACTGATTGAGCCATGGCATGCAAATTATACTGCCGACCGTCGTCTCAAATTTTAACTCATTGTAAAATGGACTGCTACAGTGACACACTGCCAACCACCATGATTTCACTAGTGTCTCAGTTTCTCTCATGGCTCCCAAGGTCTGCACCAATCTCTCTGGCAACCAGGGAACGGAACCAATTTTTAACCCCAGTTCAAGGTAGATTTGATGACATGCTAAATGGTCGCAACATAAACTCTCCATGAAAACATTCAGAGCAGAAATGTCTTTCCTAAACATCAGTAAAATTATTTTTGTTTCATTTAAATAATTGATTGATGGGCTGTTGTATATTTACAACACAAGTCAACTTGCATTGCAATTCATCTGCCCTGGATGAAAAATTGAAGGGGGAGAATGTGTAAAGCTGTGTGAATTAATAAAGCCATATTAGGACTGAACAAGAATCACACCATTTCTGCAATATTGGAATGACTGTGGTGTTTTCTTTGCATGAAATGTAAATGCACACCAAATCAGGAAATGACTTGAATGTTTAGGTTAGATTTGTACTTGTAAATGTATACCAATACTAGCTGACATATGTTCTCAATTAATCTTGGTAATTATGGAGTTGTATATTTATGCTCGGGGTTTAATTTATATAGTTCAGACAAGTACTTCTACATAAACTGGAAAAATATCAAAATATACCCAAGAGAAAGGCTATAAAAGAACGCTTATTACTAATGAATGTGAATTAAGAGGTTGACAATTGTATTATAATATAAAGCTATTTTTTTGTATTTAAAAAAATGGCACACACACATTGTTTTTTGATAATTGTGTGTTTTGACTATATTAATGCAATCATCTCACTACAAGAAGCTAATTTTATGTGGAAACATACACATCGAAATCTTGTATTTATTGGGGTTCATTCTAGAATAATTATTCCAACTCATATTTGTCATTAATTCCTTTACTTGACATTAGTTAAAAAGTTGCCCTGAAGTCCAAAGTGCACAAATGTAATATTTCACATTTGTGTTTAATTAAATAAAATTTAATTTGTCTTGTACTTTTTTATGTGCACATAGAAATTGTAAAGTGGATGTTTATTAGTTGAAAATTGTTGAACCACATTTTTTTTCAACAATTGTGAACATAAGATGATATACAGCAAGCACCGGGTGAAAAAAAATGAATAAATAAATAAATGTTTATTATATAATTATTATTATCATCATAATATAATATAACATAATATAATATAATATAATATAATATAATATAATATAATATAATATAATATAATATAATATAATATAATATAAATATCATAGGTTAGAGCATATAGTTCAAACTATTCATAGTTTATTTTTACCAAATATACTGTATTAATAGATTTTTTTTTTACAAAGAATTACAAAAGAGGGAAAACATAATAAAAGAATTATGTTTGTCATTACAATAACTAGCAATGCAGAATCAAGTTAAATAGGAAGTTTTTGCTACTTTTACTGAACCTAGTTTTTCTTTTGTATACGCGCACATTATAGACACTGTCTGTCATGTACAGTCTGCTATTACACAAAATAACCCATAATAATCACAAGTAATACGCACTTTCAGTTTTTTCTTTCAGTCTTAGTAAGCTATTGACCGATAGTGAAACTGCAGCATGTTTTTTTTTTTTTTTTTTTTTTAAGTTTCCAGGTTTGGAAAACCTTTCAAATTACTAATAGTTAACTCCTGCACTGTTAAAATTGTTCACTGCTGCCTGACCATCTTAATTGATTCCCCATTAGTCCTTTATAGACACAGTGCCCTTCACCCATCACCCCTTTTATGATTGTCATTAAAAGGTGTTTCAAAGTCTCTCTCTAGCTCCTCATCATGCAGCAGTGTTTTTATTTCCTGCTCATACCCGGAGCAATGCCTCTGCTGCTTTACTGTACAGTTTGACGACATGGGTACAGTTACACATTTTGGCTCTTTATATATCAGGCTTGCAGTGAAAAAGATGAAAATAAAAAGAGAAAACATGAGATAAAGCAGAGATGGACAGAGAACGATGGCCTTCAGGATAAATATACTGAAGGACATAAAATTGCAACCAAGTATTTATATTCCAAAACATCAAATATTTCTTGAAATTGGATATGTTGGTGGAATGCCATCTTATTAAAAAGCATGGAGGTATCCTTGCCTTAATTATCTCATAAATACACAAAGGACGTCCAGGGCACACTTGTGAGGTGAGTTTGTGTGATACTGCACAACTGTGCAACACCTGCAAGTCTCACAGAGCTCCTGTTTAATCTGAGAGCTCTGTAGGTCCAAACTGAGTACCGTAGTGGAGCAGACATCATATGGCACTCATTAACCCAATGTGACATTGTTCCCTTAACATTTGCCCAGGTCAGGTTTCTGCTCCTGATCTCCGTCATGCAGAAAGTTTTTATCGTTATAACATTATTAACGTTTTACCTCATTATGAACTTGGTATATATTTTTATTGTCTATTTACATATAAAGTGAAATTAGACCAAGGCTACTAAAGCCGTGTGATATATACAAATCCTAATAAAATGTCTCCCTGTACAGTGATTAAAAAGGAAAGGTTATACAGCATATGAGCGTAAATAGAAAATGGTAGAGTTTTTGACAGCTATAAGAAACGACATGATAAATGTATGACTTCATAGGAGAATGTTTTATGTATTAGTGGCTAAAGACTATTAATGTACACATGTGTTACTGGCATCTTGTGATGTAGAACTGAATATATAGGCATGTTTGAGTGTGCATGATACAGTGGGATACTGTATAGTTTATACAAAATTTTTGGGATTAACTTGTTCTCAAAGGCATCTATGTGTTATAAGTGCACTGTTGTATTTGCTAAACATCTAGCATACGGCAGCATGTAGAGACAAATTTCACCCTGAACAAAAACAAACTATTACCATGATTCTATTGTGATACAGTGTAATTGGACATTTCACTAAAGCACTTAGTAATAACTATGGTTAATGTATGTTAAGCCATGCAATTATCATGTTATTTATTTAATTATTTGTTGGTTGGTTGGTTGGTTTATTACTGGTTTTATCACCAGCTTGATTTGTTGTTAATATATTCTAGCATGTACCATTTACTTTAGTTCCTATATTTCTAACTTACAGTACTTTAAGTAAAACAAACTTGATCTAAATTAATCTGTGCTACAATCTCAATCATTTTGCTGACATCAAAGTGTGACCTGAAAGGCATGATATAGAAATAAAATTAAATCTAGTACTTCTTAGATTGCAGTCTAAATCCAGTGTAACTTGACAAAATGTATGACACCAGCCAAATCCACAGTGAGATCTAAATTACTATTTACTTAAACACCTTAAGCCCATTTCAAATCAAATTACAAAATTAAAGTGGTACTTTTAAAGAATTATGTTGATGTTTTTGAATGAACGTAAGTAGAAAAACAGTGATTAACAGTGAAGGTTTGTGCCTCTAGTTTTTAGCCTCACTCTGATAGAGGGGAAGTATCTGTTTACTTTGTCATTACGACAATTTGACTGTTGCACGGCAGCAAATTCGAACCGGTTAGGGGCCAGATTGCTCCTGGCATATACTGCATACCCAGGTAACCTCATATTACAGTACAGAATTAGTAGATTCGGTCAAAATATTACACCACCAAAGTATTTATGCGGTTTTGGACACAAAGGCCTTACATACAGTACATTAGCATCGAGCAAAGTATTAAACTGCTAAAAAAGAAGAAGTAGACCAATTGACAATTTGTGCAGACTTTGAGCAAAAGGACCCATATAGAAATAAACATCTGCAATATGAATTAAATCTTGCAGTGTGCCCACAGGGATTATAAACACTAGAGGTGTTCACTGAATACAGCACCCCCCCCCCTCTCTCTCTCTCTGAGTGCTGATTAGAGCAGTCCTGTCAGTGAAGTGTTCTTTACACGTTTAATCTGAGCTACTGTTTTCCTTATCAGTAAGACAACGCGCTTCAGCTCTGAAGGTAAACTGTGCAGTCCATGCTAAAGCTGGCTGCGTGCTCCTGCACGAACTCTACACGTGTGCACGCTGGGATCTGGACATTGTCCCCGTGGCCAGAGAAGGATGTGAGCAATTACCAATTCTCAAAACACTACTTTGCCGTAGTTAAATACATTACACGCCTTTCTTTCTCTCGCACCCGCGTGCTCTAACTTCAACCTGTGAAGCACTGGCCTTACAGAAAACCAGCCTCCTTCACCAGGCGCAGTCTGCTGCAATTAACCAATCATTATCGTCATCATCATCATCATGATCATTATCGTCATCATCATCATAAATCCCAGGAACATGTGTGGTGCACGGCGTGTTTCACATCTAATTTACACCAACCTGTCTCGGCTTATGCGTTGTTTTTATTTCCCCTTTTATTCTATTTTGAGAGAGTAGCCTAATTTAATATTTGAGATTTGAGCTTACTGCACAGTTAAGTTACAGTCCCTGATGTAAAAAAAAAAATATATAGGCCTACCTTAAATATGATTAATAAATTTTGCTTTACTTATATGGGCTATTACAAAAAGAGCTCATTAAGATAAGCTACAGCAAAGTTATTTTATAACACTAGTATAACACTAGTAGGATATTTTCTTCTCTTTGGTACATTAAATGATTCAATTAGACCAATAGGTAAAGCAATAATTTCCCCCCAAAATATGAAAAAATATGGAAAAGTAATTAAGCTGATGTCAATGTATGTACAATGTAGGTGTGTAGTCCAAAATGCATTATCTTATATTAAGTGTAATACCATGCAGGTGTGTGAGAGAGATCACTCCAAAAAAAAAAAAAAAAAAATAGAAGCAGCAGCGTAGAGGCTGTTTTGCAAATAATGTGTACGTATGGAGACTTTTGGGACATCCTATATATATATATATATATATATATATATATATATATATTAGAGAGAGAGAGAGAGAGAGAGAGAGATATATGTTTGGTTGTCTTAGACATAGCCAGCAATAACAATAACAATAATAAAAACAAAGTGATAATCCGCAAACGCAGTTCTGTCCAAAGCACACGTTCCACGATCCTCAGGCACGTAGGGATTATCAAGATCCCCCGAGCAATGATGCCAGTATAAGGAGTAATTGCCCGCTTAATATCGGAGAATGTTTACCCCAGAAGCTGAGAGATCTAATGCAGTCGCCCCAAAAACAGACCTGACGGGGGGGGATGATGCCCGCGGTGTGCAAGGAAATCGCGGTTCAACTGTTCTTTAAAGCACGATTTAGAAGACGAGGAAACCCTGATTGCCACAAAATACGACGCCGGTTGTAATTAAAGAACGCGGCCATGTGGTACCGCTGAAATGTCAAACAAACCATTACACTTCTCCGGGTTTCCCTGATCCGACTCCTGCTTTATTATTAACACAGCGACGCGCGCACAGACTGCACCGCGCCAGCATTTTTAATGTTACATTAAGCGTAATAACGCACAGACACTTGCAAATTCTTCACGGTTGCGTTTCCGACACCAGGATTTAGAGAACAGCTATATATAATAGCAACAGCATAATAATAATAATAATAATATTTATTATTATTATTATTATTATTATTATTAAATTGCCTTAATCGGCCCCCTCCTCTTGCATAAACCCATATTTAAAAATCCATATTATAAATATATATTTTCATATTATCCTAATGAATAGTCTATAAGTTCTCTAAACGTATGAACAAATGTGTGAACTAAAATATGCGCTTCCCCAAATACTAAAGCGAGCACCATATACTCAGAACTTATAATCAGAGCCCGCTTTGTTTCTACACACTAAGTTTGCGAAGCTCTTGGCAGACCGTGTCCAGATTCATGCTCCATCATGGCTTTAGATGTAAGGAGGGACAGCAATTTCTGTAGGATAAAATATAATTTCATAAAAGGCTATATAAGAGTGTTCATCGGATCTGAAGCACAGCCTGAACCTCATCTGGCAAGCACTCAATGAAATAAACACTGCGCCTGCAAGCTGGATTGCAACATATTAGAATAAGAGTAAAAAATGTTAAATCTAGAACAGTAAAAGGTTCTTCTATGTGCCATGTGCTTCCAGGTAAAACCCTGTAGGGAGGCTAAGAACCCTCTATTTGTGTGCTTCTGTGTATGTGTCTGTGTGTGTGTGTGAGAGAGAGAGAGAGAGAGAGAGAGAGAGAGAGAGACAGACAGACAGACAGACGGATAGAGAGTTGCATAAATAGATGCATGGGTCGTATTGCTCCCCCTTATTCTAACTCAGCACTACACACTCTCATTAGACGCACGCGCTCCACTCTGCCTGTCACGTCACATTTCATTATTAATCATTTTAGAAGTAGTCACGTGCAGCAATACCTGGGATATAAGGTTTTTTTTTTTAATTAACGTAACAAACAGCCAAACAATTATCACCAGTTTAATTCAGCACAGAGAACAGAATTTTTCATCTAAATGGTTAATGACATGAATAATTGAGTGATTAAAAAAAACATATAAAATCAACAACAATAATAGTTATTATTATTTTAAGACATTTTGAACGTTTACTTACTTATTATTATTATTATTATTATTATTATTATTATTATTATTATTATTATTATTTATCAAACCACCTGTCCTAATATAAGAAAAAGAAAAATGAAACCATTGTTCCATTTTACATTTTCATGTACTATAAAGGAAAATGTTAATTTGGACCTTACATTTGTTTGGTAAGCATGAAACTATGGCAAACAACTACCTCCCAGATATCACAGAAATAATACCATAAATAGGCTGTAAATAAATTTACATGCAAATGTGTTTTAATAAAATATGCATCATTAAATAAGCACTAAATCATAGTTCAATTATTCAGCACATTATCAGTGAAGCAGCAGCGTACTTAATTATATTCACCTCGCAGTGGGTCTGGGAGAGAGAGCTCTCTGCAGAGAATAAAGTAATGTGTTTTTTAATTACCATACAGCTGGTGTTGGGTTACTAATAAGTCAGATCATCATATCAAACACACTCTCCTGAGTCTGGGAAAGTATACACACCCATATACACACAAACACTGCATTACCCACCTTGTGTCTGGAAGGACAAATTTGTGTAGATACCAAAAAAGCAAGTATTTAAAAAATTAATATGCTACACACCTTCCAAATGACTTATTACCTCACAGTGTGTGTACATCTGTGAGACAAGGAGAAAGAAGAAAGAAGACTGATAATGAATCCCTCTCATGTGGTCTTAGTGGTCATGTTAAGCACAAATGAAGGTTATCTCTATCGGCTGTACATGAGAGTGAAGATGGTTTGCTGTTTCTGTGGTTATATTGGCCTTGTTGAGTGTGGACATTAAGCTATCTTTCTAATCTGTCAGTGTGTGTGTGTGTGTGTGTGTGTGTGTGTGTGTGTGTGTGTGTGTGTGTGTGTGTGTGTGTGTGTGTGT
>JAQQZT010000039.1:22470866-22482675 GCA_030068275.1 Clarias platycephalus | reverse complement strand
CTGTAAAGTTATTTGGATTTTTACAATATTATTGTTGAAATACACAGTCCTGAAAAAGGGGCGTTTCTTTTTTTGCTGAGTATATATAAAAATTTCTGTTACCTTCCTGGTGCTGTTACCTTCCTCGCTGGTGCTCGGTTGTGACATTTCGCTCGAATCTTGAGTCTCTATCACGTCTACTTATCACAACGTTATCAACCGAAAATGCTATTTTATTCAAACGTCCTTGCTGGATTGTGTGACGTGACGTCATGTGCAGGTGCGATGGATCGTGTACCAACCAATAGGGTGCCGGAATGGTATGTTTATACTTCTCATCCAACCACAATCAAATTCGCTCCATCCGGATTGCGTGATTTTTTTGTTTTGTTTTTTGAATGACAAGTTAAATTAGCACAAAGGTTGAGAAGCAAGTAGGGTGTAGTGTAAAACTTCCTAAGTGTCAGTAACATCTTTTGAAATTTTACTAACAGTCTAACATGGAGCGATGCATGAGAAGAATTATGAAAACATGATTTAAGATAGAATTATGATAGAATTATGATAGAATTATGATAGAAATGTGTTTTTACAATTTATTATCATAACCTTCTGCAATGTGGAAGGCCCGGGTTCGATTCCCACCCAATGCCCAAACCCAAGCCACTGGATGCAGAGCCAGTCCCAAGCCTGGATAAAATGGGACGGTTGCATCAGGAAGGGCAAGTCTTGCAACCAGCTGCATAGTTTTCTAAATGGTTTAATAACATTCACTGAAATCTAGATAGATGATTTAAAAAAATAATTTTTTTCATAGAAACCAGTAAAACAGGACAATCACCCATGATCGGCACACACGTCTGCTATTTCACACATAAAATCCAAACAAACTGAATCGCAAATCAGATCGTGCAATAACCCAGACACGCACCAAGGTCAGCCCTGATGTCATGATTAATCTTGGCTATTTACCTGGAAATAACAACGCGTCAGAGACTGTAAACAAAGAAGGCGTGGATTATAAATAGGTGTAAATATGCAGATCCTTTTCACACAGTGTTTTATATAGTCTCTAATGTACTAGAACACTTTGGGGGAGTATATTACACCTTCTAAACTGAGCACAAACCGATGATGGAGTGATCCGTAGATAAAAAGAGACAGAGACACACACACTGAGAGAGAGAGAGAGAGAGAGAGAGAGAGAGATACAAAATGCCAGTTTTTGCTCCAGGGCTGATTTTCATGGTCGTCATGGCTCTGCTCTTCAGTAGCTCTAGTTGATAACAAGCTGTCATGCTATGCTGGCATCATTTCCCAGCATGCCCTGCGCTCCTCATTACGGCTCTACCTGCTTTCCTTCACCACATATCGAGACCAATAAGCTTAATGATACAGTAGTGGCAGCCTAGGCTAATCCAGCTAATAGCAGGTCGTTTTTTTTTTTTTTTTTCTTGTTTCGCTTCAGGGAGGAACGTGAAGAGGATGTGTTCTACCTGCTGGTGTTTAAAGCTCTTTCTTTGATCGTTACTCGATATTTTATAAAAGGGCAGTAAATTATCGGCATAATAGAGCCGAGGAAATTTCAAACCTGACTAGACAGCCTTTTATAATCAGATTGCGTGCGTTCTTTCATCTCAGTATAATAGAATGAAGAGAGATATTTATGATTGGACTCTAATGGATTTTTTTTTTTGTTTGTTTTTGTTTTTTTTAATCGAAGAGGAGAGGATTTCGTCGGTGCACATCCTCTCATGTCAGTGTCACCGCTTGCATGTCAAAACAGGCTCTTCATACAGAGCAGATCTCTGGCCCGGGAGATATTTTAACGTAATTGCAGCTAATGTTCTGGCCGAGCACTTGATTCCTTTTAGAAGAGACCATTAATGTTGTTCCTCTCCATCAGGAGAGTAAATACGGCATGGCTTTAATGATGGTACAAAGTGTTCTTTCTGCAGGTTTGTGATAGTAGCACATACTGCAGTACTGCAGCTGACTCTGGTGCAGGTAGACACACACACTCACACATATTCATTAATGTAGTTAAAATTGGCCTTACTCTGTCTGGGCAAACTGTAAATTAACCTGATCTCATCTGTTCATATTAAATAAAATCTGTGAGTTGGGAAAAAAATTGGCCCAAGTGCATACACACACTTGCGCACACACACACACACACACACGCATATCTGAGCATATATAAAATCTGAGCATGTACAGTGTATATTATATTAGTTTATACAGTATATACACAGTTACATACACAGGGTTTTGCAAATGCACTTGACAATAATGTTCTTTCAAGAACTGTTACAGAACAGCTGACCTTCATGTCTTAACATAACAACCTGATGCTGTTGTTGTTACTTAATTACTGTACCTAAAGCCAAATGTGTTATTTAACAAAAAACAAATCCAATATTGTTGTAAATTGTAGAAAACTAATCTTTTTGTAACATTTGATTCTACTGTACATATACATACACATACAGTATACTGTGTGTGTGTGTGTGTGTGTGTGTGTGTGTGTGTATATATATATATATATATATATATATATATATATATATATAGTTTTTAATATAATATTTCATAGGTCATACTTCAATACTTCAACAGTAAAATGTATATAATGAGACATGCCATCACTGACTGCTCATTCAACGCTTAACGTATCATTCAGCTAAGCCATAGTAGACGTCAAAAATGTCTTTTGATATAATATGTTTTTTAAATAATTGGAAGGCCACAATCTGTTACTGAATTCACATTTTGGAATCACTATTTTGCTCGTTTATGTCCAAAAACGATCCAGAAGTGATTCCTGGTCATTTTTGCGCAACTGGTTAATTGGTATGATGATTAATTATATGCAATTTACAGCACGTCAAATGCTGATCATTCGTTTAATTCATGTTTTGAAGTTTCCCACTTGGTTGTGCTTGCTCAGTATGCCACTGGAGTTAGAATCTTAAGAATCTTAGAATCTTAATATTTTGGTATTATTTTGTTTAAGGGTGCATTTCTCGTTTTATTCACGACGCATAAACACCACAAGATTAAAACTTAAAGACTTCGCTATTTGGCATTGTATTTCGACAAGATCGTTCTCGCTTTGGCGATTTATTTAATCTACAAATCACAATCATTCCAGCTTTTGTATATGGGTCAGGAGAAATTTATTATGTAACCTTTAACTGTTTTCTTCCTGCTTTAATGGTAACTAATAAGGTTAATTCTGCGTCCAATCAGTGAAATCATGACGAGTCTGGAAATGACAGACCAAGAGATAATCCGAAATTAAAATAAATTAAATTAAAATATTAAAATGCAATGCTGCTTCCTTTCAAGACTGGAGTATATATATAACATCAAGATTTACATCAAATTTATAGCCGAGTATTTATATTATTCACATAATATAATAATAACAACTATTTTTTCGTTCATTTGGTAATGACTATAACTTCATTTAATTTTATTAGCTAGGAATGTACTTATAACTTTTCTCATGTGTTCACTTGGCTACAAGCCATATTCCTTTTTGCAGGAATTTATTTCGCTTTTTAACAGCGACCTGGATGCCAGTGATTTGGGGCTTTTGTAAAGGGGAGGTGAGGTTGTTAAATGTTCTTCACAAGATGTAAAATAAATAAATAAATAAAAAACTCTTTGCTTAAGAGGCTAACAAGCACTCATCTAAAAGCAATCCAACATGCGTATATAATGCTATTTACTGGGAAGCGACCACAAAATACACCAGAAACCCAAAAGAGAACCAAACAGCCCTGCACATTTGCGCTACATTGGTTCTAAAGAACCATTCTCTCCCATTGTCACAGGAGTCCTATTTTTTCCTTGTGTACATTGTGGTCGGAATATTTACTACCAAGCTAAAGTCTTAGTTTAAAAAATAATAATAATAATTGATGTACAGCATAAACATGAACCTGAAATATTTGTAAGCATTCGTGAATTATAGCCCTTGGTTTGGGGGGAAAAGAGAAATCCCTTAAATAGGTTTCACTTTCTCTGTACTAAATTGCCAAAATGTTAATAAAGCATGGTGATTCTACAGGGTGTGTTCCAAAAGCCAAAAAGGAAATTAACAGTTTTAGGAAAAATGTCTTCTAAAAATATTATATTTAATTTATATTATTTTTATTAGATCCTCAGATCTAAATCTACTTGATTTTTACATGTGGGGACGCATGAAGGCCATGATGTACCAAGAAGATAGAGCACAAAGATAGTGCCATTACGTAAGTGCCATTACATGCGGAACACGAGTATTAACACCAGCTCATGATGAGTGGGACAGACGACTCTCTCTCTACAAAGAAATGGATGGCATGAAGTAGGCTAAATGTTTAGTATATAATGCAAAATTTTGTTACAAGTGTTCATTTCTGCTATATAAGGAGACTTTTGGTACTTTTGGTACTGATGTAGAGCCCGTGTCGAATAGACGTCTCTGGTTCACATCTAAAGTAATGAAGATAAAGGCTTGTGCTATTAGCGCAACATCCATTCTTATCTTCACGTTTTAAAACGTATTAGTTTAGAGCAGATTACTCTTTTTTATACGTTTTATAGGCTGTGAGTTGTTTGCCTTCAAGTAGTCCTATACCCAACTGTCAGGCCTACGCGCAGAACCCGAGTTATGAATATGGTGTTTATTATCACCGCATATCTGTAAAACTTTATTTCATTATTTTGGTGCTTTTATTTATAAAATTTTATAGTGAATTGTTTAGGTAATCAGCTGTTATTTTAGGCTTCTAGACCTCATTAATTTGAATCCAGAAGCCAACTCTTCAAATAAACAAAGTGCACATTACACGTTAGTACTAATAATTTACATTGCAATTGTCATATTCACTGTTCCAAGCTGAAAATCGTAATTTATAAAATTCTGCCTCAGCCTTTCATTATGGACCGGGCAAAGGATGTGGAAATTATATAAAAACACTCAGAAAGTTTTTGTGTGATGAGTCGAGCCCTTCTCTCTTTCATCGAGGGTAAAATAAAAAATTCTCACGCTAATTTTAGATATTGTTCTTGGCTGATGTTTCAGAACCCAATTCGAGTTTGTTCTTTTAATTTCGTATTTTTCGTGTTTGTATTTTCAGATTTTGTTTTTCATCACACGTCAGTATGAGCTCATCTTTTTGTGCAGTTTATTTAATTTTCGCTTATTGTCCTGTTAGGTGTTTCCCATGCAGTCTATTGCCATCACTCAAAAATTTATTAAAATGTAACAATCTTACAATAATCGATAACAAAATAGAAACATATCTGTAACCAAAAACGCACATGGATAGCTCCTAGTTATAGATTAACATGATAGTAATTTATATACTCTCTTTTTACCATACCATTTTTTGTTAATGTAAAAATAAAAGTATAAATAAATTCAATAATTCAACTTCTTGTATGATGAGTGTAATACGCTTGTTACTATTTATCAGAGCAATTTAAGAAAAAGAGCACCTCATCAGACATATTTGACTCAAAGCATCGTTAGCATTGTTCATTTATTTATTTATTTATTTATTTATTTATATGGGTCACGTATTAAAAGGGTTGCCACCTCTAACCGTGTACAATTTTAAAAATGCAGTTGTACTACAAAAAAGTGATACATTGTATCTTAGACAAATGTACACAAGTGGAAAAAGAAATTATAGATTATATTTTGAATGTCGAAGAAGTTTACAAAGCGCGATCTTGATTGGTCAAAATAATATGAACAAACGTGAATATGTTGTTATTATTATGAGATGGTAGACATTATGAGTTGATGACTTCACTGTTGAACATGCAGTGACAACACAACCGCTGCTAAATCTTTAGCATCTAGGCTTTCTTTGCTACCCTTTTCTATTTTTCTTGTTATTTCTCTTTTCTTATCTTTTAGTTTTTCTTATGATCTTTTTTTCTTCTCCTTACTTAAACAATGTTAAAACAGTAACTATTTTGCAACTTGGCTGTTAATGTACCATGTGCATCTTATTTACTGTCTGAAGTGCAGTCTCATTAGCCATCACGGGCAGCGGAATGGAAGTGGAATGGAGTTTAGAGTACAAAGAAGATAGAAGTCGTTAAAACATAATATTCTGGAAGTCATCAACGCCCTCTGGTTACTGACTGCCAGGTTGCAGAGGTGAATGTAACTGAGAGACCAGGAAGGAAGTTTCGTTATCACAATAACATCAAATTGCTTCTTTTAATAAACTACAACAGAAATGGTAAACATTTAAACGCATAAGTCTAAAAAGTATACAACTCAGTACTCAAACATAAAATAGCGGCACTATGCGTAGCACGTGTTTATCTCAGGACGCGGGCCAGTGGTTAAACCTTTTAAAACTCTCGCCTTTGTGCACATAAACTCCTGTGTGATTTCTAGCACGAGTTAATTAACAGGGTCAATAGCGGACTTACGCCCTCAAGTGGATTACTAAGGTAAGAGGGTTTTTTTTCTATTTCAAGATAAAAAATTTGTTTCCACACACACACAGCAAATTCTAAAATGTTTAACAATTTCACCGTGTATTATACTATAATTCACATACTATAGGCCTATATACTACAGTACATACGGCCACGACGCGCGTGGTCTATGTTCACTAACGACAACAAGAAGAAGATGAATCACTGTTGATCGTGTATGCATTGTTGACTATAACTAAATCATATTAATATGAGTTGTAAGTACATATTTCTTAACAAAAAAAAAAGATATGCTAAAACTAGAAATATCTAATTAGGTTTTTGATACCTATCTCGAATGCTATCTCTTGCTTCTACTGTCATCACAGAGAGAGAGAGAGAGGGGGGGGGGGGGGGGTTGTGAAACTTGTCTTACGTGCCTCTTCAAGATTTGATAAAATAATCCTTGAATTAATACATATGTAAAATTAAGCATACTTCAATTTTGCCAAATGGTCAATATATTTCTATGGTGGACAGACTTGTTAAGTTTGACATGTGAATGTTTAAAACTAAATATGTCTAATAAAACAAAAACAAAAAAAAACTAATAATGAAATTATTTGGTTTATGCATAGTGAGAGTAATGGGCCTATGTAATCATATTACGTATTAGTTTATGGTTTTTATTAGCACTAACCTCATCAGACCTGCTACTTTAGCCTTCAGGGGTTCAGGCCCCGACACTGCCAAGTTGCCACTGATGAGCCCCTGAGCAAGGCCCTTAACCCTAAATGCTCCAGGGGTGCTGTATCCTGGCTGACCCTGCGCTCTGACCCCAACTTCTTAGCTTGGATTTTCAAAAAACTACTTTCATTGTGGTGTACGGTACATGTGATAAATAATTGAATCTTAATCTCATTTGGAGTTTGTGTGCAGGTTCAAACAGGAAGAGACTTCTAATTTCACCCATTAAGTACCCGTTACTTGTATTGTTTTGTATTGCATTGCATTGCATTGGATAGTACACTCTGGAAAGGATCACAGGGATGCAGAGCTGATCCTGAGAACTATGGACTTGTGGAGGAAAAAAACACTGGATGGTCCACCCAAGCAAATATACCTACAATTTAAGGGAGTGCTCAAATAGCAAAGAGCAAATTAATTAATCCTGTTTTTTTTTTTCATAAAGTGGGAGGAAAAGAAGAAATCCACAATAATATGAGGAAAACATAAAAAGCAATGATCTGATTATTAAACCAATATGTAGACCAGTCAGTAACATTATAGTTTGACCAATTACGCTCAAAAATTAAAAGAAAGTTTATACTGATATTGATGCATCAGCAGTGTATATGGGGTCGAATTAGGATCTACTGATAGCATGATAACTGTGGCATACATGAAAGTATCATTATGTCTAAATGTAATGTACAAAAAGTTATAGAGAATTTTGACTGGATATTTTACTTGAGTTTATTTCAAGTGTGAAAGCAATTACTCAGGGCTACAGTATGGTTCATGTTTATATACAGCTCTAAATTCCCATTCACTTCCCAATTCTCAGTGAAAGATGCAAAGATTGGACCAGTAAAACCATTTTCAACTCACTGTGCCCAAGTAGCTTGGAATTAATTATACATGTGTATAAATAATTTTATATAACAATATATTGGTAGCAGTATATTACTACTAAACTGTTTGCTGCTGTACAGTATGACTATTATGTTGTAGTTATGTATAAACAGTATTTAAAAATGTAGATATTAGTTCATAGTGGTTGATTCCTTATAACTTCAATAAAGCAACCAAGCATTTGTATGTAAAGCAACACAACTGTGTAAAATATATATAATATCAAGGGTTCAAGAGCCCAATTCCGAGCCATAAACCGAAGCACAATTATCGGTTTATTTATTAAATCAGGTGGTGAACAAGCAAGGATGAAATAAACAACTGCATCCACAGCGGCAATCGCAGATATGACTGCAGATCACACACAAACATCACTGCCATTAAGGACATTAATATTTTTCTTATAAAATTATCATCCAGGTCATTTTGATAGTTTTAAGAAATGCTACCCAAAGGTCCAACATGTATAGATGTACATGCTTTAAAAGATTTTAGAAGCACTATTTTAGTAATTTTAAAACAAAATAAAAACTGTAAAAGATGAAATATTGACAACCAAAGATACTTTACCAGAAATTTCTCTGCTATAGCCTACTTTTATCCTAAGCCCATTTTGCTTCTTTTTCTTTCTCACTCATCTTTTCCAATGTTTTAACTCTTCCTTGTGATCTGAGCTTATGCTATTCTTCTCATTGTTTTCCCAATATGGTTAAACAGTAACTTTCGTTTCTTCACCATATTATTTATTTATTTATTTATTTTAAACATCTAAATACTAAAGAAAGTGATATTTTTATACATATAACTATGTTACAAACATATCTCTGTCCTATAACTCAAAAAAGTACATGTCCTAATTGCAATTGACATTAAACAATGTAATATTTCTCTGTGCCATACATTTTGAACGTACATTCTCTTTGCCTTTCCAAATAAATATGTTTCCCTCTTTGCATAATCAGCATCCAAACAGGTCATGAGTCTATTCTTTTTTCTCAGCTGCTTAAAACAGTTGGAATTTTAAAATGTGTTCGTGAGGGAGAAAGTGAAAGTGTGCCCTTATGGGTAATATGTGTTGTAACAAATGTAGACTGATATGTAGACTATTGTAGGAGTATTTCTAGGGTCAGACCCCATGTCTTTAGACTTTGAACAGAAACTGGACTACCCAGAGGAAAACCACCAAATAGTGTCTTAGTGAGTTTGTGAGTGTGTGCATGCTTGTGCATTGCAATGGATTGGCACCCCATCAAGGAAGTATCCTACTTTGTGCCCTAAATCCCCTGGGATAGGCTCCAGGCTTCCCATGACCATGAACAGAATAAGCGGTATATAGGATGCATAAGTGAGTGAGTGAATATTTAATTACTTAAATGAGAACCTGAGGTTAACACTATTGTTTTTATTTAGCATTTAATTTAAAACTTTATTTAAAATTCTTATTATTAACCTTATTTGGTGTTTATTCATTATTCAACAAAAAAATAAAAATAGCAAAAACTGTCCATTTGAGAACATTATGATGATTTTTGTATTTTGATTTTGGTTATGTATTACTCATGTTTTTTAAATAAAATCCCTTTTTTATTTCTATTTCCAGTTTCTTTTTACTGTTACTGAAGTATTTTTGCCAAAGATTTTTTACTTACAGTGATATTTTTGCAAAATTATTTACAAAAAACTTGGTTTACAAAAAAAGTATTGACATGACATAAGCATTCACTCGAATTGGTATGAAATGCTTAAAATATATTTGCAAGCATCTACCATAAGATGTCACATAATTTACTGGTTTGCAAGTGTCACATGCTCACAGTATAAAACCACTTGTCCGAGAATGCTCTGTATGTTATTACCTGTGGTAACATTAAAAATCCTTTATTAAAAATAAAATAAAATAAAATAAAATAAAAACATGGCACACATGACCTGTCTAAATGGGTAGACAGGCATTAGTCAGTTAAGCAGCAAAGAGGGCAAGGAAACTCCCATCGTGATGCAACCATGCTTTACCTTAGTGTGTTGTCAGCCAGGGTAATGAACATTGTTGAGAACAGAGAATCTTTTCCATTTATTGAGTGACCAACTTGTCACGTCCAGGCTGTAATTATCCTGTAAACAGGTTTCCCTATCTGAGCTAAGGATCAATGACCCAACTATGTAATTAAGTAGGCAGTGGTGTAGTTGTTCCATGGAGAAATGAATTAATGGTAACACACTTGATTCTTTTTTCTTCTAGATGCCTACTATACAGTGTCCCCTTTATGCTAAACTATTTACTTTTAGTTTTTATTATTTCATTTATAAGTTAATACCAAGAAATGAAAGATCATGAACTGGCCAGCAGATGGCTCTCCTAACCCAAAGAATCTGACAGCTCAAAGCACTTCCTGATTCACTGGACCCATTACAGTTTGCATACCGTCCAAACCGATTAAGCGATGATACCATCTCACATCTTATACACACAACACTAAGTTACCTGGACACTGTTTGTTGACTATAGTTTATCTTTTAATCCTCTAATTCCCCTCCACACTCATTACCAACTAGATGACCTGGGACTCAGCCCACCTGTGTCATCTCCAACATCTTTACTGGCAGACCATAGGCAGTACTGTTGGGTAGACATGTCTCAGCCTTCCTCATTATCAGTGCTGAAGCCTCCAGGGTCCCGTTACATCAAGAGGGCCTAGCAGTGTCTTTACCACCCCAGACACTTGAAAGACTTTAGACTGCTTTCCAAAGTGCTGAGGAACATTTACTCCTGCACCATAGAGAGCATCCTGATCACATCACAACCTGGTTTGGGAACAGCACCATGCAGGACAGATGATCTCTACATAGGGTGGTGCAATCAGCCGCACTGAGCTTCCTGACCTGCACTATATCTACATTAAGTGGTGTTGAACCAAGGCTAAGAGGATGGTGAAGGACCTCAGCCACCCCAAAAATGGACTGTTCTCTCTCTAGCAGTCAGCTTTAATCCTGTGTAAATTATATATTTCTATTTTAATTATATCGTACTTTTATTTAATTGGACTGTCTATTGCAGTTTTTCATTGCAGTGAGATCTTTCTATTTTAAGTCACTGCATTAGACTGGACAACCTGGAAAAAAAGACTTTATGCTGAGAGACTGCTAGACCAGTTTACAGAAGAACAAGATATTGCTTGGTACAGAATTGGTTCAAAGCTTCAAGTCTGTGTTGGAAAGTGCTTGTAGGTTCTTGAGGCTCATTTGTAAGTCATATCCAAAACTATCACCTTGTCAACTATGCCTTTTTAATTATTATCAAATAACTCTTATAAAACGCATTTATAATAAAGACAAACACTATGGATAACAAGCTTATACGAATGTAAACACCAAATATACCTGAAATAATGGAGATTTTCTATTCCCATTTGAATTATAACCTATGGAGATTTTCTATGTACTGTACATTTAGCTCTTGTCCTACTCAATAATTTGGGAGTGGGCGGGGTTACACGTTCTCCTGGAGGCTGCCACCAGATGGCCTCAGAGACATTGTTTTCATTTTTAAACTCCTGCTACGATGTTCATCTAAGCAGTGGTTCTCAACCTGCGGCCCGCGGGCCACATGCGGCCCGTCACAAATGCAAATGCGGCCCGCGATGCTGACCACGTAAAAAAAAAAAAAAAAAATTAATAATAAATAAAATAATAAATGGTTTTACAATTCATTAAAAAAATATTAAACAAATAAATGTATTGAACAAACTTTGAACTATATTTT
>JAQQZT010000039.1:22449929-22463465 GCA_030068275.1 Clarias platycephalus | reverse complement strand
GGAAAACGTAATCATTTTATTTGCTTTAAAATCACCATCAGACAGTTAAAATTGCAACTTTTATGGAATTACTTTTAAATCATTACCAAATGCTGTCTTTTTACATACGAAATGTATTTAAACGTCCTCTTTAAAATCAGCTCAAACGTGGAAGCTTGGGCTAGAAGGAGACACCAGTGCTTTTTCTCTTTCGTTTATCCCTTTTGCCAAAGCTATGACTGTTCTGCATTTTATCACCGCGCGTTCAGTCTGGGTCAGGGGAACTGTGGCTCATTGAGAGCTGAGTGAATTCACACGAATAGAAAAGTTGTGTTCACTTAACTGACGAATATAGAGGGGGAAAACAGGGCAACGGGATATTTTCCTAATGCAGCCTTCAACCCGATTGGACTCGTTTGTTTCTGTGCTAGTAAGGTTATGGGAACAGGACAAATAATCTATTCTGCACGCTTTTTTGTGCCACACGACCTCTTAACTATCGGCCCACAGACAAATCCAGCTCTTGGGTTGGGCAAAAACATGGTACTCTATTGTTATTATAGTGTAACTGGCCTAATTAGTTTTTTATCAAAGTATTTTTTCGTGAACCTTACGTATAATAACCTTTAAAATAAAGAATTACTAATCCTTATACATGGCAAATAATTTTATCGCTGAATATTGGACGATCTGTGTGCTATTAAACAAAACAGTCTACTGTATGTCTTTTGCGATAGAATAAACTATCTTTTTTTACCAGTTGATCACCATCAAAACTGCGGGATAAACCAACCACAGTTTTAATGCGTGTGTTTGTTAAGTTATCTGTGTTTGTCTTTAGGACGGCTAATTGTATAGAAATGTTCTACAGGTCGAACGAACGAACGAATGAATGAATGAATGAATGAATGGGGAAGGTTTAAACACCCCTGAAGTTTAACGTTTAAAGACTTATTCTCTCCAGCTCATGTATGGAGATTAAAACGTATGTCTACTGTAAGTAATTCATGTGGTGCTGTAAATTTGCACCCTTTTGGTGGCCCCGTACACATTTACAGTACAACCATAACAGTTTTGTCAAACTTTGAACTGAAAGAAAAGAGAAAAACAATGTAGGCTACGACTAGTACAAGTGTTAGAACATCGTAACAGCAAGGGGAAGCACTCTCTCTCTCTCTCTCTCTGTCTCTGTGTGTGTGTGTGTGTTCTTGATTCTACTCTGTTTTAACTGGTTTTAAGGTAAGCCAACTGTACCCCTATCCAAATAAACACTTTATAGCAAGTTTTCTTCGTGGTTGATATGAGGTGTGAATGGGCTGATAGGCTGAATTGGGCCCGGGGAACGCTTTTCTCTCTGTACTGCTTCTCGCTTTTGGATGAAAAGCCCTTTCACTCTGGCTACAATAGGAGATTGGGCCAGGGGAGGAGTCCTTCATAATTAGTCCATTTAATGGTGCGTTTACTTAATTTTTTTGTATTCATTAGTGACTATGGGCAAAAGGAGAGCGAGTTTTCGTATCCTAAAAGCTTCCCGGTTAGAATTTCATAGACTACCTTATGAATTCTTTCATCTAGAATGTAGCCGTTAGTGGAAGACATATATCCTAGAAAGACTTTTCACTTAATGGCAACGAATGCCTTTGACACTTGGAACATAAATGTTAACGCTGTGCCTGTTAAGGACAGGCAAGGAAATCAAAAACTAAATTCAGAATTATAAAATGGAATACTGTATTTTAGCTTAGAAATGTATACATTAACATAAACACGCAAGAAAGTAACATTGAAGGATTAAGCGCTCGAGGTTAAACATGAACATTTCCTTTGAACAGCCGATTAATTCCAACTTCTTCGTTGTTACTCTTCTTTTGCATAAATCTCGACTGAAACCATTGTACTCAATGGATTAAAACAGAGGAACAAAACGTCTTGAGCACTTAATAATTACGTTTTGACAAATAGTTATGAACACCAATTCAAGAAAAGTAAACAGGAATAGAAAAGACAACGGAGACGTAGAGCAATATTATATACAGCCATATTTCTACACATATATTACAAACTGGGAGAATGATCGCATTATTTAGGATATAGGCATAATTCAATATAAAATCTCGAAATAAAAATAAAAAATCTGATACAGTTCCACATTTGACCAGTACCCCACACAGACAGTGACAGCAGTGAAAAAAAAGGTGCTTACGACTCAAATGATTGTCTGATGAAACTAAAAGAAGAAGGATTGCATCCTGGCTGCGCTGTGCATTATTACCACTCGAATTAAAAACAAATAAAAAAAAATAGAGACGATGGACACCGGATTGTGGAAATTTCCTCTTCTCTGTCATCCTGGCAGAAAACATCGAGCGAAAGGTTATTTCCTGCGTATTAAAAAAAAAAGCTATCGATATCTCATGCAAGTGATGGGGGTAGGGGGAAAAGCGTGGGTCCCGTTGAAAGCGCTTGAAAAAAAGACGTGCTTTTATATTTTTCTTTTCTTTTCTCTCTGTATAATTAAGGTCCTTTTTGTTTTTCCCGATATTTCATAATGTTTATTCAGGTCCATATTCCCTGCAAATATTTCTCTCTTTTTTATTTGCGTATCATACGTCGCATTCAGAGTCACTGGATGTTACGGAGAGGATGGACGTGGCCATGTCGGCGCGCTCCGTCACGCTCGAGACGCTGGTGGTGGGACTGGCGGCTGTACACGGCGACTCAGCCGAGCTATGCGGAGTGCATTCAGACAGAGAGCGCATGCCGTTCTGTCCTATGGCTTGGTGCTGTAGCCTAGATGGGAAAAGAGAGAAGAATTAGATCTCACATGAATATGAAACATTTCTTCATAATTATTAACTTAATGCCAAGCTTAGTATGGGTATGATTTGTAGCTTGAACACCGGTTCGATCAGACTCATCCAAGTTTGTAACACAGGCCTACAGCAGCAGTATACTTAGCTCAGTAGGCCATAAAGTCAAACTAGTACTAGTCTGATATTGCCTGCAAACACTGTTGCCTTTAATTGACCAATGTCAAACCTTTCTTATATGACAGTTTGGCCAAAAGAAATCAATTATCAATCAATCTTATCTAACCTAATTCGGACAATCTTGGTAAAACACGCATACAAAAATTACTTTTCATTATACTTAACCACTGTTTACAAATTACATCTGCTTATATTTTTAAGCAAAATATTGATTAATTGATCATTACATATTGATAACATAACATTGCTTAACAGAAAATGTTAATTCTAACAATGTTTGTGGTTTCTAAATTGTTTGTTAGCAAATAGCTGTCACTTAGCCATAAGTAAATAGCACTTAGATAAACAAACAACCAAACATCCCACTAAATAAAAAAAATTATAATAAAAAAAAATGTGAGCTGGATTTATTTTAAATTATGTGCAGGTTAAAACGTTATATGATATTATCCTTTGTCAACAATAACAACTGTGTTTATATGTGATAAATGTCTAAGCAAAATGAAATCTGCCTTGCCAGGTGCAACTGACCTTGTTCTCTGTAAACGTCTAAACTAAATTATTTTTATCATCATCATCATCACCATCATCATCATTATTATTATTATTATTATTATTATTATTAGTAGTAGTAGTAGTAGTATTAAGAATTAGAATGAAGTAGATATATTATGTTACTAAGGACTGATATTATAAGTAAAACTATATTTTAAAAAACGACATGAAAATGCTAATAATATATAAAGTATTGTTACGATTACTTTTGGCTCATTGAGAATGTTAAAGAATGCTTAATATAAATAGGCTATACAGCTAGTAGACAACAACATCAACTGCAAAGCGGCCTCTCTGCTCTCTCAGAATATTTTAGAATTAGAGCTAAATACTAATAATTGTTTTAATAATTGTAACAATATTTTTGTGCGAAACAAACCGTTTACTCGTTTTATTTTTGTTATAAATATTTATTTGTATATAATATTTTCCTTTTTTAAACTGGCTGCCACTTTTTAGAATAATTAACACAAATACTAAATCGTTGTCGCACTCTCTGGCTTTTAACACAACACTGAGCTGCATTTGTTAAATATCCAGCATGCTTGATTTGTGCATGATGACTGCTTTATAAATAAAATCCAGCGAAAAGTTGAAACTTTCAAATGTTGTCACTTCAAGCACACCCAAGGCATATCAATATAGCATACCTGTTTTTCGCTGCCGCTGCTCTGTCTCTTTGCCTCCGGTTTTTAAACCAGTTTCCGACCTGTGTAGGAGTGAGTCCAGTGGCCTGCGCCAGTTCACGTTTCTTGCTCGGATTGGGATACGGGTCCTGCAGGTACCACTCCCGCAACAAACTCCGCGTCCGTTCCTTAAAACAATGCGTCTTCTGTTCACCGTCCCAGATGGTTCTGGGCAGCGGAAACTTCTTGCGCACTCTGTACTTATCGACAGGTCCGAGCGGGCGCCCCCGCAGCTTCTCGGCCTCCTGGTAGTGAGCCTCGAGCCACATGGCCTGCAGCTTTCCGTGCGAGTCCTTGGTGAACTTGTGGTTTTCCAGTATATGATAGAGGTCGCGGAAGTTGCCCGTGTGGAAGGCGACAACAGCACGGGCGCGCAGGATCGACTCGTGTTTGTTGATGGCCTCGCATGCGCCCGGTGCCACCGGCAACGACCACAGAAAGCGACCCAGCCGCTCGATGTCGCCGGTCTCCTCAAGCGTCTCGCAGACGCTGGCCACCTGCTCCGCGGAGAAGTTGAGGGTCGGTAGCTGAAACATGGACAAGTCTTCGGGAGAACGGGCGCTGGGCGCGCTGCTCGCCACGAGCAAGGGCCGATCAGCGAAGTTGGGTAGGAAGAAATGGGAGGGATAGAGCTCTAAAGGAGATCTGAAAACCATGGAAATGACCTGAGAGAGAAAGAAAATTAGCAAAGAAAAAAAAGAGGAACGGACGAGTGCAAGATTGAATGATTCAATAGCTATCGCCTAATGACACCAGCCTCATAATATCTCCCCCTAAAAATCCACGCGTGAATGTAGCATTGAAATATTTTGTTTCGCTTTTCTATTGGTCTTCTTGGTGCCGTTGTGGGGTTGTCATGGCAGCCCTGCCAATCACTGTCAAGCGTGCCAATCATTAGCCAGTACGTAGTGGCTTTCACCACTTGTGCTGCTCGCGCGGGGGGGGTTATCAGGAAGTCCGATCTGAACACCGCCCTCCCTCCTGATGCCGGAGCCGAGACTCAGCCTATTTGTTGAATGGAATGAGCAATTAGTGGGTGGAATATTATTGCGATCTTAACGAGACTCGTTAAAGCTAAAGAAGATATGTAGTAAAGAGAAGGCAGGGGTGGCGGCTGGTTGGAGGAGGGGGTGACAGTCGTGCACATGGAATCCACATTTAAATAAAGGACTTGAAACGGAGTCTACAACACGGTGCGCGTGCACTAGGCTATATGAACATAATCTCTATACATCTATCGGTATGATCGTCCTTTTTGTTTTCTGACAAGTTCGTTTTAATGCTGGCTCCTTGAAAGCTCTATTTTATAAGTTCGACAGCTATACATCTTAACGTTTGTTTTTCCTTGAAGCCCAAAAAAGTAAATTTGGAGGATTTTTTCTTCTTCCTGACACGGATTTGGCTGTTATCCAGTTGCTGCTGATGCTAGATCAGCATCCTTCTGCTTGTTCCAGTGTGGCTTTTATGTAAAGGCAAAACACCAAGCTCTTGCCCCCTGAGCAAATAGGAGATAAGTAAAATGACGTCGATACGAGGGCACAGCACTAGCCAAAATATCTCAATATTTATTGTTGAAAACATTGAAATATTATTTTACTTTACTTCTCTTTCATAATAGGTTAATATTTCCTCTTTTTTTTTTTTTTTTTTTTACAGGGTGAGACGCTGCACTAGTGCATTTAAACTGGAAATGAATTTGAAATTCGCGTTCACTTGACTAAGAAGAACAGTAAGGGTGTGTTATTAGTCCAGATGAGATACAAGATCTAAGCTAACACAGTGATCTTTCATCTAAACTAATTCAAGTCATTTTCTTTTTGCATTCCACCACAATTGTTGAAGGAATTTGATGACAGATCACATCAACGCTTAATGTCCTTTCGCAGTCTGGCTATTTGATTTTCCTGTCATACTGGTTGTTTTTAATCTGTCATAAGATAGAGATAACATATTTACTCATATATCAAAAAAGAAAGGTAGGTCGTTTTGTGATTTTTTTTCCCCTCTAATATCACACTTGCTTGCTTCTTTGTCATCTGAAACTTTAGTGAAGCAACTCCAAGCACTATTTGAATTGGTCGCTTTGGGAAGCTTCTTGGACTGGAAATAACCTGTATTGAAATGCTGACCGCATATTCCTGCTCTAATCCACTCTCGCCAGGCCGGCATTTCGAAGAGGCCCATGCATGTTGAATATCCTGAAAGGCTAGCGTTTCCAGGTGTTTAACCCAATCACCTTACACGACCGCGGAGTTTGGGGTATTTTTTTTTAAAGATTACTTAGAAATCTGTGCTTGCAGGCAATACGGAAATTACCGAGGGGATGACAAAACGTATGGGCTGAAATGGGGTGCGCATAAGCTTCTGTTAAATCACTTTATTTAACACGGCCCTTTGTTTACGTTAAGCATGTAATTAACACCCCCAAACAAGTTTATTCACCTGGGCTAATTGTCTGTTTATCCCCGAGCTTCCACTGCTGTAGTCTTTGCGATAAGCAGCGGGGGGACTAGCTCCTCAATACCGACGAGCCATTAGCTCCCTCTTTGTTTATTTAATTCCGCACCGCCTCACAGCACAATACAGGCACCCGTTAAACTCCATCGCGTGACTTTACTCAAGAAGTAGATTAATTCTGCACTTCAGCTAACTACAGCAACAATAACTGTGTACATGTTTTTTACGCATATGCCTAATGGTTTTCTTTCTTGTGTTGTCACAGCGTGATCTGATGGACCTGGCAGAGCCACAAAAAAAACAAGGTAAAGAATTTTCGACCTATCTCACTTAGCTCCTTGTTTAAGTCTGATTTTGTCATATCATTAAAAGCGTCCCCAGCCTCTGCTCACGTTGACATGCGCGCGGATTTCCACGTGTGCCTTCTGCGCCACTGAAACCTACATCAGTGTGAGCACCAGCTGTGAGATGAATTTTATAAGCGTGGATCTCCGTTTCTGTATCAGGTTATGGATTAAACCACGTTTTTGTAGATTTTAGCAGGTCATTATATGTTTGTTTGTTGACACAGCGATAGTGGAAACGATCAACCTGGTTTTGTGCTCGACGGAATCCGTGAGACGCGCGTTCTCTAATGCGTAATTCTTTTCTTGACTTGTTTTTTTCCTCTTCCTGTCGTCATTTCTTCTTCGCTGCTTGTATCTCTCTGTCCAAATTCATCACGAAACTCTATCTTTATCTTCTTTTTTTGCAGCTCCGAAATTCACGACGATGTTTCAGACGGTTGTCGCAAGTTTTTTGTCGCGAATCTTCCGAAATGGACGCAGTTGGTGACGGTGGTCTGTCTCAAGAGCTCATGTATAAAATCATCTCGTAAGTTTCAGAAATCTAGCACTTGAAAGATATGCTTCGCAAAAAAATGAAAATGTGTGCATTTATATCCAGTCCACTTGAGTTGATTAAGGTGGTTAGAAATGCGTCCCATGATAACAAATTGCACATTTGTATTACTTTGAAGCTTCCGCCGCGGATACGCTGCATGCTCTCCACTCCAAAAATCCGTAAAGGGCAAACGTAGCTTGCAGCTTTGTGGGGCCGTCGAGATGGGGCGCAACTGCCCCTTTTTATTTGCTTAGTCGAAAGCTTTCCACCTCTTCTGTTGTGCATCGCCCAGGACGTTTGCATAGCCGTAACCTACAGACGTGATGTGGGGTTTTTGACACTCTTGCTGAGGCACCATGCACTGATAATGTGAGTACAGTGCTCCTACTGCACATGTCCTATAACTTTCGTAAATACTTTATAGTTAGGCTAGATGCTGTAACTACTAAAACATAAATGCAAAGCATTACATTTTAACTTTAGTTTCACAATTTATTAGTAGGTCACAATTGATTCAAAGTAGGATCCGTAAGTAGGATATCAAAATGCGTAAAATAATATAGCGGCAATGTATAAGTTTACTCCTGAAATTGAATTAGATTTTTTTTAATTTATTTTTTTATTGTACAGATCATGGTTCGCTTGAAGGGTTTCCCTAGAGGAACAGCTGAAGAACCCGTAAAGATTCTAGATTTTCTTGGGGGGGTGTTTAACACGTGCTTTTGTTATTCTGTTTTAGACTTCCGTTCTTATTGGCAACGAACGTTAAGCTGTTTTGGCAAAGTCCATCTTATTGTACTGCGAAGGTTTTGTTCTCCATAGCTATGTCTTTTTTGTGTGGTCTCATTAAGTGGGCATCCTGCTAGGTCTCTAGAATTATACGGGAGCTGTCCAATCAGTGCATGTGCACGGCTTGTTAGCGACATTTAATGAGGCTTCTCCGCTCCCTGAGAGAATGGCACCTCAGTGTTAGATTTAACTTGTGTCAACTCGTTACTTCTAATGAAGGCATTGGAGGATTCTCTGGTGAATGGAACCAGGCGGCCGGAACCCTAGGCCTTCTTCTTCCGAGTTCTCTTGCCTCTGCCTGGCCAATCTCCATAGCACGCGAGTGTGTGTGTGTGTGTGTGTGTGTGTGTGTGTTTGCGCGTGCGTGCGTGAGTTTGAGAGGTAAGGGCCTTTTTTAATCCAGTGACATCTCATATGGGGAGTGGGGGCACATGCGGCGCATCTGCTTTTATAACCAGAGAGGACAGATCAGTCACACGGTTAGCTATAGCAAGGGCTCTTACATTGCTATGTTGCTTGACCTGGGCATCAGGTCACTTTGCATCTTAAGAAGTTCCCGCCTATCGTTGTGATGTAAGATAAAGCCATAACACACCCTCTTTTATATATTATATTATAGCTTTCCCTCATCGTCTTTGAAGCGTCACGCACAACGTTTCCACGTTCCAGTCTCTTTGCTGGTCATAGTTTAATACAAATTCTAAATATAGAAACATATTTACTAGGCTAATATATAAATTAGAAACGTGTCATCATTAATTCCTAATAATCTATTGTGTTAAACAATGGTTTATTGATATACATAGAAGTATTTGTGTTGAGATTTTTGCAGCATATTTTGATTAATATTAATAAGGAAATGGAAAGCTTGCAGTCTAGATTAGATTACAAATTTATGTATATCTGAAAAGAGAATTTTAAAAAAATCGGTTGATCCTTGCCAAGTGATGACGTTGATAAAGTCATAAGGGCATCTTTGCTCTGGGGTTATAAAACACCTTTTAATACATTTGTATTTATACGTTAAATATCACTTCAGGAAATTTTCCACAATAACTAAATAACTATATTATTAACAAAGAAATAACTAGTTTTATCAGCACTAATCACACACACATAAATTAATAAATTATTCCTTTTAACATATGCCAATGTCAGGCACTAGGCCAAAGAAGTAATAAAAAAAATTAATTATTGACAATGTGGCCTATAGAGATTTACTCTACTTTATATTAAACATTGTGCACAGATGATTCCCTTAATGAAAGGGGAACACTCTTATGTCGGATTGCAGAACCCTCACACAGACGAACCTTAAAGAGCGTACAAATCATAAAGGCTTTTCCGCATTAAAGGCTGCGAAAAGGCTTCCGCTTTCAGGGCAGTGCCAGCTCGTGGTTCAGATAGTGTAATCACTCTTCAAGGTGTATGATTCGACCGCTTAATGCTCAAATAACATAATTCATGGTTTTGCTCGTGGCCCTGAGCCTGTGTGGAGAACAATTTGTTCTCCACCCAAATTGTTCTGTGGAGAACAATTTGTTCTCCACTAATAAATTATTTCTTAGGCAAGAAAACTTAACATACATGCTCATAGGCTATTATTATTATTATTATTATTATTACATAAATTCAATATAATAAATTGTCACTTTTACAGTTCAATATACCAATGGAATTGTTTATATTAAGTTTAAAAACTATTGTAACGTATGGTATTGTAGGGTAGTGTTTTGTTTGTCAGAGCCACTAAGGTTTAGTATTAGTTTTCACACAACTAAATTAAAGTTTTAATAAAGTAACCAAGATGGATTTTGTCAGGCTGTATATTTGAACTTTAATTTCAGTCAAGATTTAGTGAGGTGTGTATTTTATGCACTTATGCAGTAATATAACTTCATAGTGAGATCATGTGTGGCATTATTTTTATTTATAATGATGCCTGCCATATCGGTATGTAAAGGCTAAAGTGAAATAATTATGATCAAATAAAATCTGAAAATACCGAGTCACTTCTGTGGGTTAAGGATACTTCAATGACTTTGTGTCTTTCAATCAACAACATCAAATTGCGCATTATATTATTTATCCTAACTGGTATGAATCGTCATCGAGTATGTCAGGAATTATTGCTCCAGTCAGATGACGGTAATGCGAAAAAAAGTTTCGAGATTTCATGATTCCATGCACTATGATGTTATATGATCTCAATTTGCATCTGAGACATTTATTGATATTTCACACTGATCGACTACACCGTTGATATTAGTTACAATGCTGACTACAGTAATGGAAAAATACAGTAATAGAAAAAAAGTGTTTATTTGGATCCTGCTTTTTTTTTTTTTTTTTTTTTACTGCTAGAGAGTTATTATTTACTTAGCCTACCCATATGTTTCCCTAACTATACCGTTTTGTAGTCTATCTTTAATTTTTCTTACAATTGAATCTAAATTAATATTTAGAGAAGACCGTTTCACTATAAATCCTAATAACATAATCTCTTCATATTTACATAGCACTGAATTAACCCCTATGACTATAATTGTGATTTATGTAATTAAATCAAGGCGCACTGGAAGGTAAAACAAGCATTATTGGCGAGAGCTATGTTTATTTTTCACAACTGTGTGAGGCGTCTTTTAAACTTGCGTCAAATGCAGATGAGTTTATTTTGTCAACAGTAACCTACATGTCGAATTTAAATTCACCTCCACCTCTTGTGAATTCTTATCTACTGCTATCTATAGCTCAAACCAAAAGGCTGAAAATGCTGTGTGGACTGAGCTTGTTAGGCACGGGTGAGTAACTTCTGTCGGATGGGATATGTGTCTACGGTACAGCTGGACTAGAGGGATCGATAGAGAGCGTCTAGAGAACTCCAGTACAAGCGCTGAGTTGCACCAGCCTGACAGCTACAAGCGGAGTAACGCCAGTGAGCCTGAACATGTAGAGCTGTTTCCAAAACTCATTACTTCTTAGGAAAACATAATAACAGTATGCACAAACTTCACACAATTAATTTGACCACATTTCCATAAAGATATGCAAAACAATATTTAACGTGCAAACTATACCTACTGAAAGTAAATGCCATTCTGTGCAATAGAGAAATTGATTGTAGTACAAAAAGCAAACCAATAAGATGTATGTTATTTAGGCCGTTGCTCGCCGTGCACGTCATGGTCAGCTTAATTTTTAATTCAAGATCCTAGATTGCGATATGCTTGTTTTGCATTTTTAAACTAGTTATTTTATTTTCGATGTGTTCAAAAGGAATTAGAAACTTAGAAAGGTAACATTTATTTAGTAAGGTGATCATCTTAGTGCTACTGTTATGGGCCATATGACTTGTTTATTGGGGATGTGTATTTAAATCTATATACAAATTTCTTTAAGTCTACTTTGTACAGATAATTTGAAAAAGCGTTACAGATAGAAAATTCTAAACTATTTTCTGGTAGAGAGAGTATTACTTCAAAGTTTTCGATTTGGGCTCCAAAATTCAAATTACTGAGCCAAGTTTATACCTAACTTCGTTAGATTCTAACTTATCATTGCGTGCTAAAAACACTAATAGCAGATATTTTGTGTCTTTTGAGCTCTTTCTTTCTTTCTTTCTTTCTTTCTTTCTTATTAGACAATTATCGAAAGAAAGGAAATAAAAGGCAAAGTTTGGAAAATTCCTAAGCCGCGGAAAGGCTTTTTTTTTTTTTTTTTTTACGAATTAATCTCTTCATCGGGGCTTTATGTTTTTCTGATAATTACCGGTCAAATAAATTTTTATCCTGGCTCTTAGTTATTGTTATTATTTTTTTGCATATAATTAAATGATTAGTGAACGGTCAGTATTTGACTGTGTGGTACTTAAATAAGTCGAAATAAAATGTACCCCATCTAAATTCATTTTTATACCCGACTCTCTCTCTCTCTCTCTCTCTCTCAGGCAAATTCTGCATAGTCAGAGGAGCAAATTTTCTTCCATTAAACCGTTGATATCCAAAGCTGACTTATACTCAAGTGACTCGTTAAGTGACTCAGCATCAATTCTTACATAGAAAGGCAACCAACCAAAAAAATAATTTAAAAAATGGGAATTTGGAAAACTATGTAATGCAGTGACCTATACCTTACTATGTTTAACAATTATAAGTAAAACACCTGGACTAACAACAGAACTCTCCGGATTAAACCGGTTTGCAGTGGACAGTTTTTGGACATGTGCGCGATTGTCTGATGCATTTGACTGCTGAAAGGTCACATAGAGGTAATAGGAAGTTATTGAGAGCTCGTCCTAGGTTCATGGCATGGTTCACAGTGAGGTTAAAGATACCGTTACTTGCTCTCGGCGTTAAGTCCTCTTCCTTCCTAAAAGAGGATGTGCCTAGCCACCGCGCACTTATGTTTGTTTTCATAGGTTTATGTCATTGGCCCAAACAGGAACGCACAATAACATCACGACGTCATAGACTAAAAGTCTTTTCTCTCGTCTTTCTTTGTAAAATCACAGAAGGCCTGTCTCCGAACTCCAGTCAAGTCCTTTGTCTTTGTCTATTTTTAGTCTCCTAACCCAGAAAATGTAGCGTTTGAGAACTGACAGTTTTCATTCATAGGGAAAAATAACTACAGCACACAACGTCTATATGTAGATTTTAACTGATAATATGACTGACAGCTCTGATAATTTGTAACGAACCATTCCAAAATGTAATGCTGTAAAAATTGACGTGTGTAATATATAATATGAACAACTGCCTCATGTATATCCGTATATGTAAATAAAATCTGTTGTCCAAACTGACAGTGAGTTATTAATGTCTTTGGCTGTTGGAATGAAAACTGGAACAATAATTCTGCTTGTCAGCTTGTCACTAATCAGATGACTTAACTGCTAGCTGGAGAGAGAGAGAGAGAGAGAGAGAGGGGCTGTACTGAGCATTTCCAAACACAACTCAAGGCTACATGCCATGCAGTTCTCTATTTGTGTGTATGTGTGTGTGTTCTGATACATCTGTCTTGATATTGCCTCCATTAGCCTCATTACATCTGTTTATGCACAGCAGCAAGAAGCATTCACGTCTATTTAGCTGCAGATAAGTTGAGTGTTATCAAAACTCATTCATGCTCTCTCTCTCTCTCTCACACACACACACACACACACACACACACACACACACACACACACACACACACACACA
>JAQQZT010000039.1:22417660-22431132 GCA_030068275.1 Clarias platycephalus | reverse complement strand
TATATGTAAAAATATGAATAAAAAGAAAAAGAAATACTAAAGAAAATAAATTTAACTATTAAAATAAACTGTACAGAGACTCTCTGTACAGAGACATTCTGCAGAGACTCAATATATGTCATCAACAAAACTAAGGAACAGACTGAAATTAATTACTAAGAAAATACATTTGACATATTATGATTTTATCATACAGAACCATTCATAATAATTCACCCCATTTTAATGTCCATGCTTCCCACATCAGTGTTACAATTGGGATTTCTCAATTTCACCTCTTTAACTGCAGTTACAATCCACGAAACAATTATAATTTACAGCATGGATTGTAAATTGCATTGTATTGTTTTGTGCCTTGGCCTGTAAATAAGACACCCTTAGCTTGGTATATTTTGTAGGCAAAGTGCTAACAGAGATTATAATGTCTTTTGAGACGACATTACATAGTAACAACACATAGTTTGTTGCCTTGATTTTAAAACATGTCCCGTATGGTGTTCAGGGATTCATGGGCCGACTATTTTAAGACAAAACATGATTCTTCTATTCATAATCCTGTTTCAAAAATGATTGTTCAAAATAATCTCATGACTGCACATTGCAGGACAATAATCCAAGCCACAGTGATGTGAAACACTGACTTTGTCTTACGTTCAAAGTAAATATGTGTCAGTACAGTTTGCATTCGGCGTCTGTGGTTCAATCGAGTACACTTCTATTAATAATTTTATAGTAAGAATTTTAAAAAGATTGATTTAACTGAGGAGCATTTTCCTTTATTTTGGTCCATGACTCTATGGTATGGGGAAAAGAAAATCATCAGGTAGTTAGGAAAATAATAAAGACTGGTCTGTACTGTGTAGGCAGATGGTATCAATTGGAAAAAATGTACATATAGCAACAAAAGCTATAGATCAGTGACACAAACAGCATGTCCAAAACTGTTTTTTTTTTTTTTTTTTTTTTTCAAAGGTCTATGGATGACACAGTTATAAGATGAACAGAGTTACAGAGGAACTGGAGCTTAGAGCTGATGATGATTAAATGAGATCAATAAATCTTTTTATATAATTTTAAATATCTCTGTCAGAATACTGTACAGTTAGGAATATATAACATATATAGTGATAGATGGAAGTAAATGGAGACCCGCAGCTGATGCACTGCAACGCAGTAATGTTTGCTTGGGAATAACTGACTTTTATAGTGCAAGTTGGCCAATTGTTGTCACAGGGGCAGGCTTTTTTTTGTAAATGACTGATCTTATCTCCCCTTGCTTTCCGCCTTCTCTTTCTCTCGCCTCGTCCTCACCTTTTCTTTGGGCCACGCTGGTGAAATATCAGTGCTGTTTATGTTGAGGATTAGAATGGAATTGGGCAGAAGCTAGTTGTTCTGTGGAGATGGAGATAAGATTTGAGCTTTGAGCATGTTGGCATGGGGGCTGGGGCCTAGTCTGGGCCCCTCTTATCACAGTCCCTGCCACAAGCTCAGTATGAAGTTGTTCATGCTAATTAGTCCTGGCAGGAGTAGATTTCACCAGCAGATTTGTGACCGACTCTTACCACGATGCTAATACAGAGAGAGACACTCACTCAGGCATACGAACCTCCACAGACACACACAGCCTGCTCAGTATCAGCTGCTTAATCTACTCTCTTTCATTTAAATGTGGATTGCTTCTTTTCTGAGTGGAAAAGAGGAAAATATAGAAGGCATTAAACTGGTTAGAGTTGGGGAAGTAAAATGATTCATTGGTGTCATCTTTATTTAGATGATTTCTGCACTTCAATGCGAAATCACCTGAAACAGAGTGCAAACAGTTATTATTTCAAGGTCTTTTATGAAAATAATCGCTCCTCCATCTTTCTTGCAATCTGTGCACAAAGTCAATGTACAAATCATTAAAAAAAAAAAACTGTTCTGAATGTAAAAGATTCTTTAGAAGAAAAAAAACAAACAGATAATGCATTGATTGATCCACCTTCCTAAGGATGTTTTTCAGGCTTTCTCCCAGCTCTCTGTGCGACAGTGGCAGAATTTTATTGACACCTTCACGTTCACATACTCTGTCGTAAGCAAAAGCATACTAGACTGAGAGATCTGACCTTTGCTTTAATGGAGTGTCTCCAATATGTTCAAACTCCAAGGACTCCTACTTGAGCCGTTAAATCACATGCATTAAGCATTTTACACACCTGGATGCTTTTGTAAGTCTTTTTTTTTTTTTTAAACAAAAGTGCTTTTGAATTGTCCCCAGAACCACCCCCCCCACCCTTGTCAAGCCATACAGTGTGCTGATTCTTCTGTAATGGTAGGGAATGGGCTAAGACACGACCTGAATCTTGTGGAGTACCTTCATCAATGTATCTTCATTGGCAGTGTAAAAAATTAAGATGAGAGCAACTGAGAGCAGGTAGGGCCCAAAGCTCACTTCCTCTGACCAAGCACTAATGTACAGACCTTATTGTTGCTTATCTACCTAACATCAACAAATCAGCCCACAGTGCCATTTAGTAAGTCAGCTGCAAGCTGCTAGACCAATTAGCACTTCATTAGTCTCTCCTAAGAGATGTAAATGCAGTGCTAACTGGCCATGCTGGCCAAAGCCCACCTGCAGGCAAGCTAAGGCCAATCCACTGCACTGCAGGTGTGTTTGTGTTCTTGTGTTCTTGTATGCGTTGTGGTGAGAGAGAGAGAGAGAGAGAGAGAGAGAGAGAGAGAGAGAGAGAGAGAGAAGCAGAAATGTTGTCACTGACGGTAGTGAAACAACCTTTCTCCAGAATACTCTGACCTTTGTCGATGGCAGTACAAATATGAAGAATGCGCAAAGCTACCAGTGCATTAGTGTTTTAGGTAGACTACACACACACACACACACACACACACACACACACACACATAAAGAAGCAAACATGAAATTCAGATAATGCACATTAGAGGTTTATTTAACATCCCTGTTATTCAAGGACCTCTCTTTTTTTCACTGAGAAGCAAACTATAGCTGCACATTACACTTCACGATTACAATGGCAAAAATTTCATAGTGAATTCTGGTAATGAAATACATTGAAACCTGAGAACAACGGTGCCCACTTACTGAGAGAGTGATGAAAAAAGAGCGATTTGTAGTATGACACTGAATAACTGAGGGATTTTTTATTCCTAAGCGAGTGAAATCAGGGTCACAGCTTCATCATCATCTTTGTCTTTTTCCTGCAGTCTGGTAGTCTTACATTGAGAATGACCCTGCGTGCAGGTGTTTTCAATATCTGCAGGTAAATCGGATTTCATCTGCAAGAAAAGAGAGAAATCATTCTCTCTTGCTCTCTGTCATTATAGTGGAGCCTCTTCAGCTCTTGCTGTGTGGTGACAGCTAGAAAGCAATCATATTATGCAAATGAAGTATGCAGACATACACACTATTGAATTAAATGTATCAGGATGAAGAATAATAGGTAGATCGTGATGACTTGGGTTATGCAGGTATTCCGTTTCCTAATATCAGAATAACATAATTGCTAATGGATCGTTATTAAAGGACTTTTCACCCTTTTTTTTTTTTCATTTCCTTATTGCTATTATTATTCTTACATTAACATACTGTGTGTAAGTACAGATTCTGTCAATGATGACAGTGCCATTCTTACAGGTCAGGGAGGGGCTGCGTTTACACTCTGTTCTTATTTAATACTGTGACGTGCCACTCAGCAGTACGTGTTTGTGTGTGTCACTGCCAATGCTAATTACACAGGAATGTTTCGGCCCTGTTTGCTAATCCCTTTCATGCCAATCCACAGTCTCCCTCCTGTCCTAAAACAGGATGAGTCCTGGTGCATGGCTGTGGGGTTTTCCCTGATCAACATTTCACAGGTATAGTGTCAGAGTGCCATCCTGGCTGCTCAGACACGTACAAAGGATTCTTTAAATCACCTGAAGCTCACACAGAGATTACCGCACTTCAGCACCCTGAAAGAGATACTATTCAAAAGGATTGAGATTTAATGATAGGCTACTGATATGTGCTCTGTACTCCATGCATGTGTTCACATGGGTTCAGAGGAGGACTAGTTGCATTAGTCTGGTGAAGCTAAGCTTTAAATGGGTCCTGGAGTTATTTTGAAAGAAGGCTGGCTACTAATATTGAGTATAAACTCATCCAGACATTAAGTCTTCAGCTGTCGAATGGATAATGATGGTGGGCATGATGTAGTTATATGACAGCTGTTAAGTGAATAAGAATGTCTGAAGCCCGACTGAAACTTCACATGCAAACCCCATGGAGCTCCTGAGAATGGAAGACATCCTTCAGATACAAGACTTAAAAATCCAGAGTTTCTCCTATTGCATTACACACTACACCTTTATCTTGGTTATGCTGCAAAATATATGCAATATTTATTCAACTGTATTCATACCTGGGGGAAAACATAGGAGCATTAAGATATTTCTCAGAATTCCCTCGCTACCTGAGTGCTAATGGAAGTTTCATGTACACTGCAACATTGATCAAAGCAGTTAGGGGAGCGGCGAGAAGAAGGAGCAAGTCAGTGTGCTAGTGAGGCTGTGAGAAGAGCAAAAATGTGAATTAAGAACCTGCCTAATTGCAATGCAATACAAGACATGTGTGTCGTAATGCTACAGTGTGACATCTTCTCTTAAATAATTACATAAACCTCTCCATCTGTGCACTTAATATTAAAGCGATCCACTTTGCGCATATAAAGAAAACATGGTAAAATAAATGATGGCAGAGCTTCACTGATAATATTCGCAGAGGGTTGGTTCTTTTCACCCTTTTCACTCCAAACGGTGCAAATTTAAGGCAGATTAATGGGCGGTCATCAGCAAAACAGGAGCTTAAAAGGCCACTCTGAGTTAGGATGTTAGCGTAAATCTCTGACAAAAACATTGTTATTATGCTGATCTTCAGTGTGAATGCAAATGTTGCCTGGAGATGTTTGCCCGCTATCAGATTTATTCTCTTGGCTGAGGCGCCACTCTTTGCGTAAAACTTGTTTTGACACTCAATTGTCGCGTCCTGATCTGTGTCTCGCCGCCATTCGTGTATGTGTCTAAACCGCCATGCTCTTGGCTTCGGTTTCCCCTTTCGAGCTTTTTTTCCAGCCAATCACAACAAGAAGAGGTCTCGCTTACGATAACCACAAATAGCCTAAACAGGTTTTCTTTTTGTCTTTTTTTGCCCGAGGAAGAAACACTCATACTAGACGTGTCAGACACAGAATTTTGTGATATAATGTAGCTTAAGCATCAAACGGAAATCAGCACAGATGAAAGTTTTTAGTCAAATCTAATCTTGTCAAGAATGCATGCCATTTCAGAGTAGCACCCTGACATGATTGGCTTAGACTAACACATTCAAGTCATGCTTGACTCTGCATATTATTTACAGAAATCCCTCAGGCAGATCACTCGATCACGATAATTTTGAGAAGCTCTGAAAACTAAATGTGAAACTTTTAATTACATATCAATTTGAATGATGATAAATTTTTAAGAAAATGCTATTTTAATATTTTTGTACAATATTGTTCCTTTATATGGTGACATACGGTGACCTAATTTCATTCAAGAAATAGTAGTAGTCACAGTGTGTACACTTGCATTCTTTCTAATCGTGTAAATTTGAGCACCACATATGAGAACACGTCAAGATCCACTTCATAGGAGAATACAATGTTGCACATATGTAATGATCAACTCAATACATTTGGTAATGACATATAGGTGCATTCATAATACAGACAGTTAAAAAAGAACTCTCTGTCCAAAAAGTCTTAGATGATACATTAAATAAATAGTGTTGAAAAAACACTTAAAGGACGAATCAGCACTGCTGGCGAATACATCACTCATGAGCTGCGCTCCTAAATTCACAGGCATGCATAGCCAAGGCTGCGACCCTAAAAACTGGGCTAGCTGACCCATATTCAATTAAATCGTCACCAAGCATGAGCGCTTCTTGTTGCTAATTGGCTGGAGTAGTTTTTGTGATGCGGTCTGCACCACTTGGGTTGTTTCCCATGTACAGAGCAAGGGCTGTGTACGAACCCTGTGTACACCAGACCATAAGCAGAAATTAGACAAAAAGTGTATTGGATTGGAATTACCATCTCATTCTTTAATGCAAACAGATTTTTTTCCTTTTTGTAATATTGATTTACACCAAATGGTAGGCAATCTTTGGAAACGGAGCATTACTGGCATGTAAGGAAACTGATACGAGTAAATTCTTTTTTTTTTTTGGAAAATGCCAGCAATGATATAAATGTGAAATGGGACACCTTTCAAAAGGATCAAAATGTGCTAAGTGCTTATTTATTCATCATTGCTGTAGCTGTCAGGTGTTAAGTAATAAACATAGGCTATAGATACCTACATGAAAGCACATCCTTTAGTTGCCTGAGGAGAAATACAAGGCACAGATGTGTAATTGACAAGATGATATTCTCCTAACCACAGTGGGTCTATCTGTTTGTGGGTTCTATATGTGTGAGGGTAAATTTAATACAAGGAAGAAAAAAATACAAGAATTTGTCTTGACAGTTTAGAAACATGTACACACACCATAAAATGTATTATTATTATTATTATTATTATTATTATTATTATTATTATTATTATGCCTCATTTGAAATTGTAGCTGTCACTGAATCATAAACAGGTGAGACAAATATTACTAAAGTCATGCTACTAACTGTACTAACTACATTCATACTGAGCCTCATAGGACGATCAACACTCGTGTGTGCGTGGAGTTTGCACATTCTCCCAGTGATTGGTGTCTTTCCTATGGGTACTCTGGTTTCCTTCCACAGTCCAAAGACATGCAGATTAGGCTAATTGGGGATTCCAAATGGTCCATACTGTGTGTGTATGTGGTTGTTCCATTTGATGGACAGGCACCCCTCCAGTGTGTACAGTGCCATTGGAATGGGCTCTAGACCTCCTGTGCCCTTTACAGGAAAATTGGCAAAAGAGGAAATAAAATATTAGCACTGCATTGTGATGACTATCACTGCCATAGTAAACTCATATATGGTATGATCAACTTTTCACAAACACATACTGTACATACAAATAAGATAATTTGGTAACAATGATTTGGATATGTCCTGCAGCTGCTCATGCCATACTAACAATGCTATGCTTTTTGGCAATGACTGAATGACAGCTCTGTAGTGTTTGTGTAGTACAAACTACCACACCAACTAGCCTGTACCCCTGACAAGCTTACTCTTTATTTCACTTGGTTGAATACAGAAAAAGATCATATGTGTGTATGCTTTGGTGGTTCAATTTCCTAAGTGATGCTGTGTGCGTGCGTGTGCGTGTGTGTGTGTGTGTGTGTTAATAGAGGTCTTGGCCTGTGGTCTTGGCAGCAGGATCATTTTTGTTGTAGATGTTCATGACACAAGCGACACGGTCTGTTTTCTCTTAGCTGGAAAGAAGTGCAAATGCACACTCTGAATTGGAAACCTGTACCGTACACTCCCTGCCATCCTGCCGTGTTAATAGAACCATCACACAGGGGTCAAGCACAGAATCATGAGTCTCTGTTAATATGTTCATTCATTATTGTTCCAAATGGGCTGACCTACTCTCTCTCTCCTTCTGTTTCACATGGGGGCACAAACCTTTGAAACGTATCCCCTCTCTTATTATTCCAATGGACTGTTTACTCCCCTTTAAATAAAATGGTCTTTATTCATATGTCTTTCTTTTTTCTTTACCAGAGTACATGGACATTCATAATCAATTTTCGAAAAATTGGCAAAAGTTGGGTACAAACATTTGAATTTTACAAACAGGTTTTGCAGCTTTTTATAAACTTTGTCAACTATAAGCAGACATACTTTGGGACAGCACGCACACACACACGTAAAACGAACACGCCTTTTATGCACCATCTGTCACAACACTACAGCCTAGTGGCTGTAAATTTGAAGCTGAGGTTATACAGTATTGCAGAACTGCCAGAACGTTACCTGGACAGTTAGTTAATGCATACTAATTTTTATTTATTCTACGGACTTGTTGGAATGAGTAACTTATTACTCCAACACTCTTAAACACACTCATTATTGCAATAATATGGCATATTATGAGTATTAGCATATGACAGTGCAAAAAATAGAGGAAGATACACGGATAAACAATATTTGTCATTAATAAAGATAATTGGCATCACATTTTTTTCTGTTGTACTATTGCAAATACTATCACAAAAATATGTAGAAAGTGATGAACCAGTTACCGGAAAAAAAAGACACCAATGCATTAATGTGCAACAGGCGGCACAGTTGCTTAGTGGTTAGGACTGTAGCCTTGCTCCTCCAGGTCCGGGTTCAGTTTCTGCCTCAAGTCTGTGTTCATGGACTTTGCATATTCTACCTGTGCTTACTGGATTTACTCCGGGTGCTCCGGTTTCCTCCCACAGTCCAAGGATATGCACATTAGGGTAACTGGTGTTCCCAAATTGCCCCTATAGTGCGTGAATGAGTATGTTGAACTGGCACCCCATCCAGGGTGTATCCCGCCTCAAGACCCCCCAATTACATTAGGAGGGAAAACACTGCAGAATTAACTGATAAACACTTAGCACAGTCACATTCTGCTGCTGTGAACCAAACAAGGCATAAAACAAGTAAATACTTGAATTCAATTTTCAAGCTGAAAAAAAAACTGTTGCTCATTACGTGGTTGATGAGAGATAGCCAACTACTTTCCTTTTAAAGACAGAAATTAATTCAATCGTTATTTGGTGGTAAATTATATGAATCTAAGACAGGCAGTATAAAGTATATAGTATCAGAAAAATACAGCTTTTATCACTAAGGTACAATAATGCTCTTAGATAGCCCCCCTATGACTGTATGTAGTGTTACAGTAGAAAATAATGATGCTAGCTAGTTTTAGTAGATGTGATTGACTTCTCCAAGTAATCATGGGAACTTACACAGATGGAAAGCACAGTGACTCTTTTCAAACACTTTGCATTATCAATGCAGAGCCAGACTTTTAGGTTTTAAAATGGTTGTCCTGTAGCTTTAAATGTTACTTTCAAGTGAAATTGCTCAAAAGATGGCCAAGGAGTGTAATTTAGCTTTAGAGTTGCTCAACATGGGCAAAAAAGATTATCATGATAAGTTTTACATATCGATCAAGCGCAATATAAATATCTAAATATACATAGAATTTAACAAAGGAGTTTTTAAAGAATATGAATTTAATGATGCACACTGACTAAACAAAATCACTGTTTTCAGAGCACGATGTGCATACATACATCCATTATAATAATATGGTAGCATGTTTTGTATGCTGAGCCTAACTATACACAGAGCCTGATCTACTGCAGATTTTAGTAGTGTCATGACTACACTACAGCTACACTACACATAATCCTATGTGATCTACAAACATACAGTAACTGCCAACGACTAGAAACTCACGTAACACACAACCCTCATTACTGATGCAGCACAACTGAACTCTTTGACACACAGCATATAAGCATATATACATTCAACCAGTCGTGAAGTACACACGTTGTGTTACCAGTCTTTACCAAGCTGGTCTTGTAGTTCTAGTCTCACAGGTTTATGTTTTTTAATTCAGTTCTGTATTTTTGTCTCAGCCTGTCCATGTTGTTTCAACGTGGTGTCCTTATCTGTCACCTGCCAATGAAAAACTGTACAAACAGGCTGCATCTAATTGCTGTATAGTTGTAAGTTGGTCAAAAATTTTTAAACCAAATGTTACTGAATTATTCGATGGTTAAGATTGTTGTCACTTAAGGTACACTTTATTTTCCCTCATATTAATCCTAGATGGTTGAATGATATTTATAAACCATGGATCCTTCAATTAAATTTTTTTGGTAGCAACAAGATAGCCAGTGAGCTAACAAATGAAAAAAAAAAAAAAAGTTATATAATTCCCAAAATTTAATTTTATATAAAGCACATGATTGTTTTTGAACTTTTTTGAACTTTTTTTGAACTTAGTAAAAAGTAAGATATGCTATTTGTTTGCTAAAAAAATAATATAAATATAATTTTTAAACAGTAATTTGCTATTAGTAATTTATATTCAGACCACATCACTTGGATGAATATTTGTTAAAATCTGTAACAGTGTTAAGAAATTTTGAATTTTTTTAATTGATCATATTGATTAAAAACAATAGTCATGATTATATAGTAGAATGATTATGTAAATTTTTGGCCACATTGCAGAGCTCTACGGCTAATTGTCGATGGCTAATTGTTAAAAAGTTGTTCAAGTCTTAGCTCTGGTCTGGGTGTGAAGTTTGCATGTGTGGTGGGTCTCCAGGTACTCCGCTTTCCTCCAACAATATACAGTGTTGGCTGATTGCCATTTCCAAAAAATTCCTGTAGTGTATTACTGGGTGTGTAAGAGTGTGCCCTGTGATGAGTAGGCATCCTATTCAGGGTATACCCTTCCTTGCGTCTTGAGTTCCCTGGGATAGATCCTGGCTCCAGGTCTATATATTTTTGAGCTATATTTCTGTTCTCTTTACCTTTGTAGGTTTGAATGTTCTAGCTTTGAGCCTGTACAGGTGTATTTTATAAAATGGAAAAGAGTATAATAATTAATATTAAATTTATTTATTATATTTTCATACTTTTGCCTACAGCGTGCACACTATTTTTAAAGGGGCAGTTTATTTTGTACATGCTGTTAATTTACATTTGTTTGTTTTTATCTGAAAATTAACAAATAAACCCCTGTCAAAAACGATCAAAGTTAGCATTTACATAGATGCCATTCTTTTTATTTATTCCGAATGTAGAGTGCCCCCTGACCCAACTAGCATTAATGTGCCCCCTTCCAGTTGCCAAATTACTCCCACCCCCTTGCTCTAAGCCTCTCTCTCTTTCTCCATTTCCCTTAGCCTGTCTCTCACTCACTCTCGCTTCCTCGCACCTGCCGTCTCACTCTGCCATTGTGTGGCTGTGCAAACGTTTAACCGACATTGAATGCAGAACCCCCTGCGATAAAGGGAAAGGGGGAAGGATATTGAGAGAAAGAAAGAAAGGCCGGGAAAGGGCATGTTCTCCCTCCCCACTCTTCTCTCTGCTTACCCTGCCAAGCGAAAGGCATGGCTTTGTTTGTTTTTGGAAGAGCAACATTCGGGATGGCTACAGTGTTCAAAAATGAGCATCGAAGCCTGGAATATGAAAGAAGCTCCTCAAATCAGATGCCTCTGACTGGCTAGGAGCACATCCACAGTTGTTAATGTGTATGCTGCATTCAAAGTTACCCCCCCCCCCCCCACCTTAATTCCCTTTTGTGGTATTTCAGCAGCGACATTCCTATTGGGCTTTGTTTTGCAAGTGGAGGCCAGACTGCTAATTGGTAATTGTTGTCCCTCTTTTGAGCACTCGGATGCCCTCAGAGCTGTTAGACGATCACTTTGGTGACAGGTCACCGCAGGAGCCTCTGCTTCCGTTGCAGATGCTTCACCCCTGTCTCCCGTGTCTTCTCCCTACTTCAGCCCCAGTGGGTCATGACCTTTAACCTCACCTGCCCCATTATGGGATCTAACACAGGGATAGGCCAGGTCAGGTCTAGAAGAGAGTTCACCAGAGATGTCTGGAATAATTCCTCCACATCGGACATGATCCGTAAGGGAGCAAACTGAGTCCCGCTTTTTCACAATTATTCATGCAGGAGGAAAGAATGTTGCCGTGCAAAATGCAAATCATGTAAAGGACATTATTGCATTGTCCCTGGTCACCGCCGGTGGTTAAAATAGAGATAGAGTGTGTGCAATGACTATGAGACAGAAAAAGAAAAGATGCTGATTAGCTCACTCATTGGATAAAAGCTGGATTCTCACGCACACATACATCCATGCAGAAGGAAAAAAACAATTACATTTTCTCATTAAACTACTCTTAATCCTTTTATATGAAACATCCTTACATAAGTATACACAATGAGGAAGAAGAAAGGAGGAGAATGCGTGAGGAATAATTACATATGTCATGGAGCTGGGGCTTTTATTTGGGGTGTCACTTATGATGTCACGGGCTGCCTGCGCTAATTTGAATTCAGACCTTTATCTCTGGCCCGCAGCAGATTTGAGTGACGGGCCACCAAATGCTCACACCACTGTCTTATTGATTTCTCTAAATCCCCAACAATAGCATTTGCATGCTTGTTTCTGTAATAATACAGATATGCTATTCGCAATGAAAGGCTGTGCAGACCAGAGGTAACTAATTGTGTGCCGTGTAATGAGTGCGGTTTCAATTTGATATAACTCAGCTCGCCACAGCCTCGTGCTAAGTACTTTCAAGTCTTTGTGGGGAAATAATTGATTTTTTGTGCTTTGGGCACAAGGAAAACTATTATGATCTTTTTGAATAATGGCAGTGGAAGGCCTGTGAATTATTTAAATTGGTATTAGAGGAAGAAGCCGTGGTGGGAAGATAGCGAAGCCGCTTGACTGACAGCTTGGAGTCTGGGCTGCTTGATTAGTCATTCTCTTAAGGTGGAGACGAGAATTCATTTGAGAAACACACTGGTGAATGGTATTATAGTGGCCTTTTTTTTCCCTCCTGTGAGTGCATGGTTTTAGAGAGGGGGTGCTCAAAGGGGTGAGCCTTCTGACTTTGGTACCTTCAGGGAAATGATAAAGAAGGGGGTCAGTCGGTGTTTTAGGGTGGACTTCAGGCTCTGTTCCCGAGAAAGAGAAATCCACAATACTGAATCTGCTCCTTCCTGGCCAGTGGACGGTCTTAAATGAGCTCTACCTGTGCCAGCCGTAGGGATTTGAGGCAGAATGTGATTATTCTGGGTATCAGTGAGCCTTGGCATTGCTCTCTCTCAAGGCTGAAAAACTCATTTTTCCACATGGCTTTGTTTCCTTTGGAACAAAAGCACTTTCTTAGTTAACACAGCATGTTCAAATTTCATGCTATTAATTGTGCTCATAGATAAATCTGTCGGGCGCCTGGGGAAATGCTAGCTGTGTGGGTCCACGTTGCAGAACCATCACTGTGTAGGCATGATGTGAGTCTGTGTGCATGTGTGTGTGCGTGTGTGCGCGCGCACATATGTGTATGCATGCATTTGTTTTAGAAGTGCAGCCTTCTTTCAAAGACACTTGCTTGGTGTGAGAAATCCAGGGTCTTGCTTCCAGAGCGGTAATCCAATTCCACATTTTCTTTCAACAAGGAGGCTTAATCTGGTTGAAACCAGGACTAGCTTGGATGGCATCATGTAGCGGTGTGTGTACAAGTGTCATCCCATGTCACGTCTGTGAAGTTATCTTCCTGAAACACAATAGAGAATGAAAGACAGTTGGTGATTCCTCAAAATGACGATGGTGTGAGGATTGTCAGACTCTGTGTGTGTGTGTGTGTGTGTGTGTGTGTGTGTGTGTGTGTGTGTGTGTGTGTGTGTGTGTGTGTGTGTGT
>JAQQZT010000039.1:22403810-22415133 GCA_030068275.1 Clarias platycephalus | reverse complement strand
TGTGTGTGTGTGTGTGTGTGTGTGTGTGTGTGTGTGTGTGTGTGTGTGTGTGTGTGTGTGTGTGTGTGTGTTTAACAAGGCTACCATGCCTTACTGGTAAGAGAATTACATTCACATAGGCAAAGAAATGAAAACAATGTGTTGCTGATATTTCATCAAACAGCCACTTCATTCTGTTTTTTTTATTTTTTTTCTGTAGTCATTATTAATAGTTTTGGTTTTTACATATCAGCATTTTTTTGGTTAGCGCCATAGACTCCATCCTTTAGACAAAATTCGAACAAAGTGTCAGCTTGAAATGAAAAGGAAATATGCTCTGAGGAACGAACGCTTACAATAAGGCAGTAAACATGAAATTCCTGGTGAAAGATCTGTTTGGTGTTTTTATGTTAAAATTGTGCTAAAAATCAAATTATTCACATTTTTTAAGTATTACATCCAAATGAAGTATTCCTATTTCCAAAAAAAAAAAAGGTGTTGTTGAATTCAGTCATTGTTTGGATTTGTTTTGGAAGATTAAATAATAAGCTCCTCGTCCTCTTATTCCTTTCTGTTTGTTTTGCGCTTTTATTATGGTCTAACCTTTCAACTTGCCGAAATTTCATGAATTTTACTTGCAAATCGTGCTTTTTAAAAGCTTGCCAGGACTGTATGAAAGGAAGTATTTGTGCGGGCTGTGTAGTGCGAGTCACATGCTTTCAGAAGAGCATGTGTGAATAGTGTTCCAGCGCTTTCCAGCATGACATTCTGTGGAAGAGCACACACTGTAAAGAAAGAGGATTCTCAGCTGCTCGTGAATCCTACACCCTACATTAGGGTGTTTTTTTTTTTTTTTTTATCCGCATATTTTGTGCGCTATCAGTGTGAATGTGTGTGCTTGGCCTAACAAACATGAAGGGCACAAATCAAAATAATACAGAAGGACACCTTTCACACAGCGTTAAATCCTCTACATACTATTAATACTTTGTGTTATTTCTCCCAGGAAGTGTGATTTCCTGTGTGTTTTGGGTGTGAGCTGTGTTTATTAATTAGTTACTGTACTTCGGATGAGCTGGTGAAATATGATGAAATTGTTTGGACATGTCTTTGAAATTGTTGCAATTCTTTTCTCATTATTTTAGCTTTTTTCAGTAGTCTGTGGTTACAGTGCAGATAATTAAACTGCTGATTTATACCTTTGTGAAAATCTAAGTAAATTTAACATTTCAGAAAGAGCACTTTTATGGGTCGTCTGCTTGACAAATTAACAAAAAATATTTACAAATTATTCAAAAAGGAAAAAGTACACATATATGTCATGTGCTTTTTTAAATAATCACTGATAGCTTGTAAAAAATAAAAAAAAAATGTAATGAGGTTTTGAATAAACTTCCTTTCAAATCTGTACCTATTAGATACACTTGCACTTGACCCTCACATATTATATATTATATTATCTTCTCCTCTTGTGCCACAGTTATTATTAGGTATCCAGTTACCCACCTTTTCTATTCCTTTATTAGACATACATTTTACTATATACATTTAAATGTATTAAAATCATCATTGACATGACAGAATCAGTGTCATGTTAACACACTGTTCTAATATATATATTTTTATAGTCAATTGTTTTAAAATGTAAGGCCATTAATAATTTTTTTTAATTCAGTAGGGATTTATCAAAAATGAACACATATGATTTTATATAATGAATTCAAATCTAAGTTGTAAGTGCAATCTAAGTGTTCCAGCAATTCAAAACCACATTTACACTACAAACATAGCATGTGAAACAAACTGGTCCTTATAAAATTAGTTTACTAGATTAGTGATAATCAGATTTACAATTAGTTAATTCAATTCAATTCAACTCAATTTTATTTATATAGCGCTTTTAACAATTGTCATTGTTGCAAAGCAGCTTTACACAATTCAAATAATTATTTAAGTTTGTATGGAACGTGAATGTGTATGAATCAGAATGATCAGATTGTCCCTGTTAATGTATAACAGACAAACATACTCTATGATTTTTCAAGATTTTCTATTTTGTACGGTCAGCTTCTCTATTCTGTATGTACAATTCATTTTAATAAACTAAATATACTGTACATTTTAGATCACAGACGAGTAGGTTGTGTTGCATTATGTTTGTCAAATCTTATTTCTAAAATATATATTTTTAAATAAATAAATAAAACACGCTTAATGAACAACATAGCATAATGAGTAGTTCCTGTATAACATTTAAACAGATTTTATATATAATGTTTATAATAATGTCATATTTTATAGCAGAGTCTTAATTAACTTGATACTCTCCAATAAAACTAATAAAAGTGGGTGAAATAGATTTAATCATTAATTACCGCATTCATGCATCTTCCTAACATAAACAAAGATATAAAAGCTATTTCTGTCAGTGAGAACATAATTCTGTGATTAGAAATAATTTAACTGATATTTCATTCAGATACAAATGACCTGTTTATATCAGGTTTATATCACTATAAAGACTTTGTTCACCCTCGATCCATCAAATTATATAACTTCTATATACTTTTAAAACATCACCACATTGATTTCTCACAGAAGATTTTATCACAGCAATGTGATAAAATGCAGCTACAGGTATTTTTCTCGCTGGTGCCCGTCGGCGAGCTGTAAGCTGGTACCTAACTGGATAAACGGTCATGGTACATTTAGCCAGATCAATTTCATACTTTACAAAGATGAGTCACTTGTGCCATTTTGTTGTCGGGAGACCACATGTCGCAGCTTTATTGTCCTGACATGCTGTTAAATTGGATTTTCTGCTCATATGGAAATGATGTGTCACCCCTACAGAATAAGCCTGCTTTTATACTTCCTACGCTGTTCCCTATTCACCCCTGTGCGGCACACGGGGCAAACATGGCCTCGAGACATATTCCTCGCACAACACGCCATTACTCAGTGTTCAGCCTCTGTGCTCTGACCATGCTCACTAATTATCAAGTACTCCTCATTCTATTCACCACCAACTCGGATGCATGATGATGATGAAATAACTAGATGAATTTAGAAAATAGGGATGAGCAGTGTACTTTGGGAAACGCTACAAAATGATGAGCATTATACCACTTTTACTTTCATGCTTCTAACCAAACCTTCAGACCACTATGCGTTCAACTGACATTGGGTTTGTGTGATGTAGCATTTCTAGATATTTAACATGTGAAATAGACTTTAGAAGAAAAATGCCTTTGTTTCCAGCACCAAGCACGTATGGCTCATCATGCAGTTACCATAGTGCAGCTTGGAGCAAGAACCAGTTGGCCTCAATCTTCTGAGGAAAGATGTCACCTCTAGAATAAGAAAACATGGAGGAGGCAGTCTAGCAGTCTCATGCTTCCACTCCAAACAAGCCCTAAGGCAGGTTGCCTAATGCTGAGAGCTGCGCCAAGCACAGTGTGAGTGGTGCACGCTAACACAAACCAAAACATGTGACAACGACTGATAGCAATGAATGGGGATTTCAAAGAGCCAGTGTGTGTATATATGTGTGCGAGTCTTTCTCAGCTCATGCTCACACAGACCTCTCCCCTGATCCGTGCACACACTAAGCCTCAGCATCACTGTCCAAGATGCAAAGCTGTTCCATGCTATCAGAAGAGTGGCATTCGCTCTCCCTTACTTTCTCTCTGTTTGTTTCTCCCTCTCTCCCTCTCTCACTCTCTAATCAGAACCCCTTTTCTTTGTCTCCCAAATTGTCTTTATAAAACAATTGGCAGATGTAGCATTTAATTAAAAGCAGTATCTCCTCAGGACTGCCTGGCCTGTCGCTGGCTTTGTGAAGGAGGTTGCATTACAATTTGCTGAGGAGCAGGATTTGAAAAAGAGAGAGAGAGAGAGCATGCAGGGGGAAAAAAAAGAAAAGTAATTTCTGTATCCCTGTTGAAAAAAGGTCAAACGCTTTTTAATGACTGTGGTTTGTGATAACGGCAAGCGGGGAGGGTGTGGTAATAAACTTGCAGATTAGTATCGTGTGCAGTGCACTTAAACGCCGCGCGCTGTTGAGGACTTAATTTGCCACCGTTGCACTAGCTGACTGTCACCAGGTGTGATTTCTCTATTCCAGATGCCAGCTCTGTTTGCTGCATACTGCAGCCAATTTGAAGAGAGCAAATACAAAGGCGGACACATCCACAAGAGGCGAGTTACTGAGCGGTGATTAATACATGCGAATAAATATAGCAAGTGAAATGGACGGCTTTCTTACAGTTAAATTGAAGAAAGCCGTCAGAGGACATTGATAAGACAGTAAGGAGGATGGCATGCATGCTGATCATAGCTCGTGCTTTTAGGTCGGATGCTGTGCCACTGGGTGACTGCCTTCTTCTTGCTCCTTGTTTGAATTCAAGGGCTTTGTGACCTATTATTAGTCTTCTCCATGGTTACTACTCTAATGCCTTTTTGGTGGCATGACCTTGCTGCCAACTCGTTTTAGTGGGAAAGGATAATTGACACGCAAACACTGAAACACATGAGTGGTACAATTATGGACACATAAGAGAACATGTGAGTGGCTCAGGCAGACAAAACTGTTGATGGCTCAAAATCTTAGTGAAATGTCAGATTTCACATTTATGACTTTGTCAAGTGTAGCTTTTTTAAAATCTCTTCTTCTAATTGAGTAGACCGTAGATTTGGATTTCGCACAGCAAAGATACTTAACATTTCTTATTTATCACAGATTTAACAATTTATTGACATATACAATGATAAAATGGGAGAAAAAAAAACTTACTTTTCATTCGCTTTACCTAGTTCAAGAGCAGTACTATTTACTGACTTGCACAAAATTAGCAAGTGTGAAATTTACAGAATTTAAATGTTTGCATGTCAAATTACAATAATTATTTCCCTAACCATGTTTTATACCGTGTCTGTGAGAGATTATTAATGAAATATCAATCGAGAAATTTCTAATACACTATTTTAATTGGCAATTTTAATCCGTGGACCATTTCAAACATAATTTAAAAACTTTTTAATTACTGGAATTATGACATTTAACTCAATTTTAATTTGTTCTTATATTAATCTATTTAAATATTAATCTTTACTTCTGTAACTGATCTTATTTATCTTGTGAGCTGTGTGTATATGTATCCATTTAAAACTTGGTTTCAGAAAGCAAATCTCTTAATTAAACAGAATATGTTTATGAACAGCATTAAAACTGAACCGTTATACTCAGCAGAATAAGCACTTCTATGACAAATCAATTATAATTATATTTACGCAGTTTTATTAGTGTTTATTATTTACTGATGTGAAATCCAACAATGTCTTCTTAGAACACTGATGTATTTTTCAGCTGTATAAAATACTATTTCATTGTGAAGATATTTATTTGTTTAGTGATTCGTTAACAAACTGTAAAACAAAAAACATGCAACCCACAGCAGTAGGTAGCGCACATTGGTAGTTCCTTAAGCGCTGTTCTGTTTTGCTTCACACAGCAGTGTTAGCTTTGTTCAAACAAGTTATGCTGAAGATGTATATAACTGGCAATGTACAGTACAATTAAGGTGGCCTTGAAGGTCTAGCGCTTCCCAGAAAGAGTGAAACGTAAAGCCAAGCCATAGACCCTTTTTAAGATTATTCTGTAGTGACGTAATAAGACATTTTTACCCCTCTTACTGTCATTATTATCTCACAAGTAGGTGACCCTTCCTACTCCTCTGGTCATCATTCTTTGTCTTTTTCACTACACTGTTGTTCCCATTCTGAGAAAATTCTCAGGCATGCACACCGGTCCTGAAGGGCATAACGGTTGCAACGCGAAAGGCCCATCACCGCCCTGTTCTGAACAGGAGAGCCCTTCTGTGTCTCAAAAGTGTATTTGGGGGAGTTTTAGAGGGCTACAGGAGTGGGGGGCTTTGGATAAGGTAAATAGATGCACTCGGTAAAGAGAAGAGCATCTTCGCTCTTAATTGGTGCTTGCAGGGGGGTTACTTCAGCATTGCAGCATGTTGCTAGCACGGCCTCAGGCACATCCTTTCTACCTTGGTGAAAGCTGCTAATTTTCCATAGGAAGTACGAACAGGACCTTTGTCTGGCATGTCTTCCTTTTTCCTTCCTAAGGGAGTTAGAGGAGTGGAGAATAGGGAATGGCTGGAGACAGTACCTGAGAGGAGGAGAGGCTCCGTAATGAACCACTTCACATGGTGGTTTATGTGAGGAATGAAGGGGGGAGAGAAAGGCTGCAGAAAAAGGAAGCCTAATTTTGTGGCCTGAGAATGGCTGGGGGCACAAAAGGTCTTGTTTAAGGACGCTATTAAGAGCATTCTTCAGACGGGCCTCAGTCTTCGGCAGCAATGGGCCACTTAGCACAAGTGTACCAATCTCAGTCCCTAATGGAAACAAACCGATGCAATCTGTCAATGTTTACCATTATGGATTTCATGTTCCAAATCCCATATGCAAGGTCTCAATGCCATAGAGGTCTAATACATTGTCTGTGCCTCGGATGAGTTTGCCAACACTGCCACAAAACGTAATAAGATCTGAAACATAAAGAGATCTGAATGTCTGAACTTGTGGAATGTGTGGGGCTTTTTTTGGTAAGTTGATCTCTTGTGACTATAGTTGACGGTTAAGATGCAAAAGCTGACCAATTCACCGAGAATTTGTGGTTACAAAAGGGCTTTCTTCATGCCATGCTGTAAAAAAGTATTAATTGGTTGGCCAATAATGTGATCTCAATAACCTCAATAACAATGTGATCTCAATAACCTAACCTAAACCTATTAATATCTTTTTCCTTTTCAGATTTACTACGCCTAATTGCATACTTATTATGCCGACTCCAATATTAGGGAAAATAATGTATAACTTGTACATTTGTTGTGCATTTCAGATATTTAAATATTTCTTGCATTTTTTTTTTTGGTGGGGGATAGGTGCTGGGGTGGGTTAGTGGAGTATAATCTTCCATCCCTTTTCTGTAAAGGAACTGCTGAACCATAGACTGTTTCAGACCCTATCCAGGAACCAGCGAAAATGGTTTGGTAAAGATGGGAAGCTGGAGTGAGGGAGCGGCTAAAGATGGGGACAGGCTCCCTTTCTGCACTCACAGAGAGCAACAATTAAGAGAAAGAGAGTTCCGTTCCTTTCTCCTTTTCGCTCTTTATAACCAGCATTGGGGAACAATAGCCCCCTACCCAGTGCCCTACATCTGGCTGCCCCCCTACTGGCCTGTGTGAGGTAGAAAGGCTTCCTAGAAGTTAGCCCCACTTCCGTTGTGCTTTTGTGCCATGGTGGCCAGGCTCCAAAAGCCTGCCAGAGATATTGTAGTGGCTGGTGGCCTGTGGTTCATGCCCATATTGTGCAGGTCACTCTTTCAGTTGGACAGAAAAGCCAGCCGAGCTCTGATTGGGCCACTTAAATGGTGAGGGTTAAAACTTCTAGAAGACGGGAACCGGATTTGTATGGAACACCATGCAATTATCTACCACTGCTGAGCAGGATGTTTGACTAAATGAATTGTAACTTAATGTGATAATCCTTCTTAAGAGACAGGAAACATGAGAGTCCTTTTTTTTTTTTTTTTTTTTTTTTACTAGAAATGAAATGAATTAATTAAATAATATGAAGGTTGACATGTTTTGGAGCCGTGAAACATGCTATGATGTGCTCTTAATACTGTAATAGAAAGATGTGTCTGAGGACTGAATGGAGCTAATATCCATGTAAAGTGAAAGATCATATACTGTAAGAATGATGTTGGGTGTAATTGTTTTCAGGACGCACAATAAGAAACATTAACATATAAAATAGATTTTTTAAAGGTAACATGACAATTGAACAAGGAATATGGGAACACTGTAGTGTACGACGGTGAAGAAACAGACACAGAAAAGCTGGCAGACGGTGTCATGGTTCTATTAGAGTGACTTTACTGTAAGCTGCTCTGCACACTGCTCTGCTGTAGAGGCTGCTGTCACCACGCTGCTGCCAAAATGACAAGCACTCCAAAGAGGACATGAAGGACAACTGAGAAAGTGTCATCTTTTTTTTTTTCTATCGCTGCAATGTCTTGTTTGATAAAGGAGCAGCAGAGAGAACAAAAGGAACAATAGGGAGTGAGAGAAAAGAGAAAGAAGGGCAGAGAGAAAGCGAGAGAGAGAGAGAGAAACTGCACCATATGGGAGAGAGACTCCGCGCTGACATCTGAATTACATTTTAGCCGTGTGGAGAGAAAGAAAGGGGAGCAATAACTCTGTCTCAAATGTTTATTTAACTCCGGCTTTGTCTTGTCACTCAAGCGCTTGGCATCAGCTCACATGAGTGTATACGTTCAAAAGCACAGATTTGCCCGAAGAACTGACAGACTCTGGGTCCATATTGTAGATGCCAAAGTGGCATGGATGACATTTATATCATTTAACGTCACTGACATTTTACCTGCTCAAAATGTTTGTCGCTATCTTTAAAAATGCCTCCTGCATCACGGGCTCATCTGGACATTTATGGTAGCACAATCATTTAAAGATTTCTGTTAGATTATTTCAGCATTTAGATATCGACGGTATACCTTTTTTTCGATAAGAAGTTATAGACATCCCCATTTGCAGTGATAATCAGATTTTCCATTGTCAAAAATTCCTTCCCAGTAATGCACTTGGATTTATCTCTATTGGTTTTAAGATTTTAAACACTGGGAATGTTTCTATCTGGTGCTGTCATTTGTTATGGGGATTTAAAGGCCAGAGCAGCTGATTGTCAATAAGGTACATTTCACATAGCCATTTAGCTCACCAATAAAATTCTCTGCATTGGATGTTCACTGAATTGCTGTTTGATCTAATTCACTGCAAGATGAATGAAGGTACAACGCTGAATAAAACTGAAAACAAAATCAGAGGGATTGTGCATTAAACTGTATGACATTCTTTTTTTTTTTTTTTGCTAGTGAGATGACTAGTGTGTTACAATAATAACATAAATAATTGATGGCTGCCATAGAAGGTGACACACTCTGATTCATTTTTCCCTCATTTTAAATAATATTACAGTATGACTCTGTAGAGGATGACTGGCAGGGTGAACTGCTCCGGCGCAAATGGCACGTTTGGTGACACTACATCAGTGCACAGCAGGACCAAATTAGCCATGAAATAAAACAGGGTTATGAGACAGGTATGTTGATTGTCTCTGTAACCCCCCACCCCCACACACCCCGGAACACACTAATACATACAGTATGGAGAAATGGAGACCCAACGTTTGACATCTCACCCCCACACAACCTCATTACAACCTTTCAACAAAAGTTAGCACCTGAAGGCACTCTTACTGCGCTTTGATGGCTCCAGGTTTATAAATGTCAGTCAGACAGCCCCTCATGTCAGCTCCGGCTCCATCATCCTCTCTCACTGGCATGTACTCGTGCTTCATCTCGCTCCCGCATGTATTTGGGAGTAATTTTATGTGCCAGCGTGCCACATAATACACTTTTAATGGACAGCTAATTCTGTGCCATTAATTTGTCAACATGATTACTGGATCTGCCGTCTCAGCGCGGCTGAGTCTGGGCTCTTTTTAAGCACATACAAGACGTTAATGTGTTTCTATTCAGGTTTACATCAAGGCACGTCAGAGATTTACATAATGCGGCCATTGAGGTCCATGACAGCCCGCTTCTCTCCCGAGCTCATTTTTCCTGACTTGATTTTTTTTTTTTTTCTCACAAAAGACCTTTGCATTCTCAAGCTCTGTTCAGCCAAATACTGATATTTCTCAGTTTTACAGACAGCTAGAGAGAAAGCATGTAAGGAAAATGATGATGCAGTTTGAGTGTATTTATTCTAAAAGAAAACTGTGGAGATGTCGTGGAAATCCAGGCTGATGCAGAGTCACAAGTTTGTCCCTTTCTTTTCAGTTCTCTCCAATCAGTGACTCTAGCTCTGCTATTCTGCTCAACCTCTTAAACCTTTCAGGTCCCACTGAAGGGTCCAGATTTACATTCCTCAATCTTGTGAGTACTTCCCTTTCTTATTAGCTTCACTGAATAATTCATCTGAAAAATATGCTCTCAGATGAATAACTGAATAGACGAATAATAAGAGGTGAAGGGAAGATGATCAGCTTCTCGAAACCATCAGATTTTATCATTACCGTATCAGAAGCCGTGAGCTGTTTTCACATAGCAGTGACATTTTGAAAAGAGTCTAATGTCATGCAGGGAGCTTGTCCCGACCTTAACTCAACATTTAACATTTATTAATGCTTTCAAAACCCTCTGCAGCCGATTAAAAAGCTGTACACAACCTAGAGGCTCGGGGTTGGTCACGGTCACTGTCCCCATCCGCAGTCCAGCCCAGGAAACACAACCCCTTACAGGCAGGAAGTTAACTAGAGATCAGCCCGGAGAATAAAAAAATATCCTTCTGGGCTTCGGCGGGGCACAGACCCACTTGTGTTGTTTTTGTCGGTTTTTGCACACTTCACTATGAGTCACCTTTCATGTACAAAAATTAGGGCAAAAATGAAGAGTCATGAGAACACCCTCCTGTGTGACCATAAGTGTCTTTAAGACCTCGCTTGTTATCATAATTTACTATACATAGAGATATAACCGATCTAGCTCTTCCTTTAAAGGAATAAATATTAAATTAATAGATTTTCAATATAAAATATGAAATATATTAAATGTAATATTAAAATGTAAATTATGACTTACAATTAATAATCAGTGATTAGCAAAAAAAAAAAAAAAAAAACATCCATACATGAATAAATCAATCCTTATGATTTTCATCAATCATCACAGTACATTTTTATCACACATTTACTGTGCTAAAAACACTTCTTTTAAAATATAGAAGAATAAAACAAATATAGTTTCCATTACTAACTTTTTATAGAGAGTATGCAGCCTTTTTGACATTTGAACCATACAGGATTTTATGGAGATAATGTTTTCCCATACCAGTGATGTTAATATGTCAGTATTGTAACATTTAAAAAATCACTAAAAGCTCAATAATATACTGATAGCACATAAATGTGTGACTATAGTGCCTTTGTGGTTAATTAATACGGATTAACTACAACATTTGTTTTGACATTTCAGACAGACTTGTTTAATATTATGACCAAATAATATTTCAAATAATCTTTTAGAAAGTAGCACACGCATATTTTAACTTTGTATATGTAACATTCCTGTTTTATATAGTTATTAGTAGCTCTGGTCCTTTTATACAAGATTGTTTTGTATATAATACTGGACTGTGGAAGGCAAAGGCCAATTATTTATTTGTTTCCTTCGTAAATGAACCTTACT
>JAQQZT010000039.1:22384514-22403802 GCA_030068275.1 Clarias platycephalus | reverse complement strand
TATTTTTTTTTTTTTTTATAAAATACAGTATGAGACATAAATTAAAAAAAATAGGCACAAGCATTACATACTGTTACATACTGTACACACAATAATGCAATGTTTGGGTTTTTTATCTATTAAAAGTTAGCCAATAATATTTGACTGACTTTTAATAGATAAAGGTGTCACCATGCTCTATCCCATTATACACAGTATTTCAGAAATAGTAACTTGTACAAACACGATCCATCACACTAGTTTACACCAATATCCCACAATCCCAGAAGTAAGGACTCCCTCTGTGCATCCCTTATTTTGCACAAACCCATGCAAAGCAGAGCCTACTGACACTCTGACAACTTGTTTGCTTAGGGGCGAGTAGCAATTGTAGAACAAGCTACAGCTTTGGGTTTTCTTTTGTTGACAATGAGTCAACATATCAATTAGAAAAACTGCGGGACCCTAATTAACAGCATCAAACAGTTCATTAATATGGGCAATGTGAGTTAGTCAGCTGTGCCGTCTGCTTACACGCCACGTAACACACAATGCAATTTCTATAACCCAGGCCTTTTTTTTGTAATCTACAAAGAAAAATACTACAGGCAGGACACCTAGCAGTACAAAACAACCAATTGGTACATCTCTCTCCCTCTATATATGGGTGGGAGAGAGAGAGAGAGAGAGAGAGAGAGAGAGATTTACAAATACACAGAGTGTATATGTAAATGTGTGCACATTTCAAGAAAAGATGAAATTGTTTAACATTTTTAGAAAATGTTTTTCTATATGTTATATATTGTTATATGATTATATATATATAAAACCCAAAAATATATATATGATATTATGTTAATATAATATACATCAATACTATTTCTTTCCTGAAGTGTGTATATTTTTTTTGGCTGACTTTTTTTTAATTAAATTTTTTTATTCGTCACATACACAACCATACACAGTATGATATGCTCACATGACTGTTTGTGACCTTGAAAGAAAGAGGAGGTAAGTAGGCATAAATGCTAATAGGAAAAAATATAAAATATAAAATCTATACTATCTTTGTTACAATAAAATAAAATAGAATAAAATAAAGTAGAAATGTGTAATATATGTAAAAATAAATAAATAAATAAAAAGTAAGAATATATACTGTATAAATAAATTGTATCAGTTTGTATTGAGTATGGAATGTATATATAGATGATAGATGTTTATTGACATAATAATAATATATATTTTTTAAAAAGAAAGAAAAAAGCCAAATTGCATATTTGTTGATTTTTTAAATAAGGATTAAATTTAGCAGCAGATTTAACATTCCCTCCATCAATATTAACGTTAGCAGAGGGCCTCACACGGATAGTAAGAAAAACGTGTGTCAGAGTGACAGAAGGCTGTGCATGTCAATGTCTTGTTGACCTCCAGAAAAAGGAACTGACTCTTAAAGTGTTTGGTAGACCACTTGTAAAAGGAAGAAGCTTGTTGACCAATCACAGTGCTTGAAGAAGATGAAATCCCTGGGGCTGTTCACATGGTCACTCTGAATTCCACAAACCCAAGACCATGCATGCTTGCTATACTGTATCGCGACTATGTGCAGTCCCAAAGATTTAACGGCATAATAAAATAATAATTTCTAAAAGTATCAGCAACTAGAGGCAAATGCTTATTGCAGGACCTCTTTATCATTGTGTCTGAATACTGAAGCAATCAACAAAAACAAGTAACTTCTACAGTTCTGCCTCCTCCTGAGCTCCTCGACCCTTTCACACAAAGCTTCCTGTCAGATGCAGGTGGATTAAAAAGTCAGCCTGATGGAGAGAGAGAGAGCGCTTTCAGAGCCTCCTTTCAGCACACCGCATTCCCAACAGCTGAAGAGGCTTACTTTTAAACTGGATGAAGGAATTATGAGATTGTGTTTGAATGACCTTTAACCAGGCGATCCCTGGAAGGTGATTCCATTTCTAACAAGGCAATTAAATTGATAACCAAGCTCTTTATCAAAATATCACGATCATATCTTCTATTTTATGAGCATCATCTACTGTAGAGTTTGCTAGTTAGCATTACTTAAATATAATCTTGAGAAATATACATTCTTTCTCAGTGTTACTGTCACAAGTGCAAATCAGGCTGGAAGTAGAGCATTTTTCTGTGCTTCATTGACATTTAGTAGCTCTCAGTAGAGGAGATGCTTTCAGTTCTGCTCAGCAGAGGAAAACAGCAGCTAAAAAAGCTTAAAAAGCAGCAAAAATTTTTGAGAACGCAGAGTTTAAAACCCCCTTCTGCAAATAAAAGAAGTTCGACAAACATCGTTTCGAAAAATTCATGTTTGTGAGGCGGAAGATTTATTTTTTTATTATTATTGCTTTTTAAATCAAGGACGAGTGATAGGGAGGTGCACGCGCAGGGCACAGAATTTGGAAAGTGAAAGCCACAGAAGTGAGCTGGAACAATTTGTAGCTAGCAGTACAGCCACAGAATTAGAAATAATTTGATGAACCAGTAAACAGAAGTCAGCTCCAAGCTCCAAGGGTCAATTCTTAAATAAAAAGCTATCTTAACTGAAAAAGCAAAGTAAAAGAATTGAACTACAAACAAACAAAAAATTTTATTCAAAGGTAACAAAACTTGAAACATTTAAAACCACAAGTAAAGTAAAGTACAAACAACAAATAATAACGTAAAAGTTGACAGCAGTTTTAGCTTGAAAACACAACAATCTGAGTTTAAAAAAATCAAATCTGAAAAATTATTTCAGAATATATTTTTTGTTTATTTTGGCTTTGTCATTGTGTTTTTAAAAAGTACATATAGCACCCAATTCTAGTATAGTTGGAAAAAAATGAAAAAAATATATGATGTTATAAGTAATGCATTTTTGGCTAATTTTAGTAATTAGTAGTTAAATGTGCATGCTAAAATTATGTATTTTTACAAAAAGTAACACTTATTTGTCTTGAAAGCAATTAAAGTATGAATGAACTGTTCGGAAGAATTATTTATTATTATTGGTTTACTAAACCTATGTCACAATGCTACCTCATTAATTAATAGACATTTATAGCATTTCTAAAAAAAAAACATATTTTAAAAACATAACAGTGATAGCTAACCTATAATTAATAAGATAATAAGATAACCTATAAATGCTCATATTGTATGAACAAAAAAAGTGCCACCTATTATTGTTTGGCTAAATTACAGCAATAGCACAGTATTAAACTTGAATAACTATTACAATTTATTTAGTATATTTAACTTATTTATAATTTAAAAACATGTTCATGTTAAATACAAAGCAGGGGGGAGTGGTATAGTGGTACCACTGAGAACATCGATCAATAAAGCTAGTCTTGGGATGGGACATTTACATGCAAGTCATCATTCAACATAATGGTTTTCATTTAAATAATTATAAGTAAATTATCTATCTAATTAGTATGACAGTTAATTCGATTGTTTTTTCATTGCTTCATTTGGTCTTTTTATTGCTTATATATTTGTAGTAAAATGAGACACGTCTAAAACTCATGTGACATTTATATTCCATATAATACATTATAATGCTTTTAAATTCCTGGTATCTTCTCTAAAAGCCTGATTTTACTACAATTTCAAGTTTGTAGGTCAATTACGAATTAGACTGCAACTTTTAATCATCAGTTGTAAGACACTTTCCACATGTCTCGCATGATATGAATATTTTTAATTCTATTTATATCTATTGCATTATCACTGCGGAAGATATGAACAGGATGAGAGGAACTCAAATGTCTCATCCAGGACAGCGTGACCACATCAGTGCCGACTCTATTCCCTAGCACTGAGTACACGACCTAGAGTGGGAAACTGTGGTGTTTTTTTAGAGTCTGAAATTACAGAGAGCTGTACTTTGTTACAGAGAGCTGGAACTTTGTCTCGTCTGCCTCAATCATATACTTGTCTTGCATCATGCTGTTTCGTACCATGTGCTGTAACCCTCAGAGTTGATGCTTGTTTGTTTGTTTGTTTTTTTTCAACCAGTGATAATGGAACTCCCGGAACTATAAAATGCATGAGTAAACAAACTAATTGTCTTCTAACAGATTCATACACCGACACTTCCAAGTACATTCAAGCAATTTGTGGAGTGTAGACAAAATAAACAAGCCTCTATCTACCTCCACACACTGGTGGAAAAATATGCCAGCCGGCAGGATGCACACGCCTGTAGTTCATTTTAAATGGCTGCCCTCTCTTGGTCGGTTAACAGTGCCAGCTCTCTTCGTCTCTCTGCATCTTGACACAGCACACTGAGCCTAATCGCACATAATTGGGTGGGTGGGACAGGGGGCCGGCACAGGCTTTGTGTGCAAAGGGCAAGTGGTCAAGTTAATGGGGCCCTTGTATGGAACAGGGAGCGCTCACTCAATCTCTCTCACTCTCTCTCGCTCTCCTTCCCTCAGGATAGTGGGGTGGGGAAGAACAGACTTCTTTCAAATCTCAAAAGAGGGGTGGGGGTGTTACTCGCTTTACCCCTCCCTCCGCATGTCTCTTCTCCAGCACCAGTCAGCCAGTCCCGTGAGCTAGAAAGGCTCGTCATCTCTGTAGGAGGGAACACTAACAAGACACTCTGATTTACCTACCTGAGAGGCAAATCTGAAGGAAACTTCTATCTGCTTATTATACAATCTAAAAATGCTACCGATAGTTTGAATAAGTATCTTGAAATAAGTAGCGCAAAAAATTAAGTGATGGCTTGATAGGATTCAATTTATCTTTCGAATTTGATCTTCGGATAAAAACTAAAATAGATTACCTTAAATAAACAAGCGTGATAGCATTCTATTCATAAAAATATGAATAAATGCATCAACTATATCATTTTTGTATTCAGGATTCCAAATTTAAAAAGTGCACAGAGTGAGCATGTTGTGCTAAAATGTGTTAGTGGCATAGCTAAAATTTGTGAGGGGGAAAAAAACAGTGCTAGAACAAAACTGTTCCAAATAATTATTTAATCACAGTCATTACAACCACCTGCTCCATTAGCGTAAAACAATCACTTTAGACTTATCAGTCACAGTGCAGAAACACAAAAAAAACAAGATGACCAAAAAAAATAAAAATAAGTTACAGCTCTGACATCAAGAGAATGATTTCTCAGCTCAGTATACACAGCTGAACAGTTTCTTTTTTTAAACAAAGGTCAAAAAACTATAATGCTAATAATCTCAAGTTGAACTTTATGATAATACTTATCCTGATATGTCATTATACTTCATGTTACAGCCTTACATACAGCCTGTATACAGTTTCCATTCAAGGTAATAATACGGCAGTCAAAATTATTACTCAGACCAATGGAAATTTTTCTAATCTTGCCTATTTTTATATAGAGTCCTTAAATTAACACTGATACTTCTCCTGGAATATTTCATTTGAAAGGCTGTCTACTCATATAGTAGAAGAGCCTGTAATTCATACTGCATTTCTTGATTTGCACACAGGCTAATGTCAGGCTGAATACATCCACATAACACACAGCAATCCAGAACAGTGGTAAAGGTCTTTTCTTTTTTTAAGCTATATAACTCTGTGAGGTCTGCAGACAGTCAGAATGGGTTGGTACATGATATTCTCACTTAAAGTCTTACTTAAAGATGAGCAGCGAGAGCGAGTCACAGTGAAGCAAGTGATACTCAGTTCTCCAGATGCATATATATACAAATACAGTATATATATATATATATATATATATCTACACACACATACGGTGTCCCAAAAATCTCCATGAAGAGAGGAAATTAACACTTTTAAAAAAAACTTTTTTTTTTTTCAAACTTTGTTCAAAAATGTTTAATACTTACTTTATATAATAAATTTTTTTCAAACATTTAAGAATGCCTTTTAGAAAGGAGGTATGTAGTGGAATCATTCTCATGGATGGATCAGGAAGCTGTCATAAGGATCCGATAAACTTACTGTCTTACTGACAAATTCAAATAAATTGGAAACATTGCAGACCAGCTGAGACATGGACGTCCATGAACATCCACTGATGAAGGCACAACCGACATGGTGCTGGCTGCACTATATATGACTCTTGGGACACCGTGTCTGTATAAGGCGGCCTGTCGGATAGACCTGTGACAGAATTCTGGTAAGGAGACAAATAATACAAATCATAAAAACAAGAAATACAAAATAAGGCATGAAAACATCAACTATAAACATCATTGGCAACACTTTCTATGAAGGACTAAACAGTACCTTTATAACACATTTATAAGCATTGCATAAACAGTTTATAAAAGTACTCCTTGCCAAAAATGATATGATATCACAGGCAACTTATGCAACTTTACATGGAATAGAAAACAACCATCAATTATCATGAGTTAATCCAGGAAGAAAACATGTTTTTATATATACATTTTTTTTTATCCACATCTTGCCAGGTAATTGCTTGATTTTGTGAACAGCACATCTATGAAACTTGTAAAAGGTAGAAACAGTGCTTCATAAATCATTATAGCTTGTGGATTTTAAAATCATCCATTTGGGCAAGCTTTATAAATAAGATGATGTGTTAGAATGAAGCTCCTTAATCATTTCAGTGCAATTGGACTGAGCACTTCATTCAAGTCCATGCTCCTATAACATGCAGATGGCTCTTAAATATCTCTAAGTTCACTACTGTGCAAAAATCCAGAGCCATACATCATTTCTTCATATTTTGCCACATAAATGCCAGACGGTTATTGCATTTTTAATGTATTCTTGAGGAATGGTTCTCCAGGTTAACTTAATGCATGAGCCAGTGAGAAACAGATAACGATGATGACAGATGATCAGGCCAGTGATTAGGATATTGGTAATGCTGAGTGGTTGGAAGAGACGAGAGGGGAAATGAGGTTGTTACATTAAGAACAAATTTGTTCACAATTCGTTATTTTAACTGCCATAATTTAGTATGAAGAAATGAGCGGTGGCTCAATTACTGTCCATCTCACAAAAGCTATTAAACCAGATGGACACATTTTTACCAAGACTTGATTCCAGTATCTATTTCTTATTGGAGCACAGCCTTATGTTTCCATGTAAAGACAAAATTGCATAAAACCTCCAATATCATTTTACACATATTGACATAAGCCTTGCATGAATTCACCAGCTTGTCTCTCTTGCTTCATAAAATTGTTATGCAATGCTAATTAATATGCTATATAAAGGCACTATGTAGTTTACATTTTTAAATAAATTTGTATGCTATATTTCACAAAAAAAAAAAGACATGGCAATATTTTGATTTAATTTAGGAAATCTGGTTGAGTAAGGGACACGTTCAACAGAAGTAAAAGTAAAAATATGTAATCTGTGTAAAGATTTTTAAAATCATGTTATTTCTTTGCACATTGTATTTATGGGTTTATGTGAAACATACTTGGAATGGAATTTTTAAATGTTCTAGGTTTCAGAACAAAATATACACAAAAAAAAAATATTACAAATTCATCGTGTGAAGGGTTTTTCCCAGGTCACCGAACATTCAATTTCTTCCCTTGTCTGGTGCTAAATGATGAATGGAATAAAATAGCGATTATGCACAGTAGCATTAGATTGATTTATGCATGAAATGCATAATTAGGCCAACTATTATGCAATAAGCCATGCCATTAAGCACCAATCCATCCATCCATCCATCCAGCAGGTGCCTGTTCAAAATAGCAATATTAACTGCACCATATATAGATTTCTTCTTCAATAACAGTTAAGCTTTTTCACCATAAACACAGTTCTCAGGAAGACGGCTGTGCTTCGAGTGGCCTTGCCTCTGTTTTACACACTTTTTATTGCACAGTAACAAGGTCAGGCATGAGTTCACACAGCAACTGAATCCCACACACTCCGACACGTACTGTGTGTTTTAAAAGCATCATGGGTATAAGAGTGGGAAAAAAAGGCTAGGTTGAATAAACCCTGGGAATCACAGTGGCAGAGCCAGGGGTGGTGGCACAGCGGAGGTCTGCCAGGTTCACAGCAGGCGTGGACTGGGTACGTGGGTGAGGGTGAGCAGCACAGGATAGTGGATGTTCTCATCATATGCCTCCTTTCCTTCTCTTTTCATCTGAAAAGAAAAACGGATAAGAAACAGGATCCAGAAATAGCACACGTTAGTCTGCATATTCATGGACTGAGAAGATGCTGTGTGAGAATTGGAATAAGAATGGTGGCGACAAGTCACAATTTCGTTACAGGGCCTCAAGTAAAAGGCGCATAGGGAAAATCCAGCTAAAATATTAGAATAAACTAAAATATTTTCACCAGTTACTCTTGTTAAACTTGTGGTGCAGATTTGAACCGTTAGAGTGCTGTTAATGCTTAATGGGACTAAATTTTGTCCTCCTATGAAGCATTTGTCATCTGTCAAGCTAAACAATCACATGACAATGCTTTTATACTTAAGATGATGGTCTGTGGAGATTTCTTTATTCTCTGACAAAGGACTAACCACCCGAAAGCTGTTTTTATTTGCGCTCTATTTCTCTTCACATTTCATGGGGTATCTTGCATTTTAATTAATTTTAATGTTGTTAGTGTTTTTCTGGAGTTTTTGGTAGTTCATTTACAAATACATAAAAACATTGTTCTCCTTCATCATTAACATATAAAAGCAAGCACTTACTTGGTTGCTCCCTTGTTTCGTCTCTGTCCCTATGCATAGCTCACATCCACACAGTGAGCACTCCGGGATAGACACTAAGCACCGTGCTTCACAACTGCTTCACAATGACTCACAACTGAGGTGTCTGCACGAGAGACATCATCCATTGCAGACTCGAGGCCCTCAGGGGCCACTTTCCCTTAACAGTCCCACAGCACACACCATTACTGCCAGCACGCTCCTCTCTGCCAGCCGAGCCGTGCTCTGTCTCAGCCAATCGGCTTGCCCACAGCACAAACACAATCTGCCATGTGGGCTCAGCGAGTACCGTGCAATCCGGTTATGAAAATCACAACCCTCCATATAGAGAGCAAACATGACAGCTTGTTATACAAATATACAGTAAGAGAAAAAAAAATAGAGGGGGAAGGAAAAAAGTGCAACTAAATGTCAGCTCGATATATTCAAGCACTTGGAAATGCACATTCTAAGTTGTATGATAATTACATAGCTGGGCCATGAAATTTCAGCAGCACTTATTTTGATTAGTTTTAATTCTTACCGTATTGTAGAAAACTGAAGCCGTATGGTATATAAAGTAAACAAATATGTTTTATTTATTGTTAATAAATAATGTGGAATCGATAATATGGTCTAAAGATTGTGAAGCCTCTTTATAATATTTTGACCAGAATGTTTTTTTTGCCTGATATGAATTTGTCAGATTTAACAGACAGAACAGATGCGATATGTAAATATAAATTTATTTTTATATTTTTAATTTATTTTCAAGAACAACCTCTGAGGACAGTCTAATACGTCTTTGTTCTTTCATATGTTTAAAAAAAATAATAATAATTTGTTTTTGATTTTGTTTTGATTTTCTTTTGCAAAAAGATATTTTCTTATTATAACAGAGGTCTGACAAATTAACAAAAATCAGCTGAAAACAACCTAATCTCGATTTGATAAGTAAAAGCTCTAATTACAGAAAAGTCTCTGAAAATTCAGCCCTAACCTTTGAATTATTTTCATGATGCATATAAATAATTACAAATATGAACGTATGGAACTATTTTAAGCATTTTATCGGGCAGGATATATTCTACTCAGGAAAACAGCTCAAAGCTGCAGTATATAAATTCACAGTGTATAAATCCTGCGGTGAATTCTTCGCTGTGTGGTTGGAGGAGGGCAGATGAAAGACTTCCCTCTTGGACCTCATGTGTGTTATCGCGCTCTCCACCTCCTCTACGCAGCGGCCGGTGGTTGAACCCGTGACCCTTCGGTAATCAGGACAGCCAGTCGGCCAACACTAAATCCACTGCGCGGACCAAGATGCTCGGTATTCAAATCTCACAGCAAAGACAGGGAGAGAGGGAGAGAGAGAGAGAGAGAGAGAGAGAGAATAGATGGGGTTTGAAGAAAAAGAGATAAAGGGTGAGAGAGTGATATAAGAAAGAAGCTTATGGGGAGAGAGAGAGAGAGAGAGAGAGAGAGAGAGAGAGAGAGAGCTTGCAAAGGTGAAAAGTTTAACAGGCAAAGCTGTTCCTCCTGATCACAGGCTGCTAACCAGCTTCATGGGTGGCTGGATAAATCGGCTCGTACGTTTTAAATCGCGCTGCCGCCAAGATTCGAGGTATTTATTTTACTGCCACTTCTCCCCCCCGCCCCTCCTTCTCCTTCTTGAGCTGCTAAGCATTCCAGAGAGAACGATGAACACACCAACAATCAGCATGTTTAAACTGCAGACCTAAGAAACGGATGGACAGCCGGATTGAGGGAGGACACTAGGGACGACAAGTAGTCAGACGGACAGCTGGAAGAAGGGAAGCGTACTTAAAGGCACGCTTATATGTGTGATGCGTTTGCATGTGTGATTTATGTGTGTGTTTATAAAAAAAAAAAGAGGGGGGATTGTCAGAATTAAAATTCATGACTCTCTCTTCACCACCAACTGAGTAACAAGATTAAGACGGGCGGGCGGAAAATAGTGGCATTATCAGGCGGCTTGCAGTCCTCCAGCTGCTGCAGCTCTATTCCAGAACAGTGGGGATAAGAGGATAACATGCAGCCCCCTCGCCGTAGCCACACACACACACACACACCGACACACACCAACACACCCGTCCACACTCCTCTACACCCCTCTGCATATCTTGCAACAATGTGCTGGGTAGGGAGGATAGGAAGGTTTTTTTTTTTAAAGTATCAATGGAAACGCCTCAATCTGCAGGACATCAGAGAGAGCAGCTGAGGAGTGACCGGCGTAGGAGGGTGTGAGAATACAGATAACATGAACATACTTACTATATTTATATATTGTATATAACACTATCACTAATTATGACCAACCAGCAAGGTTTTTGTGAGGTATAGTCTTGATATAGCTCTCCTACAGCATTAATTTAAAACACACACACACAGATGCTCATCAGACGATAAGAACGGGGACTTAATCACCTTTTGATATGATGAAGCCACTTCAGCTTTCACTGCTATCACATCGACAGCTACACAGCTGTACATACTGCTGGCAAAGCCAAAGAGTGTGCGCACACACTCACACACACACACACACACACACACACACACAGGTAGCAGTAGTAGAACTCTTGACTCAGCTCACCGTTATCATCATTATCCACACACTAGGTGGTCTCCTTCCTATTCAGTATGTCTAAGGGCTTAAGGAACCGTGTGTGTGTGTGTGTGTGTGTGTGTGTGTGTGTGTGTGTGTGTGTGTGTGTGTGTGTGTGTGTAGGTTTAGGTGCATCCCAGACTGAACACTGTGAATATAACATTCAAATAATGATAGTATATATTGAACATTTTAAGAAGTTGAAATGGCAAAAGAATCCGACCTTCCTTGATCAGTTTGCAAAACATTAAAAGCTTCTATTACTGCTACACACACACATACACCCCACACACACACACTTTCCCATTACGTTCCAGAGAAGATGATGCACTGCTTGTGTTCCGGCTATAGTGTTAATATTATTATGTGACGACAGTGAGAATGAAGTAGTTCAAAAATCAAGCTTGGAAAAGATTCTGTCGTGCATCGAACAAGGTTTTCCCTCCATTTCTAGCGCTCGCTTTCCATCCACCTTTAACCATCGCTCCGTTTTGCATTTCTCCCTCCGTTTCTACTCACAGACAGCTCAAAATGTACTCTCACACAGCGTCTAAGGTTTTTTTTTTTTTTTGTTGTTGTTGTTTTGTTTTTCTTCCTTTTTTTTTCGGCACCCACTTCTGGCCACCCATGACTGGTGGTGAAGTGGCCACTCAAAGGGCTGTGGAAATAAAGCCCAAATCACTTAGTGCCAGAGCCATTTTCCTCAGGCATGGGCAGGTCTGCCCGTCAGGCCTACGGGGCCTAATGGGTCCTCACAGCTTCCTCCGCTGGCAAAAAATGGCAGCCGGTGCCATTAACCAGCTGTTAACCAGCTGGACTCCGCGGTTGCTGCTGCCAGCCCTGTGCTTGGGCCGATAGATGGGCACAACGAAAAGGGCAATGACGATCACTCGTGTTTTTCATTGTTAGCTGAGTTTCCACATACTGACTTTGGCTCCTGAGATGTTTTCTTTTCAGATTTCGATTGTGGTTTTTAAGTTCAGTGCCGAGCACGGAGAATCACACACACACACACACACACACACACACACACACACACACACACACATACACATATACACATATACACATATACACATACACACTTACACATATACACATACAGAGAGTAGACAGAGCGCAGCACACATAATTGAAAGTTAAAACAATCGTATTAAAATTACAGCTAAATAATATCACTATTATATTACTATATTGGGAAACAGGCGGCACATCACACAGAATACACAACAAACACATTTCACAACCAGCAAAATTTTTAAGTTACCTTTATATGCAGGTCCCATATAATTGAGTCGTAGTTGTCATAGCGGCACACTAGGAGTCCTGCTCTTTCTGCCAGTCTACAGAATTCTGTCAGTGTGTCTCCTCTCGTAGGGGCAAACACCAACGCTGTACCCTATACGCGTACACACACACACACACACACACACACACACAGAGACATTTCTCTTAATATCTTTGTAAAAACCTTTCAGCAGTATAACGCCATACCTACAGCTGAATGCCTACAGTTAAGCATCTATCTGAAATCTTTTGGCTGTATTTGGTTGCCTTGTGCAATCACAAAGTTGAACCTAACCTAATCTAATAAACAAAAGCTTAAATAAATAAATAAATTAATAAATAAATAAATAAACAAAAACTTTAGGGACCAGTCCTATGTCCCCAAAAGGTCTGTCAGATATTCCTTGTGGTGACATAAACGATGATAAATGGATACATGAAAAGATTTTGGGTTTGCAAATTTTGGTTTTTAAAATGTGAATTTGGTAGAAAACTAGGAGCATTGCCTAATATTAATTTATGCATAAGAATCAAACAATTACACATCTTATTAAACTGCACTCCTATGTGAACTGCATACAACATGAAAATAGTCATGTGCCTAAGTAGCCTTTCAGAAACATTTCAGAAATGTTAGAGAACAATTACATGTTAAAAAGACTCTCAGTTTTGTCTTCTTTCTTTTTTTTAATGCATTATCTTGCAGGGATTTCACGTTATACAAAGGGTTTTAACGAAATAAATATTTTAATCAGTGTTTAAACATTGAGCATTTAAAATTATTCGAAATTTATTTTGACTCTTTGAAGTAATATTAAGCTGAACACACCTTTAAATTTGTAAGTAAAGGCTGTTAGGCTGATCTTAAGGTAATCTCATTAAAAAATCCTTTTATTTAAATTAAATTGAGACAAGTAGTATTAGTTGTTGGTGACTTTCAGACTAAATGCACTGTTGAATTTTGTTTTTGTGTGTGTAAATAATATAAATGATCATATGTCACTCAAAGTACAGTAGCAAAAACTATGACATAGACATAGAAATTATTATTTTTTAATTAACCTACAGATGCTGATTTAGTCAAAGTGAATAAATTCCACACTTGAAAAATTCCAAAGTTTTCTCAGCTACATATAAGAGAAGCAGATGCAGTCATGAGAATTCGACGGTAATAATAACTTATGAGCGTGATTAAAGATGTAAGCTCTATCCGTCTGTGACACATCAGCGGAAGAGACACGACATCAAACACAGCTTCACCGTAAGTGGTGTTTTGCATCATTACATTTTATTTGATTTCTTCCAGGTATTATATTAGATAATAAACAAAAAGATTAAAGCACAACTAATCCAATCAATCGCGCATCCCCACCCTTTATAGATCAACAGGCCGCGGACAAACCAGCCGTGCTAAGAGGATTACTCAAAGGTTCAAAGTTTCTTTGAAATCCCTCAGGTTTAAATACTATTTCATATTTTTTAGCATTTTATTGTTCCAAATAAATTGAAGTCTGGACTCAAATGAAGCAAACAAACAACAAACAAGAGTTGGATCGACTCTTTCTACAGCTCACGTGTTCATTTTATTAGCCTTTATGTTTGACTCCGACCTCAAGACACAAGCCATGTCAATTTCTAGCCATGTGAGGCAACTCATTTATGTTATAATAATAATAATAATAAAAAAAAACATTTATTCATTCAAGTCATTAAAGGAAACTTAATTGGTTTTCCAAAATGCAACTGGTCATGCAAATAGGCATGCTTTTGCCATTAATAGTGTTTCATGCTATATTGTTTTCATGACAAAATAAATACAATTTGTTATCGGTTTCAACACTCAAAGCACAGCTATGCTTCCACTTCAAAGTACGCAAGTATGGATTTGAAAAGGTCTTAAACAGTCAGACAAACAGAATGAGAGAGAAAGAAAGGAGATTGGAAGAGTGTAAACATAAACAAGGAAATCAAAATAATGATGAGGGTGTTACACATCACAAACTGTCCCACAAAAGCACTGACAAACCAGCACTGCTCCATCCATCCAACCTGCTAAAAAAGAATGAAGGGAACACTTTGTCCTGGTTTGACTTGAACACCCTTATACAGTATATACGAGAAATATTTCTTTCGCTTTCTCTCTCACACATTTTTTTTTATATGACATCCACCATGAAAGACTTCCACCATGAAATCTGTTGCTATCTTTAAAGCTTATTCATTTATTGTGACTCTTGCCAGGGCGTCTCTTATCACAAAGCTGATAAAGCTGAGCATCAAATAGAAGAAACCCCAATTCAAGTTGCACATAATAAGTATTAAAGTATTACATGATATTAACCCTGCCATTCCATTACTCCCTCAATCACAGCACAGAGCCTAATTACACTGTGAGAATACATGAGCACAAGCAGAGCACCCGAACACACGCGCGCACACACACAAAACACACTTACATCAGGCCGTAGTAATCTTCTTAGAGCATCAACCAGGCAGGCTCTGTACTGGTCGAGAAACAGGCTAGGAGAGAAATAAGATGATGGAGGGAGAGGGAGATTAGAAAGTATTTCAATGATAGTGAATCAAGATAAAGCAGCAGGTTATTTATTTTTGTTTTACAAAAAAATCCACCATCAATGTGGAAATCAATTTGTAGTACTAATATTCTAGCTCTTGTAGATATGTAGATGCGTTTAAAGCTTCAGGCCTAGGTAGTCACATTCCTTTTATCATATAATAAAACACACACTGCTGATTTGTGTAAAAAGCCAGATATATGCATACACGAAAAGGATTGTCTGGCGTCCATAAACTAACACATGAACATCTAAACATCTAATCTGATTTGGGTATCCTAATAAGAAGAAAGATCATTTAGCTTCAATCTTTCTACGCAATCATAGTGTTGTGATGACTTTCTTTAAATAATGTCAATACTTTTGGGTTTTGTTATTTGCCTGGTCCATAGCAGGAACATCCTGTGTGTGTGTATGTTTCTCAAAGAATAGGCATGAGAGTGTTTATGTCACAGTCATTTCTGCTCGAGTGCTTCTGTGTAATTGAGAGTAAGCTAATCACTGTTAGTATTTGTACAAATGTGCAGTAGTGTGTAAGTATTTGTGAAACAGGCAATGCAATGATCACGTCTGTGTGTGTGTGTGTGCGTGTGTGTGCGCGTGCGTGCGTGCGTGTTTATGATTGGCTGAGCATGAGCCCTATTTTGGCTGCAGATTTCAATCTAAGGATTCATTGAGAGCAATATGAAGAAAGATGACTTTGGTCTTTGTCCTATTCATGTCTCACTCTCTCTCAAAAAGGTGCCTATGGACAACAAGACCACACCATCACCGAAAAACAAGCAAGTTATACAGTAACTACAATTTAAAAACAAAAACCATGTAGTTACACTACTGCTGTTTTTTCTATAGGGAGATTCTATTTGGAGTATCATATTAAACTTAGTCAAAACACAGCAATCAGACCTGATGATGAAGTTTCCACTCTGCTTTCCTTTGGGACAATTCACTATGAGTTAGGGAGATTTAGGAGTGACCTTTGTGCTCACATGCAGTGCTTTGCACGGTTTTGCATCAGCAGCCGAACTGTTCACCCTGTGTTTTGGGTGGAGCAGGACAAAGTGGACAATAGAAGGCGAACTGACAGACAACGTGAACAAGAATTGACCTTAACTTACACAAAGCTCCCTTTCCACACATACTACACTGCAACACTTCCTCTTTTATTTCCGCATATCCACCCGTCAGTCATAGATATGCATCTGTCATAATTACTGCTGAAAAGGCATAATCTCTGTTAAACGTCTGTAGAGAATTACATTAATTACATACTATGTTCAAAAATATGGAATAAAAAACGATGTGATATCTATATGTCTGTCCAGCCAGATTTTGTCACAGAATCAAAAAACTGGCTGGACAGAATTTAATGAAACTTTTGCCTGAAGTTAAACCAGCACCATAAATGAAATCAAAATGTTGAGTAGAAGGGAAGTTGTAAGCACTTATGTGCCAGATTACATAACAGCATCTAGCGTTTTTCTGGACCAATATAGCGCTTTTCCCTTGAGGTTGGTGTGGCTATACATGTCAACAGAGCCATTCAATGCAACAGTTAACCGTGCATAGACACAATATGTGGAAGACACAGAAATGACCTTAATGCACCTACAAGCTGCCACAATCCTCACAAAAGCATGACATAGCATGGCTAACTCAAAAAAAAAGAAAAGAAAAATAGACTATGAAAACTGAACCTTAAAAGATGAATGTTCAGATCAATGTATGTTTATTCTTCCTGCAGGTTGTTTAAAATCAGTTCGTCTCATATGTTCCAAAGCCATGGCACTAATAACAAGCAGTATTGTGAAGCGCCACTTTCACACAAACATATCCAGTCATGGACATGCAGTCAGAGGTGAGGGCATGTTAAAGACCTGAACTCAGAGCCTGGTAAAAGTGATGTTATAAATAGTCATGTGCCGGATTTAATAATCTACTTTATAATAAGCTACTAATAAACTACTTGCTCAATGTAAACAAATACCTGCACCAACAGATATTGATTAGAAAAGCTAAAGTGTATATTTTTACTGGGATTAGTTAATATTTTCACTGCTAAAATAACTGCTGAAATGGTATAAGTGAATTTTAACACGGTGGAGTCAGTTTTAAGGCAAAATGTTTTTTCGATTTCTCATTAGTGATTCCCTCTCTGGTTACAGAGAGGGAACAGGGTGTGTATTTGCTTGACGATGAAAGAAGTACAACTTAATGTACACAAGGAGTACGATAGACAGTCAGACTTCAGTCCGGGCTTCAACCTAAAATAATAATAATAATAATATAACTGATTACATTAAAGCTGATCAGTTTATTTTCTGATTTAACCTTTTAACAATTTCGAAAAACTATTTTCCCGTTAACGACAAGTACTTCCGCTACTTCCGAGTCTAAACGTGGCAAGGAGATCCAATTGAGATTGAAGTTCTGAATGAACATCAGTAGTGAATTAATATAAAAGAAAAGTACTATTAGGACTAGAGTAGCAAAGTTATTGCTAGTTAATTAGCAAAGTTAATTTTAATTGTATCGTAATCGTTTTAGTTCAAGGGTTTAGTTCAGTCACAGCATTTCGGATATTTCAATTTACAAAGAAATACATGAATGAATTGCTTTAGTGGGCTTTTGCTAACTACTTAAAATTTAGCTCACGACATTTGGGGTCTTGCAAAATGATAGGAATCGGTCATAAAATGAGCAAAAAAGGATTTTAGAAAATAAACATTCTGCAAACAAAATATACATTTGCACCCAAACTATTTAATTGTTGTAACAAAAAATATCTTTGTTTTAACAGTATTAATGGCAGCATTACTGACGTCCTCTTCTTTTCCATGTTAAACCATGTCCTAACAACCCATAAAGTAGTAGACATATAACTGCATCATGAATTATCGTTGGAAAAAGCAAAGCTTTAACACAAAACATACAAACAAACAAACAAGCAAACTAACTAACTAACTAAAAACAGATAGAAAGGTGTTGATTACAAATCGAGAAATGACCATAAGTCACATTAAGGCCAGGTAAAAAAAGATCAAGTCTTAACCATTTAGAAATTCCCCATAAACTCACTGTGCCCTCTTCATAATTAGGAGGAGGATGCAAAAAAAAGCAAACAAAATGAGTATCTTAGAATGTCTTGCACAGTTGCTTCTTGACTTTTTCAATTTGCATAATCAAATGTTAATTGCCTAAATCATAGAAACAAGCAATCTGAAAGTGTTGTGAGAAAGAAGCCATTCCTAAGAGCATCTCTTAGAAAGCGCAGTATCTGATCTTCATCAATCACAACTACAATTATCATGTTTTGCAGTCCGCTGAGTAAAACCATCATTTGTGCTCATACACAACATCAACAATCAACATGTTAAGTAAGGAAAGGGGATGGCACCTGATACCAAAAATAAAACATGAAGTTGCCTCCTCTAGGAGGTTCAGACTAGGGCTGCACAATTTGATCAAAAATTCACACTGCAATTATTTTGACACATATTGCGATTGTGAATAAAACTGATATTTAACTATTAAATGTGCCTTTTTTCTCCATGATTTTCTCCCTAATTTTAGTTGTTTCCAATTCCTCCCCATCACTGGAGGCGCTCCCACATTAGGACTACCACTCAGTCAGGAGGGCCGACCGCATCTTTTCGAGCTGCTCGGTCATGCACTGTTGGGGGCGGCGTAACACACTCGGATGACAGCACTATTAACTCCTTCCGCTTGCGCGAGCTCACAGACGACCCGATTGGCTGTAGATCCATGGTTAATGTGGGAGCACTAAGTACCTCTCATCATCCCTCTGAGAGACCTCGGCCAATCAGCTCTCTCTAGGCCTCTGGCTGCGAGAGGTTACAGCATCACCCAGGAATCAGATTTAGCCTTAGATACAGTTTTAAACAAAATTATGCAAACATGCTACCAAGCATGATTTTCTATATAAAGCCCGAGGTCTAAATCGAAAACCAGTGAATACATGCACAAACTTAACAATAATGAGGACCAATGTTCTGTATGCATGAGTGAACCAAGGGTCTCCATTGTTAAGAGAAACAGATTAGGTCAGTTTTACAGAGTCAGCCAAAAAATGTATACACACTTCAGGAAAAGAAAAACTTGTTTTTCTTTTAATATTTATATTTA
>JAQQZT010000039.1:22364710-22374769 GCA_030068275.1 Clarias platycephalus | reverse complement strand
GGGGGGGAATAGAGAGATGAAAAACGAGGAATTGAAACACAACAAAAACACAAAACAAAACAGCCCCATTATATATACAGACACGCACGCCTTGGAATTCTAAAATCCCCCTTTGCTGCACAGACTACACACTTCCTTTCTCTCTCCCTCCTCCTGTTTCTCTCCCCCCACCTCCACTCAGCCCTCCTCTTCTGTCTCTCGGCCTGTTTTCTTTCTTTTTTTTTCATTTTACGTCTGCATTATTTTAATCATTCAATCAAATCAGTCAATACTTTTATCATTCCCTGTGGCTGGGAGCCCTCTATCTTGCTATCGCTCTGTTGGGTAATTGCATTGTGACAGGAGATGATGGCGAGCACCGAGCCTTTCATTTGCAGCGTGGTGTTTATCAGGCGGGGCCATCGCGCTCCACTGTCACTCCGCACTCGGCTCGCCAGGCCTGCCTGATGCCCTTCATATAACTTTGCACTACGCTGCCTCTGCTTTTGTTCTCGCAGTCTTACCCCTTTCTTTGTTCCCATGTATTTTTTTATCCATAACGCATTTTCATTCTAGTGAACGTCCTTATCAGAAGGGTATGTGTCGCTGTAGGTTTGAAGAGGAATTGTGTCCAGAGGTGGTGTGTGTGGAAAGATGTGATTTTGTTTTATGTTGCAGAATTTCCCAGGATATCAAAGTAAATCTGGATTCTTTATGTGTGGGTCTATGTGTATTTAAGTGAGATTTTGTGTGGGAGAAAAAGAGAGACTAAGAGAGAGAGAGAGAAAGCATGACTGCACTAGAGAAAGCAAGGATCCTTCAAATGCCGGGAAAAGGTCACATAATGGGCTGCGCAACAAGCAGTCACAAGCTCACAGAGATCTACTAGCATGCACTTTGAGTGTGGCCTTGACTAAAAATATGAACTAGACAACGTCAGAGAGCAGGAAAAAAAAATGCTCAAGCTGTTTTCCTGGAAATGGTTCTCGCTCTGTCTCTCACACTGGTGAAAGGAGCCAGCAACTAGCATCTGGCCGTACAGGCATCAGGGTAGCCGAGGGGCACTGAACCAGCCACACGAGTGGAACATGGCATATGGAGTGAAGAGGGATGAGATAGAAGGACTTGGCTACAGAGGAGTAAAGTCTTTCCAGTGGTACTGTGCGGTCTCGCAACACAGGACCATTGCATGGACAAACAGGGGCAGGTGTTATGAAAACAACATCGATCAGCTCTACAGCATCTTCCGCTGGAGGAGCATCCACAGGCCACCACTCACCCCCCCACCCCATTCCAGGGCGCGCGTGTGTGTGTGTGTGTGTATGCTCGTGTGAATGTGTGCGTGGTTATGCATATGCATGCGTGTGCATGCTTGTGTGTAAGAATGCTCATGTGGAGTCAAGTCCATCGCTCTGAAGTTGCTGAGGCGGAAATGCCAGTGTATTTGAACTCATTTCACAATGCTTACAATGTGCCTGTGTTTGGGTATCCATGCTGAAATCGCCCATTTGCCTGTGATTGGTTCTGTGTGTGTGCGTGTGTGGGTGTTTGGTGTATATGTGTGTGTTTTCACTTACCATGAGCCCAGCAAGACATGTCATCCCTCCACCTAATTCACACACCGAGGAACCCCTGTATGAGAGAGAGAGAGAGAGAGAGAGAGAGGGAACGCGAGAGAGAGAGAGGGAACTGTGAATATTGTGCATTTACAATAACTCTAATTAATGGTGCAATAACTCTCTGTAGGGGGGTGGCATTGACTGGAATGCAATTCCACTAGGCTCATTGATTTCAACTCTCTCATGGTCTCTCTCGCTCTCTTTTAAAGAAGCTAGTTTTAATTATTTAATCTTGCATATGATCAAATTTGTACATGCAGCAAAATGCAGCATGCAAATCATCTATCATATTTAACTAAATATGTCTCACAGTTAAACTACCAGTAATAATATTAATAAAAACACTGGAAATATGTCCAGCGGAAAGTGTGCTTGAAGAGATCAGTCTACCTCAGACAGCAAAGCTTTAAGCTCAGTGCCAGCTGGCTAGTTCCTATTTGCTAAGACACCCGGATTATCAAATGCATTTCTTGAAATATTATTCTGTAAGTTTTTATATCTTGTAGTGCTGAGCGATATGACCGCAAATCAATCAGTATGTTTTTAAGGAGACAGTACTTGGACACACAGTAGAGATGGGGGACAAAATCGATTCAATTATGAATTGTGATTCTTGTGTGTGGCCATTTACGTATCGCCACACCGACTCAAAAATCTATTTCTTAAAAACTATGTAAAAATCTATGTATCGGCCAGTGACCTGAATTGGCAAGGTAAAACATCACAGTTTGTTCATAATCCTACAGGTTTTACTGTATATTCTGAACTATGTACACATTTTTGTCCCGTGTGGGAGAAGTGAATTAAAAAAAAAGATATTGGCAGATGAAATGTTAAACTCTAGGCTACATTTAATGAATCTTTAAAAAAATGTAATGTTTAAAAATAAACCAAATTCAGGGAAAATGCAATATCAAATAGGGATATGTGCAATCTTAACCAAATCAGCACATGGGTATGGTGGTAATATCGTATCTGGAGGTGACAGTTGATTCCCATCCCTAACCTACTGTAGGGAGAATATCAATTTTCTGCTGTGTTTTTTTTTTTTTTTTTAATCCTTTTAACATCTTTTACTGTCCCCTAGTGTGACCTCATATTTGTTGCTCAGCTCTGTTGTTCTATGCCTGGCATGGCTTAGCAGCAGCTCAATACACACTGAAACAGTGCATTCATCAGAGAAGTGAAATACAGATGAAGAGTTTGACAAAAATGCATGATCTGAGGGGTATTTTCTGGAGCATTAACACACACTCTCTTGATGGGATCTGTGTTAACGTGTTAAAGAAATAGTAAAATATGGAACCTTTAAATCTCATGAAAACTCTTAAAGTTATGCCTGTTCCGACTAGTCACTTTTTTTTACATTTTCAGTTAAATCTGATTGTAAGATGAACTTTGATGGGTAAGGATTATTCCTTTACACAGTATCTCTTAAGCCGTCCATATTATCACATCAATTATGATTCACCTAGTTTGTTTGAGCTTTACACATCTATACACACTCCCATACATCCGATCGCAGAGTGACAGGCAGACTGTGCTGTGCGTTTCTCTTGTCTCCAGCGTGTAATATATAAACTTGCAGAGAGCGAGACTCTGAAAAGAGGATAAAAGGCTGATTGTTGCAAGAAGTGCAATTAAAAATTTAATGTGCACAAAGCTGCTCGGATGAGCTGCACCAGGGACAAAGAGCCAGTGACAGGTAGCTATTTGGCTGTACAGTGGGCTAGTAGAGAGACAGAAGCACAAACTGCAGCGATTGAGTGGAGAAATGGAAGCATGCCGTAATATCTCTTTTTTTTTATATCTCTCCCTTTGTATCTCTTTTGCTCTCCTTCATAAGGTCCTCACTCTTTTAGTGAGGAGTGCTTGAGAACAGCTCCACCAGGTAACGCTAAGATGAAAGACTTGGTTGATGGGACACACACAAACACACACACACACACAGATACGGTGGGGGGCTTGAAAAAACATGAAGTCATGAAGTAAAAGAGCAGCAAATGTATCAATTGAGTTTTTACATGGTATTACAGGCTCCTGCCTTAAGAGCGCTTACACACACAAGCAACACACAAATGTACGTGCACACACACACACACACACATATACACACACACATACACAGCAGTGCAAGGGCTCAGCACCCTGCGCTGTATGCCCAGTTGACCTTCAGCTTGTGGCTGCATGATCGATAAGCCTCTCTTCCCCTCCTCTGCCTCTTGAATGTAAAAACAGGAAATCAAAGGCTCGTATACCGCCTTGAGTGCAAATCAAAAAGTGCCCCTCGCATCTCTGTCAAATGGCCTGAGCAAGAAGGGAGGGGGCAGGGGGATGAGGGTAGAGGGTAGAGGGGGGAAAATGAGTGGGAAGGGTAAGAGACTCACGTAAACATATGACGGTTCTTCAGACAGTAGTAGGCCATCACCTCTTCAGACGGCCAAACACCTGAGAGAGAGAGAGAGAGAGAGAGAGAGAGAGAGAGAGAGAGAGAGAAGGGAATAAAGAAAGAGTCAGGAACAAATAAAGAAGCACTGAGAGGCAAAAAAAACAAGCTTGTTCTGATCTAAACACAACCAGACCAAGAATATCTGTGATGCCAATAGAACCATTTAAATAAACAAATTGAATGCATTTCCAAGAAGTCCTTCATGTTGTAATAATGATGCATTTGCCATACAGTCATGATTTTTTTCTTTCTTCCAAGGCTATTTGCAATATTTGCATTTTCATAATATAGTGAAAGATCTAGAAAATGATATACACAGTTCACATGATTTGAAACTTTAAATGAACAGTTTGACTGAGAAATCTCCATTTGAGCAGTTTTGAGAAATTAAGCCAAAAGTATTCAAACCTGTAAAATAAAAACTGATATTTTTGTAAAGGTGTTAAAAAGCAAAAATGCAAAAATAATGTGTAAAAATTTTTTGGGTTATATAAGTGAGAATTTTGTATGAGTTTGCAAAACGTTACAACTCCACCACCCAGAGTTTTATTTCAATGGATAAAGCATATAATAATAATAATAATAATAATAATAATAATAATAATAATAATAAAAAAAAAATCAAAGAATAAAATTAAAAATAACTCAAGCTTAAGTTTTGGTTGAATTTCTAAATGTTTAAATAAAAAAACAAATCATAATATGTTGATTATAAATGCTGTTTTTAGAACTGTTTCACAAAAGCAATATTGCTGTTCCCTTTCATTCGATTCACTCGGTACAACACATAACGTATGGGATATCACGCCCTCTCGTGTTCTGGCTGAAGCTACCTACTGTATATTCACACCGTAAAGGCAGTCAAACCTGTGGTGACGTGGGTGTAGGTGCTTCTAGTCAACTCTACATTTTATATTATAAGACTGAGCTTAAAATCAGCTTAACTATCTGTTGGTGTTAGCAACAACAGCCTCATTCGATGAGTCGTCTACATGCGGAGGGCTGACTTTAAGTTCACTCTCAATCAGAGCATTAGCGACATCTCAATTTGGTTGGCTTCTGTTTAGCCGGGCTAACGGTGCTAGCTTGTATGAGCATGGAAGCTAACGCGGCAAAGAAGAAGCCCACTGTTGGCCCCTGTCCTCAGGAGAGCCGCTTAGCAGGACCCCCTCCTTTCCGAATTAGCAGTTCCAGCTTCACCTGTGTCTGCTGACGAGGAGTTTTTTCGGCAGAAGTCCCCGCTCTTAGCCGGGCAGACCAAATGGAGTATTTCGAGGGGTCGGAAGACCACGAGTTCTCCTACAGCACTGGCTAGCAGCCAGGCGCTGAGCAGCGTGCTTTCGAGGATGATGACGTGCTCGACATGCCAGTGCCCAGTGCCATCTATGAAGCTGCACTCTGGCGGAACGCCTAGGGCAGCAGCCCCCTTTCTGCGCTTAATGTGAGCAGGTTGGCTTCCCACTTTCTCGAGTGGCGTGACTACTCTTCCGTAGTCAACACCATGATGTCGGACAGCGGTGCCTGTGGTGCTCCGGGAGGAGATAAATTCTCTTCTGAGCAAAGGAGCGATTCAAGTGGTTCCTACTTCGGAAGCAAACTTAGGTTGGTACAGCCGTTGGTTTGTCCTTCCGAAGAGAGAGGGAGGACTGCGTCCTGTTTTGGATCTGAGAACATAGAACACGTTTTTAAGAATGTACAAGTTCAAAATGCGTACACTGAGGCAACTGCTAAATGCAATAAGCCCGGCGGATTGGTTCACTACGATCGATCTCACAGATGCTTACTTTTATATAGCGATCTTTCCGCGCTACAGAAAATTTCTGAGGTTTGCATTTGAGGCCGTGGCCTACGAGTACCTAGTGCTGCGGTTTGGCCTGTTGCTAGCTCCCTGAACGCTCACGAAGTACGTTCCGTCGAGGCGGCGCTGTCTCCTCTTCGGGAGAGAGGCATTCACATAATGGCCTATTTAGACGACTGGGCGCTAATAGCAAGTTCTGTCTCACATTCAGATTCTAGGGTTCTCAGTCAACATGCAGAAAAGCTCACTGACTCTGAGTCAACAGTTTTCATTCCTGGGTCTGGAGATATGCTCCGTTACCAGCCGAGCACATCTGTCAGAGCACAGAATAGCCGCATTTCAACGCTGCCTTGATCTGTTTCAGTTGCAACACAAACTGTTTTTACAGTTAATGGGAATGATGCCGTATATGATCGCTGTGGTGCCTCTCGAGATGCGTGCATTTCAGAGCTGTGTGCGCTCTCACTACCTATGTGCTGTGCGCCACCTCAACAGGAGGTTGACAGTGACTCCGTTATGCATGTTAGCTCTTCTGCCCTGGAGGGAACCCAGGCTGTTACGCCAGGGCTCTCCGATAGGCAGGGTGTCGTTTTGCAAAGTGGTGCCAACAGATGCCTTTCTCAGCGGATGGGGCCCTCTGTGCGGCGGCTCCGCGGTGAGAGGGGCGTGGTCACAGGAACAACGCAGGCTTCACATCAACTATTTGGAGCTGTTGGCGATGTTTTCACCCCGGAGACATTTTCATCCGACTCTGACTCATATTCTGATCAGGACAGACAATACGACAGAGGTGTGGTATATAAACAGACAAGGGGGGACTCGCTCACTCCCCCTGCTGAAACTATCTCACTCTCTATTGCTATGGTCCAGTGTTCATCTTCTGCCACTCAGGGCCACTCACATCCCTGGCCACCTGAATCTGGGGGCGGACCTCCTCTCCGAGGGGGCCCGCTTGTGAGGGAATGGAGGTTACACACCCATGGGTGGTAGTTCAGATTTGGGAGCGCTTTCAGCAGGGCAGTAGTGGATCTCTTTGCATCCAAAGAAAAATGCTCACTGCCCCCTATTCTTCTCCATAACAGATGCTCCTCTGGGGATCGATGCGCTGGCACCACTGTCTCCGCTGATTATAGCTCTATGGTCTTCGACCTTCATAGCTTCTGCCCCACTCCTTTTGCTTCTGAGGAGCAGGGAAAATTGCATAATTAGTGCCCGGTACGTGCACTACGGATCTACATGGACCGTACAATGAATATGCGATTATGTGATCAACTGTTTGTCTTCTTTGCCAGTCCAGTAAAGGGTAAGGCATTGTCTAAACAACGGCTTTCCCATTGGATTGTGCTTATAGCAGCAAAGGTGTCCCATTCAACGAGTCTGCCTTTACGGCGTGAATATAGGTGGCTTCGGTCAGGACACAAGAGGGCGTGATATCCCACATGTTATGTGTTCTACCTTGTTCCTCTCCCTCAGGAAACAGAGGTTATAGTCATAACCATTCGTTTTGCTGGACATAGAGCGGCTGTGATGTCTTTATGACCTGATAACAGCTGTGCTACAGTACTGTATATCCAGCAGTATAGGACTCTCTCATATACTTAAATGTACAGTAGTCTTGAGGAATAATTCTCCTGTTTTGGCTCTCATTTTTGGCAAGTTTGCGTGTCTCATTTTCAGTCCAGTTTCAGAGGAATGCTTTTATTTGTTAAGCCTCACAAATACCTCGCTCGCCCTATCATCCGGAGATCGCTGGTTCGGTTCCCGGGTGATGCTGTAACCTCTCACAGCCGGATGTCTAGAGGGAGCGGATTGGCCGAGCTCTCTCAGAGGGGAGAGATGAGAGGTACATAGTGCTCCCACATTAATCACGGCTCTATAGCCAATCAGGGGCGTCCCACATTCGGTCCTCCCGACTGAGCTCACGCAAGCGGAAGGAGCGGATAGCACTGTCCTCCGAGTGTGTTACGCCGCCCATAATGGTGCGTGAGCGAGCAGTTCGAAAATAGGCGGTCGCTGGCGTCACGTGGTACGGAGGAAACACGTGATAGTGGTATAAGTAGCCAGACGGGGAGGAATTGGACACGACTAAATTAGGGAAAAAATCGGGGGGTGGGGGTGGAAAGTAACCTAAGGCATGAACTAGTGAGAACCAGGTGCAGATAATCAGGCCGGGAATTAGTATACTAGTGATGTTGAATGCTGAGTTCTTGGAACAGACGAGAGGAGAAATGAGGATGCTGCTCAGATTGTTCCATAAACAACCAATTCTTATACATTAATGTTATAGCAGAGTTGACACTGCTAATGTGACAGCTTCCAGCATACAGTGTTTGTGTCTTGGTGGTCGGTTTCCTATTAATACATATTGTAAATGTGATGTGAAAATTGCAGAGCCATGGATAAACTAGAGTCAAAAAATGCATATGATGGCCAGAAAGGGCAAACTATTTTTCAGTATTGCTGAATTATTTCACCCTTTCAGGTCACATCGTGTCTTATAGGACGTGGCTGGAACACAAAACATCCCACTACCTCAATGACCAAAAGCATCCTATTGCTCTTTACACATCTCTGTTTGTCAGAAACTCTTACACATGGATTAAGTGAGAGAAATAGAGAGAGAGAGAGAGAGAGAGAGAGAGAGAGAGAGAGTACATTTGGGCTACTTAGAGCTGTGTAAACTGCACACAGGCAGAATGGTGGTCCAGCAAGCGATAATCAGAAGGAGGTGGTCTTATCACTCATTCTCAGCCTCTCCTTTTTCTGCTAGCTCTGACAAGAGCCATAACACTGCTATTGTCTCTCTCTCTCTCTCTCTCTCTCTCTCTCTCGCTTTCTTTCTTTCTCTCTCTCACACACGGTTTCTGGCAGGAGAATAGATAAATGCTCATTTCAATAAGCTATGGCACCAGAGTCAACTGTAGTGCATTTTGGGACATTCTCAAGTTTATCCACTTCTCCATGGACATATCAGAGTCACAGAGTTTGAAACAATCTCTCTCACGCACACACTCACTCACACACATACAAACAATATGTGCTGTGTTTTCAGCCTAAAACTTGTGCGTTTGTGTTGTGTTGATAACGACCAGGCGATACTGAAACAGTGGCTCAATGTGGGAATGTGTGTGTGCGCGCATATGTGTGTGTATGAAAGAGCAAGAGTCCGTTAGAGGGAGAGAGTCGATATAATAAGCAGCTTATGACCTGCCTTTCACACAGGCCTGTTAACGCCTGTCTCTCTCAACCTCTCTGCAGCATCAACCTGAGATTAACTCACCCAAGCACGATTTAATAATGCCTATTGATAAAACGTCAACATATGCCTCTGCCATTAAGCAGGCAGCTTCTGCTTGCTATTCTCCACATATTCCTCTGCCTGATCAGCTGTATGACATATTGAAAGGCCGCTGCAAGATTTATCAGGAAAAAGTATTAACAAGGAGAGGAAACATACACACTGGTGACACTTAGAGGTCACAAAACTTATAGTCTTAGCAACTAAGAGCTGCTAAAGAGTAAGTAGTGCATTGGGTACATTAGGCAGCTGGGTATTACCATCCAACACTGTTGGTCCTCATACCCATAAAGAGGATCAGGTTTCATTAATACCTCCTTTTCTGGATGGAAATTAAGGATTCTACTAAAATCTATGAATTAACTGAATCCAGGGTACATATTGAGAAAGAATGGATCACGGTTTCTAAACCAGTGTTTCCCCATAATAGTACAGACAAGTACACTCATTTGGAAATGACCCTTTACATTTGGGAGTCTCTGTCAGGTGTCTTGTGCTGGTAAGAAAATCTAACAATCCTGACAACAGTGCTGAAAATGAACACCCTCATTTTTGGTGAACGTGGAACTGATCAGATCGGTTTGCAATTAAAGAACGTGAACACGAGCGCCATCAACATGCAAGGTGATGAACGTGAATGCAAAGACTTGTTTATTCGATTTCTAATATTGCTAATACAGACATTACACATATTGATTACTGCACGATGATGCCTGCAGATCATCCAATACCCTGGAAATCAATGTTTTTAGAGAGAGAGAGAGACTGATGTATCTTGTGCTAAGTGAACCTATTACTACAGGGTGGGCCATTTATATGGATACACCTTAATAAAATGGGAATGGTTGGTGATATTAACTTCCTGTTTGTGGAACATTAGTATATGTGAGGGGGAAAACTTTTCAAGATGGGTGGT
>JAQQZT010000039.1:22297318-22314793 GCA_030068275.1 Clarias platycephalus | reverse complement strand
AAGAAACATCTTCCCACTGTGCTTTCCAGCAAGGGTTTCTCTACCAAGTACTAAGTCATGTTTTGCTTGGGGATCAAGTACTTATTTCCCTCATTGTAATGCAACTTAATTCATAACATTTGTATCGTGTGCTTTTTCTGGATTTTTGGTTGTTATTCTGTCTTAATCATTTATCATAAACCTACAGTATGATAAAAAATTATAGACCTTTCACTTCTTTTTAAGTGGGCAAACTTAGAAAATCTGTAGGGGATCAAATACTTATTTCCCCCACTGTCTGTCTGTCTGTCTGTCTGTCTGTCTGTCTGTCTGTCTATAAACATTTATTCCAATTAAAATGAATACTTGCTATACTGAGAAAAGAGAAAAAGAAAATTAATTGTTAATTAGCTGTTGTTAATCATGCTATTGGGTTTATCACAGGAACAAGTAGTTTTTTTTAGGCTTTTTAAATAAAAGCTGGAGTTGTGAACCAGCTAAATGTCATGCTCCACATGACACAAGCAGGGCGCGCACACACACACACACACACACACACACACACACACACTATCACCAATATCACCACTATCACAAGAGTCACAAATGTGCTTTATATGATTTCAATCACAAGAATGAAATACCAGTATTGTAAAAAATTATTTTGCCTTACCCTAGCTTACTCCGCTTGCTAGTACCCAAAATACGCTGTGTTTGGCTGCTATAGCACCCTGCCAATAAATTACAGTACATGCTGCTACTGCCATCGACTTTGGATTTGTTGCTTAGTACTGAAAGGTTTTTAAACATTTGTGTAGTTTTATTGTACAATTTATCTGATTTGCACGATTAATTTAAGCTAAGAGATAACGTTACATCAATGCGACTAGATAACGCTACAGATAACGTAAAATCTGTGGTGCTAGGGTTAAAACTATGCTGATTATATTCTGCTAAAGTTAAAAACCATGTGCCACAATGTGATACCTGTATGTCAGAAATGCTACCTCTGCCTAATCTGCATTATATTTTTTGCAGCGCTACCACTAGCCAAAACTATAGCTAGGAAATAGTGATAAACTAGCAAAGACTAATATAACCATGAATTTATGCTTCGATAGACAAGTCCCACGAAGCTATTTACTACAAAACTAACAGTTTATAACTTAAAGGAACTGCACTTGCAAGAGAAACAGTTTTTTCACTAAGAAACACTGTTCAGGAATAAACACAAACAACCGAAAAAGACTTCAGCTTCGACCATACATCATAGTACAAAATATTACTTGAACACCAGTAAGCCACCTATCGTATTTCTGACAGACGTAGGATTTTGCTGTGTAAATTCCCTGTAACTAAAGAAAAACTACTGTACATCTGCTTAGAGCCTAAGGATTTATGCTAAAAAAGTAGTGACTGCTGCCACCTCCAGGAGAGGCCGAGTCCGACACAGAGACTAGAACGAGACAAACTGGTAATCACAGGCCTGCTTCTTTTACTCATTTTCATTCTCAGAAATGCTTCTGTAACACCTTCTCCAACAGGTGCAGTTAAGAAAAAAAACCAGTTTTTTTTCTTCCTACTTGTGCGCGGCCATTGCTGGCTCCTATAGTAGCTCTGAGAAAGAGTTCAGTTATTGAAGTCATTAAGCTTGATTTCTTTTCTAACTTAAAACCTCTGGGATCAAGAGATTACTATTTAAACATGCAGACTCTATAGACGTACTGTACAAGGGACATGAGCTAACCTGCTAAAGAAACTCAATTAGCTTACCCGGAATTACTCAGAGATCACAAATCTAGTACAGTATGTACACCATGTCTGAGGTTAGACGAGAGGGGCTTGTGAACGGACTTGTGAAGACGTTTGAACGCTTTGTCGTGCGAGACAGAATCAGAGAGATTCCACTGTGTTTGTGTGGAGGCGGACGGGATGCAGGTTGTTTGTCTGTCTTTAGCCCCGACACAGGAAACCCTGCTCAGCTTCTTAGCATCACCCAAATCCTGTCAGAATCCAAAATAATCAGAACAGTGAAAAACAAAGCCACTTACTGAACCAACATCCCTATGAGTCTGCAGCTGGACAAGTTTATCCTCATGGTTATTGTTCTTGGTTTTGGCTGCAAACGATTTATAAATTAGGATATAGCCGAATATGAATGCATTTTTCACAATAAACAGATAATATGCGCTAAACAGTTATAAATAGGAGGTAGGTGATTGGAAGAGGTGGCGGGGCTTTGCCAGAAAGGATCACATGGCATCTGGTTGCGACTAAACTTTTATGCAGGTTAATAGTCAAAATAAAAAATAAAAAAAAATGTTAAAACTTGTATATAGTCAAAATAAAATAAAAAAAACATTTTAAAAAACGTATAAAGATATAGAAAGCACAATCATTCAGTCGTCACAGATTTAAATTAGTCTATTAATTTGTTTACATTTTGGGAACTAAAACAATCTTCACAAGCAGGATTTAAAAAAAAATTAAAATCAGTCTTGTGAAAGTTTTTCAAAGTTAGACTGTGGTTTAGGTTTAAATCCAAATAAACATATAAACAAATATCTGGAGCACTACGGATACAAATACAATAAATTATACATTATTATAAATGCATTATTTTACAATAAATGATCAGCAATGCAAGGATAGAGTTTATCCTAACAGAGATTTTTCATTTTAAATTAAACTAATGCTGCACAGTTCATGTCGTTAAAAAAAATTTAAACCACGATATGGCCCTTTGCTCATATTTAATCACAAAAGGGTGCAATTTATGATAGGTAATAGACACACAGGTCAGGAATTCACATGGATTTTTTTCTGGGGATATACTGACCATGGCTTATGCACATGCTAAAACTGTCTAACTGGAAGCCTCATTTATAAGTGCATTGTTTGTTTTCAATTAGTTGTGCGTATTCTTGGTTTTAAGATGACAAATGTTTTATCTTCTGCTTTTTGATTACTAATACAGTATGTATTCGGCAGATGAAAATGATAGTCAGCACTTCAAATGTATAAGCAGTGATGCTATTCAGATGGAGGTATTGTGCAAGACGTAATTGTGTACGCATGGCTTGGAAACGCATTATCTTATATCAATGTCTTAGGAAATAATTAGAAGCCTTGGAAAAAAAGACGCATCTAAAACAGCATCTCTAAAAGTAACTATAAAAATCTATAAAAAAAAAACAATTCCGGATGCATTAGAAAATTTCATGATGTAAGAAAAGGTTGAAGAGACGTAAGGAAATGACTCATAATGTCATTTATTACTTACTGAAAGACTTGGTGCCCATGTGTGCTGTTAGGGAAAAAAAGCAACATTGACCAGAGATTATTTTGAAGATTAACTTATTCTGATTATCTTATTCTTTACATATATAAATATATGTACAGTACAAAGATCATTCAAAGTCAAACTTGGAACTTGATGAAATTTCTTGTGAATAAAGAAGTAAATTGTAAAGAAGTAAATTTGGCACAGTATGGTGCTGAGACTCTTAATAAAACATTTGAATGGTGCAAACATTTTAAAGAAAATGGGGACCGTGCACACAATCATTCACGAACGGCACTTGCACATTACAGGAACTTGGCTGGAAGTTATAAGCACAGCAAATTCTGGGAGGCCAGTATTTCAGAGACTGTGAAGCAGGCAGTCTGATACTGGATCCACCTTACTGAGAAAACTTTCTACCTTGACGGTATCCTAGCATTAGTGAAACACTGGGATGAGGGCATTAGTGTAGCAGGGGATTAGAAATAAATGTAGTTTTTACTCTCATAACGGTGTTCTGTAGTTCTGCACAATAAAAGTCCCACATTGACTCATACTGTATATATTGAGTATATTAAAATATATATTAAAATATATTAAAATTATTCCTAATATATTAAAATTCATTTTTTTTTCAATAGTATTAGTACTTCTAACTTTTGATGTGCTATAAAATTGTCTTAATGTGATCATGTATTAATATACACAAATGTGTACATTAATACTGTAGATATTTTTTGATACTAAACAGTATATTTAAAAGGTAAATATTGCATGTTATCATAATAATCTTTTTTTTTTTATATAAATGTGACAATCACAAACAAAAAAATCAAAAACTGTTCTTCTATTGGTCACCTGATGTAACTTGAGATTAGTTTATAGAAGACGGTAAGAACCACACAATTACTGTTTAAGCCCTGAAAAATAGATACAATTTAAAGGAGGGTGTACCTTCTTTTCCTCATGACTGTATACAATTTGCGATATCAAAGTCCGAGATGGACAATGTAACATGGCATAAAGTTGTGATCAGTCTACAGACATGGTGCACTACAGCCTGTTCATTATCAGTAGCTCAGGACTATTAAGATTCCAAGGGTTTGGCATCGAGTATCACTTGTACGGACGTAGAAGACGTGAGCGGGTGCGTGTCTGTTAAGTGCTCTAATGCTTTGCATTGTGTAAACATTTGCAGTAGCATTTAGGCACTTACACAGAGTATCTGTTGATTGATTTGTTTATGTACTACACTGGATGGCTCTCGGTACAGAGGCCTGGAGAGGACAATCAGCATGTGCGCCTGCCAGTGGAGTGCTTTTGGAGGACGGGAATGCACGCTGCCAAATATGCTTTAAAAAAAAGAATAAATAAATAAAAAAACGCACAATAAAAAATTATTATAAGGGCTGAATATCTGATTTTATGGCTGTATGTTGGGTTTGTGTGGAAGTCAAGTGTAGGTTCGGGTATGTTCTAGTACAATAGGCAAGAACACATACAAATAGGCCTTTATGGATGAATGCATGTGGATGAATTAAAATTTGACACTTTCTAACATTAGAGAGCGTTAGTTTTAAAGAGATTTGAGGTCAAACATGAATATTCAAGTGAATAATTCTCTCTCTCGCTCTCTCTCTCCTTTGCTAGCCTAAAATTTTCCACAAGAGAGAAATCAGATATTAGACCACAAAACAAGGACAACTAACTACTCAGTAGGAGTGCTGGAGAAAGGGCAGGATGTTAACTGACAGTTTGTGTTAATATTGCCTGTTTATAGTTCAAGTCGCTCCTTATGCCTGTCTCCCCAGCACTCTGCATTCTTCTACCGTCAAGACATGCCACAGAGTCCTACCTCTCCTTAGCCTGCACACAACTGATTATTTCAGCTTTCATTAATATGGAAATGAACTACAAAAAACCTAAAAGAAAAAAAAAAAACCTGCTGAGAAGTTTTCCTGGCTGGTCCGCTGCTCACGTGTGCGTTGGTCTGGAATGGTAGGGTGCATGTCGGTCAGTTTTACAAGAGCGCTCCAAAACAATGGTCTTATGTACCGTGGGCCTCTCACTCGATCGTTTTCTCTAATAGGTATGCAAATCAGGAATGATACAGAGGCCTGTGGGCCTGCACTACCTGCTAACTTCGAAAAATAAAAAAAAATAAAAAAATAAAATACTCTACAATCTGAGACTAACGAGGATAAAGCGTGAATACCAAAGATGTTCATATTCACCTTTAATCAGGCAAACATATTTGCAACCTCTCCAAAACATTAGTACAACAAAACCCTCAGCAGAGCGGCGAGTAAACAGGCCATTAAGAGGGTGCGGGGGTGTCGAGGCTTGACTTTAGACCTGTGCATTTGAAGAGCGCTGGAGTACTCCAGGTATTTGTTTCAAAGCAACTCACTTCAGATGAACTTCAGTGCAGAGCTCTCAGGCACTGTTCAGCCCTCTGTATTGCACAGCTGCGGAAAATTACGCAGTTAAACGCACGCTCTTGTCTCGCACAGACACTGCAGGTCAGGACCTGCGCTAATTCACACAGCTTTGCTAGTTTGTGATATTTGTGATCATGATTCCCGATCGTATAGCTTCGTTGGAAAACATGCGCCATATCGTGCGCCATGAATGATGAAACGCTGCAGAGTCTCTAAACATGACTCCATCCCAATATCTTCTAGGGACGGGGCTCTAAAAAAAAATAATAAAAAAATAAATAAAAAAAGACAGCACGTATCCAGCGTAAGTGTGTAGGGGCTGTTGGTGAAGAGATGAGCTTGAGGCTGCAAAAGGAGACAGCGATAACATTAAAGTGATAACACATGCTCACTTTGGTGACCTGAGAGTGACGACAACCTTCGTGCAGGTCGAGAGCTCTGTGTTCTACACACAAACGGAGAGAAAAATACTCAAGTAGGACAAAAACAACTAGGTCTACAAAATTTGCCCAACAATGAAGTCTTAATTTCCAAATAGATTTACTGTTTCTAGGTTCTTGCCTCCTTTCGTTGGATACAGACTTCATGTTCGATAAGAAAGGAAGCACAGAACGTCACCCAAGAAGATTCTACACATTTCAACAGTCCGTTGTTTCTCTTTACAGCATACGTCTCTATACTCTGTCCAGGCAGCCACTCATTACAACTTATTGGAAGATCGTTCCAAGTTAGTGCTGGGTGATATGACCTCAAATCAATAATCACTATTATATGGACAATTTCACCTTTATTATGATTAATCAACAATTATTTCATTTTTGAGGGGTAGTTCATTGACGCTCACTGACGTTCACACGCATGGTGGCGTGGTGGTTAGGGGTCAGGGTTCATTTCCCGCCTCTATATGCAGGTTATGCTAACTGGCATTCCCAATTCGCCTTTAATGTGTAAACGTGTAATGAGTGTCTACAGTATGGATCGACACCCATCCAAGGTGTACCTAGCCTCAAGGGATAGACTCTATTTAAAGTACAGAAAATAATTGAGTCTGTTTTTAGTCAGTCACTCAAAGTAAAAGTTGAACTTCCAGCAAAATCTTTAGACAGAGGGCTGAAGAAAAAAAAAAATTTAATTAATAAATAAATTCATTCATTTCAAAAAATCATCCAAGAAGAATATTATCAGTCAAGGTCACAGTGAATCCAGAGACTACCATGGGAACACTGGGAGTGAAATGGGAACATACCCCAGATGGGACAAAACTATTTGCACAATCATTCGCATCAGGGGTAATTTAGTGTATCCAGCCAACCTATTAAGAAACCAGAGAGCCCAGAGGAAACGCACCAGGTACACTGGAGCTGTGAGGCAGCGATGCAAGCCAGTGTGCTGCAGTGATACTGGACACTTCAGGGATTTGAAAGTGTACAGTCCTTAATTTGCCATATGCTTGCTACAGTAGGTTCTATTTGAACTTTCTTATTTGCATGGACACATCACAAACATGCCATATTTCTTCAGTGCAGGAACTGCAACAAATATACTGCTGTGCACACACATTCTGAGGTAGTCACAGCGACATTACCCATTCGCGGGCTTTTGTAAGGACGTGTATGCAGAAGAGGGTAGACAGCGCTAGTAGGTCATGCTGCCTAGTGTGTTCGTGTGTTTTAATCCTCACCCTGCCCATTTAGGAGTTGGAATCTAATAGCAAACAGCCAGATAGTGGGTGGGAATTGGCACGTGACCAAATTAGGGAGCAAAATGTGTGGAAAATAATCATATTAATTTTCGTAAAAACAGTGCCACAGGTCGCAGAGCACTTGAGGCAGCCCTGTACTGATCTAAGCGCTGACCCACAAACACTGCTGATTCACCTGCTCTGTTAGACTGAACACAAACAGACCGCAACCCCGCGCATTTACACCGGCACGCTAAAACTGCTTCTGTTTATGGTGGCCATGCCAAAAATGTGGGATGGCGGAGTGCAAGCCAGGGCGTAACAGACTGAAATTGTCTATGTGGTAGACGGCAGCGAGGTCTGACCTCGCAGCAATTTATGAATCAATTATTTTGTGTTTGTATGTATATGTTGCATTTCTAAACCACGTGCTCTACCGTCAGTTCCTGTGTACTTGTGTCACTTGCTGATTGAACTTGCAGCATGTATCTATTCTGTTAAAACGAGGTACGAGGTATCTACGCACTACGAGTTATGAGCAGATCGTGGAGCGAAGGGGCGATTGTCTGTCTTGTTTCTCTCTGTAATGGTCCTTAGGGGGTCAGGATGCTCCAACAGCAGTAGAGCATTAGCACTCAGCTGGACAACATGTATAGATGGACATTGTCACCCCCTATCCATCCCAGTACCGCCCTCTGAACTGTCTGGCTCGGGTGACCTGTGACCCCAAGGCTGTTTGGCAGGGCTGCGTTCACTGTGACACAGCAATGGCCATCGATCCTCAAGCGACACCAAGACAGCACTTAGCACTCTGACTGCGGGAGTAATAGTGCCAGCCCACTGTTATTACTGACTACATGTGAGTGTGTGTCAGTGTGTGGATTCCTCTCACTGTCTCTCTCTTTCTCCGACATCAATATTTACAAAAGACCACTACAATTTCTTGGAACGCTACAGTACATAGCGGCATCCCTTTTAACTGATTACAGTCATGTAGTTTTCTTTACCCTGCCTCTAGCGCTCTACAATGTCCTCACTTTCACTACTTTAGTGAAGTAAAATGACGCTTTCTTTTTTATTTATCTAGCATTAAAGAAGCAGTTTACAATTTCTTTAGAGCGCTCTGTTGTTTGTAGTGGAAATACTATCAAGATTCCTTCTCTACTCATACAACAGCACTTCCACCATTAGGCCTTAAAGCATTAAGGTTTGTTACATACCTTTGTGCAATATACAGTCAATATACAGTCATATCTTTTTTCTCCACAACCTAAGCAATATGATAAAAATTAATGTTATTTGGTTTTAACCAACAATAAACATGACCGAGAAAAAACTATATAAACTATATATTTTTTAATTGAATATATTTTAAATAAATTGTTGTGATTAAGCCTTATTTACAGATTACAAATATATTTACAAAAAAAAAAACACAGTTATGAAAAATACAGTTGAACTTTTTGATATAAACAATAATAAAACACTGTCGTGGATTGACCCCCTGCCTTGTGCTCAGTGTCTCCTGGGACAGGCTCCCGGCGCCCCATGACCCTGTACAGGATAATTCCCATATAAAACAATATCGTCCAGGCAGATATTTAATTCATGATCATAGTTAACAAATTATTGCAAAACACACACACACACACACACACACACACACACACACAAAACTAGGCAGATTTTTTTTATTTATAAGTAGACTTTTTTAAATTAATAGTTGTTAAACACACAGATTAAATCTTATTTACCTTACAAAACCTTATTTATAATGAAACAAAGAAGTAGAATCTAATCCAAACACGATCCAACAGATTTTGCAGCATTCGCTACACCTCATGAGCGTGCCTAATGTGTGCTATGCCTCATGCTCATTGATGGTTTATGCAAGGGCGTCACATATGCAAAGAAGTACTACTGTACGTGTTTTTATGTCGTTCTATTACCAAATAAAGAAGAAAAAGAAGCAGCAGTAGAAGAAAAAAAAAATATTATTATTATTATTATTCCTGGTTCACATAAGCAAAGCAAAAAACCATAGGCACAAATGATCACATGTTTTATGGTCGTTTTCAGCTGTTTTCATGACTAAAAGTAATAATATGAGTAATTCTGTAATTAGTAATTCCCTAATAATCAGAATAAATCTAAGTTCTGTTTTTGAGTTGCCGTTCTCACATTATGATAACACTGTTTTTACATGATGTATCCAAAAAACAAATCCAAAACACGGTTTGATGCCTGAGGTCCCCCCTCTATGTATTGATTTATTTGTTAATTTTTTTAAGTCATTAACCAATGTTGCATTTCCGGCACGGATCTGTACCACTTGTTGTAAGGGTTAAAATTACTTACATGCTGTCAACTGGGTCTTAGGCAAAAGATAGTAAAGCTACTCTGCTGTGTTGTATCCAATTTCTAATTTCCAGCCTGAAATAATGTTGAAAAAGCCCTGAAATTAATAACTAAACTAGCTATACTAGATAAATAAATAAAAATAAATAAATAAATAAAATTAAAAAATTTTAAAATAAAAATAAATTAATTAATTTAAAAAAAAACCAATTATATATATATATATATGTGTGTGTGCGTGAAATATAGTTTTACTATGGTATCTTTAAATTTCAAATACTGGGTATCAAATTCAATACAAATATCACAACCTCGTGAATATAAATTACACATTCTCTCACTTATTCCTGACCATCCATTTTCTCTAGTATAGCAATGTCCACATCAAACACAGTGGTCAGAAGGATGGGTCTCAGGGTCCCTGTAGCTGCTTTGGACGAGCCATAAACGAGATGCTTCACCTCAGTTGAAGGGAGAATAATTCCTTCTTTATTTCTCCATGCTCATGACCTTGTCTTTCTTCTCGTGCGCAGGGTGAAGGACGCTCGGGGCTAGCCGCTGGCTGGTGCAGGGGCTAGAGAGGGCCACTAGATGGTTTGGGGGGGGATGGGGGGTCTTTACCCACAAGCGGGAGTAGAGATTGGGTCATGCCAGGGGAAAGAGGCTCTTGAGTGATCTGATTGCCTGGTGAAGGATGCAGTGGTCCTTAGAAAGGTTGCTAATAGCATAGCCCCCTTTTAGTGAACAGCACAGTACCTACTAATTGAACTTGATGCAAGGCTTTTGTGTATGTGCACATGCATGCACACTGCACAGAGAGAGAGAGAGAGAGAGAGAGAGAGAGAGAGAGAGAGAGAGAGAGAGAGAGAGAGAGAAATACAACTGTGGACAAATTTAGCTAAGCACCGAAACTGGGGAGGGAAAAATCTGGAGGGGGCACACAAGCAAACACAGAGTCACACACATTCACTCTCTGCCTCTTTCAGTCACCCGTGCTAATACACACACACACACACACACACACACACACACACACACACACACACACACCTATACAGTTTGATATAAAGGCAGGGGAATAGGGAATGCATCGAGAGCCTATATACACTCTCCATGTGTCACATCCATGCACACACGCACATACACACAGTATGAGTAGTAGGTGTATTATTAGACTGGAAAAGTGAAAGAGACTTTTGTTTTGAATTGATTAGTAAAACGCTGGGTATTGTGGCCTGAGAGAGAATGGGCTTAAACGATTCCCATTGATTAGTGATGTCCCACTTTGGAGTACACCGTGGGTTTCCTTTTACACACCACATGACGTTTGCGTATGTGCGCATGTGTGTGTAGGTGTGTGTGTAATGGCTGCAAATCAAAAGCGGTCAGAGTGTGTGAGAGTATAAATGAGATAAGAACAGATGTATCAGAATGTCTACTATAAATTGTCATAGATATTCCACTTTCATAATACGGTCTCTACTCGCTAGGTCTAACGACTCTCTTAATGAACGTAATAAACATATTCAAGCCCCACATTGTTCAACCAAGAATGGCTCTGTCCAGTTTTGAAAACTATCTTGCTTATCATGTAGAGTTGTAGGCCTGTGTTGGTGGTCAAGTGGGTTTTTATCTGTACACTTCTGTAAGTGGCTTTGGATAAGGGCATCTGACAAATTCCATCTATGCAAATGTACCTTGGCTTAGGTACAGTAAAGCGGAAGAAATTTATTTCATTATGAATTTAACTTGTAAACCGACCATAATTTCCTAAACACATAAGGAATGAATGTAAAAGCATCAAACACAAACTATACAGTTTCCTGTTTGAGAAAGAGAATATCACTCATCTGAGTTAGCTTACTAAATATGCATCAATAAATATGCTACAGTACTGTGCAAACGTCTTTAACCACCCTCATGTCTTCATATTAAATTAAAGTAAATTAAATTAAATGATCTAAATTAAAATTAAAGGAATAGGAATAAAACGTTTTACCGTGACAGGCTGCAAAGTGCCTCAAGATACAACTTAAAAATTGGTTGTTTATGTAACAACCTCAGCACCAGCCTTATTTCCCCTCTCGTCTGTTCCAACCACTCAGCATTCTGCATATCCAGTATACTAATCACCAGCCTGACCACCTGTTTCTCACTGGTTCGTGCCGTAATTAGATGATTCTTATGCTTGAATGATTCATATTACAAACAAAAACATTCCTCAGAAACTGGTCAGGTTTCAAACGCAAAAAAACATAGAAACTGGTCATAAATACCTTCAGGAAGCCTGGAGAACTATTCCTCAAGAATACATAAAAAATACAAGAACATCTGGCTGTTCGGAAACAAAATATAAAGCCTAATTAGGGGTGGTCCCAGACGTTTGCACAGTACTGTACTGACAATAAGGTAATACAAATTAGTGATGTACTGTACAGTACATGCATGAACATTACTAATTTGTATTAAATTAGTGAATCAGCCAGCAAGAAGTAAAAAGTAGACTGTATGTCCTTAGATTACAATGAAAACACGTACTGTTACACTTCTAACACTATATGCCCAAAGTTATGTTGACACTAGGACCCATGTCTTTGTATGCTGTACAATTATAATTTCCCTCCACTAGAACTAAGAGGCCAGCGTGACAATGCCTCTGTGCAAAAAGCACATCATGAAGCTTCCATGCAGAAGGGCCAGGTTCGATTTCCAGCCAACGTTCCAAATCCTGCCACTGGATGCCTGGCATCCTAAGTGAAGGTCCCAAGAGCATATAAAATGGGAGGGCTGCATTAGAAAAAACAATATCGTGCCAGGTTAAATACGTGGTTGACTGTGGCGCCCACAACAGGAGCAGCCAAAAGAAGAACAACAACACCAGTATGCTGTCAGTATGTGTAAAGAATCCATTACAGCGATGCTGACGTCACTATTTATTTAACCGTACAAATGTAACAATGAACACTAAGTCAACTCCAATTATAACTCAAGGAAAATGTGTAGAAAATCAACAAAGCTGATTACGAATAAAACTCAGATCGATAAAACTAAACAAAAATCCCGACAGCGTAAGAGGTCATTGGAGCATCCAATTGAATCGAAGTGTCACCACTTTTGACTCCAAGTGTTAAGTATGTAGTTTTCAAACACACTGGGTTTAGAGTTTGTTCATTTCTGATTGGTCAAACTCATGTACAGGAAGTTCACTTGCTTGCTCTTATTTTTCTGCATTTCTCTTCTCAAAACTTAAGATGACACAGTCAGAGAGGATTAAAAGCAGCTACTTTTGCATATTAAAAGTCCCGCTGGATAACGTGTGTCGTGACGGGGTGTTATGTTTGGAGTGTTATGTTTGGAGTAGTTGTAGTGCAAAGGGAAAGGATAACCTCAGTCAGTACACTACACAGCAGCATTAGAAAGTATGAGAGCACCCCCAACTGGACAAACATTAACTCATTACATAAGCCAGACATAACCACTCTCGCACACACTACAGCGTATTATTATTCTCAGAGTGTCGGAAGACTGAGGAAGAATATAGATAAGATATAGGTAGAGCGAGAACCTGAAAACCATGAATAAAAACAATGCAAAACATATTTTTCATACTAGGTTAAAGCACAGAGGTTGTGTGTGAGGTATGGGTGGTCTTTCAGAGGCCTCAGGTAAGAGAGATGCAATTAGGATGCTAACATGATCAATTAACCAGCTCTCCAAATCTACAGTAATTAGCTTCTCCATTGTGCAATAGTTGTAAAAAGCCACTTGGCGAAGCAGCAGAAAAGCATCATCGGTATTGTTTTGGGAGAATGTGGGAGTGTGCATTCACGAGAAGCACTGTGTGTGTGTGTGTGTGTGTGTGTGTGTGTGTGTGTGTGTGTGTGTGTGTGTGTGTGTGTTTGTGCAGTGCAGCATGATAGTTTGACAACGTACGTGTGTGTGCGTGCATGTGTACATAAGAGATGAGGGTTGATGAGCAGCTTTTTGACTGCCACACTTTCAGGAACATAGTGGTTGGAATAAAACAATAGTCTGTTTGTTTCCTATTATTTAGATCTAGTATCTGAAAATGTAACACACTTACTGCCTAAAACTTGAGAGCGCTCACACTCACATACAAACAAAGACCCACACAGACCTTCAGTACATTTACTGGACACATTCAGATTCAAGGAACGCCCTGTCTGAGGCTTACCTTTTCAGTCAGACACACACACACACACAGACACACACACACACACATACACGCATGCACTTAAAAAGCTCAGTGGGAAGGCAAGGCATCATCTGGCCACTGGACCAGCAACACATCAATCCCCCATAATCCTCTGGGCCCGGATGGATGGAGAAGAGCTGGAGAAAGCACCAGGAACACCCCTCCTTTCCATCCCACCCCCATGCATAAAAAGAAGAAGAAAAAAAAAAAAGCCCTCCCCTTTTGCTCTTCTCTGATTGGGTCATTTCTACTCAATACAATTTGTGAAGCATGAACCCCTGGGCTGGGACTAATAAATGACTTCTCCTTATTGCAGCAGATTACTTCCCATCACGGCTCTGGCAAGACAATGAGAAAGGAACCAACCTGGTGGAAAAAAAAAAAAAGAAAAAAGAAAAAAAAGGAGGACCGCTTGGCTTAAGGCTTCCTGCTCTACGGGTGACGGCGCAGATAGAGAGAGCTGCCGCGGTCAGACTAAAATGCCCCGGACCTTTCACACTCGCCTGCACTCATAAGAGTGATGGCTAGTTGCCAATACATGATTACGCTTTTGCAACAGAGGAGCAATTTTCTTAAAGTCAGCCCTCTTTTGACTCAGATGACTCTATCACAAGGATAGACAGATGAGCTTAAAGACATGACTGCAAAGACTGGAGAGAAACATAGGTGATAGTGGTGGGGTGGGGTGGGGGATAGACAGAAGGAAGGAAGAGTTCGGGAAAAACACAAGGGGCTCCTTCCTGTCGTGAAAAAGCAGCAATGCGAAGCAACTTGTGGTCCATGTGAAAAAGTGCAGACAAAAGGCCTAGGCTAGCAATCAGCTCTTCTCTTTTCTTCACCCCCCACCCGTGCACACAACCCTGCCCCTTAAGCTGGCTCTTCTTCTCCATAGATGCAGAGGTGTCATATTCCTCCCAAACAATCCTGCTCCTTTTTCGCTCGAAATGACTGCCGTTTTGTCGCCGGATCAGGGCCTCTCTAATGAACTTGGGTGGGGTGGGCGGCAGTGGTGCTGGTTTCTGTATGAGGGAGGGGATCTTCAGAACTCAATGACTGGACGTAATTACTTCTCTCCTTTTCTTCTCTCCTTTTCTCTCAGGCAGCGCTCCCCAGGAGTCGAGCAGGCCCCCGGCTTTCGGGATGGATAGCCAAACACAATGGTTGGGCCGAGCCGCGCCTCGGCCCACCGAGGGAGGGGAGGGGCTGAGGGGGGGCTGGAAGGGGGACACAGGATCCCTTAGATCAGCTGTATCGAAGACACAGGGTGATTCAGCACTCGTCAGACAACCTGCTATGACCTTACAGCGTGGTGAAAATAGCTTCGAGAGTCAAAAGCAAAACAACAAAAGTCAATGAAATGAAACAGTCAAATGTTAAGACGGGTGGAAGATTTTCAAACAAAATAACTGACCGGATCTTTCGCAACTCACAATCATTGCATGAATATGAACTTAGTTTCTGTGTAATTTAGGGATTAGTGAATACCTTGCATACCAATTCATGTTTTGGAAATGGAGTAAACTGAAACTATCATTAAGCTCCATGAACTAGCCCATAATATGGTGATGGGGGAAAAAAAATCGATATTGTTTTTTTAAATAAATGCTATAAACATCAATGTAAAAGTTCCGAATGCAGAATTATTCACACCTTAAAAGAATCATTCGGGTTCTTTTAAGGTGTTCGTTCAAGTCTTTCTTAAATCAACATTGAGGTGCACAGTACTGCAAGTATAAGTCTTGGTCGTTATAAATTTTACTCTTAAAGTTTGTCACCCGGAACAAGAATACAAAGTAATCCAAACCAAATTCTGCAAAAATGCATTCCAAAGGTCAGCTATGAAGTTTCTGCAGTCCCACTGAGCTAAATCCACTAGGTATCTTTCAAAATGATGGTGTATTCAGGAAATATTTAAGCTTGTACTACTGTAAATGCACTGTCCAACTCAATTAAGAATTAATAAGAAGACTTCATATGAGTCTTTGGAATGCATTTCGTACAAAAGGAGAGTTGTGCAATTTGAATTCCATTGACAAAATTCACATTTGGTGTGAACATTTATAATAAGCAAGACAGATTTATCCCTTTAAATTAGTTCTGGTCTGGTGCAACCATTTGCCATCAAAAGTCCAAGCTGAGCAAATCTTTTAATTTTTTTAAAGAATTATTAATAATAGTTGACAGGATGTTGAAAGTAACAGGTACATTTACAGTATACGCAGGTGGACTACAGTTGTCTAAGCAAGTGCCTTTTGATGCCGAGTTACAGCACCAAAACTAATTTAGGAGATTGCCAGAAACAGGGGTGAATACTTCTGCAATAACAACTTTTACAGTGTTTAATCGGTAAATCATTGTAACCTATGTTCTTTATAAGCTAAGACGTCGATGGCTTAAAGAGATCATCTGCATTACAAGAATATTGTGGAACATAGCAGGAGACTGACCGCGTAAGTAAAAGACGTGAAGACTAATATACTGTATGTACTGTACCTACATCTCCATAACCGAGGAGCAGAAATATGCTTCGAGTCTTCCGCACAATCAGATGATAAAAAGAAATCTGACACAAGCTTTGATACCCCGAGCCTGCCATTTATTCCATTCCGCATTCTGGCTGTGTTTTATTAGTTAAGCAAAGGATTTAAATTGTGGACGCAGGTGGGCCTAAATCTGAGTCACAACACACTAACACAGCAACTCTTCCCAGAGCTTTATCAGATAAACACACCTGACCGAGGCAATGATTTCTTCAGTAGGGGGTAAAGTAGCAATTCAGGGTTTTTTTTCTCCAGTAGGAAATAGCAGACACATTCTCTTAGCGTTTGAGATTATTATCTTTTGTCTGCAGGCTATACGGTGTTAACTGATTGCTACTGATTTTCTCACACATTTTAAGTGATGTGTACTCCCACCTTGACACCTCGCAAGGCGACACACCAGCGCTAACCGTGACGTGTGCTAATTACTGCACGAAAACACACAGCGGCTGTGGTGGTTTATTCATCTGAGCGCTCACAAACCCAAAAGTGAGACGGTGTGCACAGAATGCTTGGCGAAGGACTAGGCTACAATCTCTGTCATTCATACACACGCATACATACACAAACACATGCACACACACACACAGACACACACAGACACACACCCCTCCCCAATGTCAGGTTATTGGAGTGCTGCCCAATCTCTAAGTGAGAGGTAGCCATTTACAAGCTTCATCCTCCACCAAGACACTAATCAGATAAATGATCTATTTGTTTTAAAACATCATCAACTACATTAGGGCTGCAGGCGAACTTGCATGGTTGCCAGGCAGCTACTGGGGTGGCAGTGTTTGCCCACCAATAGGGTGGCACTGAGATAGACTCTGATGGATGCAGAGCAACGAGAGACAAATTAACTACAGAGTGTTAATCACTTATTCCTCTAATGGAAGCAGAGAAACAAACACACACACACACACACACACACACACACACACACACACACACACACACACACACACACACACACACAC
>JAQQZT010000039.1:22284324-22297218 GCA_030068275.1 Clarias platycephalus | reverse complement strand
ACACACACACACACACACACACACACACACACACACACACACACACACACACACACACACACACACACACAAGCAGGCCTCAAGGCACATATACTTGCTCTTTAAAACCACTGTAGGACATCGCTTTCCTGTCAATGTGCTAATCTAGTTTTCAATGAGAATGATTTGACGCTGACTTTCAGCTTCACCTGAGAAAAAGTTTTTCCCCTACCACTAACTTCACCAAGGATTCAAGGTAGCACAAACATGTTAAATATCTAAACAAGGACGTCAGGAACAACATTTTTAAAAAGATTATGAACATACACAATTAAATACAAATTTAATACAAAATTAAAAAATCAGAAAATTGCTAATATAAATAAATGATGAATACTATTTTCCATACTTATTCACTCTCAAACGTTTTTTTCCACACAGTTGTGTCAAGCATAAAGCAGAATCTTTTCCTCATACAGTATAATATCACATTTTTGTGTTTAACTGGTTCATATTTCCTTATACAGTAGATTATTATATACAGCAATTAAATGTAGATATAAAAAAAAAAATTCTGAAGTTTGCATTGATGATCATTTGTAATGATGGCGTGTACAGTAACAGCATTTACAATTCAGAAAAAGCATTTTGAATCTCAACACAGCCACAAGCAGCCAAGAGTCCGAAAGAGCTAAACTGGCCGTGCTCTCTGAGGAGAAGGAGTGACACACTCTCACTTCTTACTGATCACAGAAGTACCACAGTAAGTACCACCTTCTCCATACACCACCCCAGAGACAAGTATGGGTGTCTCTGAGGTCATGTATGGAGAAGGCAGCAGAAAGCACTTTCCTCTGAGTGTGTTATGCCGTCCCGTATCATTTTCGAAGCTGAAAAAGACGTGGTTGATGGCTTCATACAGTGCCATGTAAAAGTCTTGAGCCAGCCCTCATTTCTTTATATTTTGCTTCCAGAGAGCCACACATTTATGTATTTTTATGTAGTGTTAAGGAATATTTCTACAGGTTTCCTGAAGGATTTTTTTGGCCCTCGTTTTAAGCAAGTTTTTGTCTCATTTGTGTCATTTTCACTCCAGTTCCAGAGCAATGTTTTTTTTTTCTTTTTCGTTTGTTAAGCCACACAGTGACATATAAAACTTTCAAGCAGAAAAAGAAATCAAGGCATGAACCAGTGAGAAACAGGTGCTGCAGACGTTGACAGATGATCTGGTGATGCCGAATGCTGAGTGGTTGGAACAGACGAGAGGGGAAATGAAACTGCCGCTGAGGTTGTGACATAAACAACCAATTTTTAAGTTGCGTCGTTAGGCAATTAGCAGCCTGTCGCTATACAGCATTTGTTCCCATTTCCTTCATTTAATCTGCAAAATTATTTAAATTAAATATGAAGAAATGAGGTGTGGCTCAAGACTTTTACACAGTACTGTATGTCCTGGATGTAGTCTACCTCCTACCTCCTGATTTGCCGGCTGTCATGTGATATGGAAAAGGTGACTACTGAGTGAATTACTGGAAATGTGGGTTGGGGTGAGTGATTTACTTTTTATTTATTTTCATGGCATACCTAGCCTCTTTTTCTCTCTCTTTTAATTTTTTTAGATTAATGATTTTAAAAAAGTGTGTCCTGAAGTCTTCATTTATACAACTGACAGCTTTAGCTTTGACTTCAAAACCCCATGGAGGCTGTTACTACAGATAATTTTATCAAAATCATTCAAACAGCCCTTACACACACACTTGTTAAAGTGGCATCATTTGAAACATTTGAAATAATCCCTCATGCAAGGCAAAAAGGGCTGGTGAAAAAAAAAAAAAAAAGCTGCAAAATTCAATAATCACCCAATTCTAGCCTGATATTTCTTCCCCACCTTCTCTTGCCCTTTCTCTGTCTCTCTCTAATTCCTAACTAAAAGGGATCTTTGTGATAGAGGAAAGAGTGTGACCTGGTTCTGTAATTACCAGGGCATTAGAGCCACACACAAAGCCTCAGTAAAGTCTCATTTTTTTATTTAATTTCCCAAAAAAAAAAAAAAAAAAAAAAAAAAAAAACTCATCACCACTGCAGTAGTGCCGAAGCTGGTAATTGCGGTTCACCTTTTGTTCACCTTATAAAGCAAGTGGACAAAATCGTCTAATAATAAACTCATATTTGATTGCAAAATTCTCTTTATTATAAAAGACAGCTCAGTGATTGAAGTCCTGTTGAGGGTTGTAGGTTCAAATCTAAGCCTTTAACCCTCAAATGCTTGAGCAGGATTTCTACTGTAAATAGCACTGACCCTACACCTTTACACCTCGACAATGACTGACTCATCTGAGCCACTCTCACTGCTTATGACTAAACAAGGTTCACTGTATTTGGATCATGACACCATATAGTTTATATGTGAAAGTCGAGTGAGTGAGTCAGCTGGTCGTCAAGAACTCTCAGTCAGAACAGCAGGGCCTGAAGCTCCTGACCTACCTTAACGCACAACCCTTGTTTCGCAATAAGCAATCAGCAATAGGGGCGTAAATCTGCATAAATGTGCAAACAGCGGAAAGAAGAGACAAGTACAGTACAAACGGTGACTACAGAAGGCAAATTTATGTCTGTGTACAACTTCTAACAAAATACAAATAAATGTACAAATAAAAAAGATACCAACTTTTACCTATTTCATACCTATTTTAGCCTCTAAATAATGCATTATGAAAAAAAACATACAAAAATATGTACTGTTACTCACTATCTCACTCATTTTCTATACCGCTTTATCCTGTATTCAGTGTTGTGGGGGCCCGGAGCCTATCCCAAGAGACTAGGCAGGTACACCCTGGACAGGGAGCCAATCCATTGCAGCACGCGCGCGCACATGGACATGCAGGGAGGATGTATGGTCCAATGTTGACACCAGGTCACTGGCAATGTCATTTGAACTACCCGTTGGTAGTGGACACACAGATGTTTCTATAAAATCGTACTTTCTTATTTATTTGACAGAAATATAATTTTGGAAAAAATTAATATGTGCCAAGTTCCTTTTGTCGGAGTATATATATATGGCAAGTTGTTCAGTTACAGGAAAATAATCAACCACGAGGTGGTATACTATGCGACCTGTCACAAAGCAGACCCTGAAGTTGATTACTTTTCTGCAACAGCACATCCTGAAGTCTTTTATTCTGCTTTCTCTGTTATAATAGAAATTTCCAGCAATTAATATAATGACACTTCTTTATTAATTCAATGAAATCACATCTGTTATAGCAACTATTCCCTCGAAGAAAGAAGACAGAAAAGATGCCGCTTATTATCGTGAAACCACAAAGCGCAAACTCATCTTGAAGACATAGGAAAACTATAATTATACATCATTCTTCATTACATGACATGTTATTGTCCACCTACATCAAACAAGACAATCTTGTACTATAGAAATCCTAAAATTTATATTTGATACTTTTTTCTAAATCAAATAATAATATTCTAACCAGAGCATCATAACTTGTGATTTGCAAAGGAAACATCTATTAGGGTAATAAATCATTGAAACACTGCAGCAAACTGTACTGGAGGCTCATTTAATAACAGGAACTCCACTATCACACATGCACACGAGTGCATTTTATTACCCACAAGCACAATACACTGTGCATTTTATTTTTATACTGTACTTTCACTCAGACCATAAATAATACTTATTTTACACTTCATTTTCTCAGATTGCACTTTTCAAATATAGGACTTTTTTCCCCCTCAGGTGGTTTATAAAAGAGTGTGTATAAAGTCTTGTCAAGCCTTTAAACTGTTTACTAAAATAAAATATATATATAAAATAATAAGACAAAGTATTCCAACCACTTGCAATCGTGAGACTAGCTTCGATCCTATTTTTCAGCCCATACTATTTGTTGATACTTCACAAGGGTGCACAATCTGTCTGTGTCTAAGGTCTCTCAGTACGGTGGTGGCTGTCTAGAGAACAAATCAAAAGGAGCATTCAAAAGACGTCAGGGATCTAATCACAAAGAAGCACAGATCTGTAAAATGATACAAAACCATATCAAATGCTCAGAGATAGGAGCTCAAATCATCTATCCATCCACTATCTATATCGCTTTATTTTGTGTTGGGTCGGCGGGGGCCTGGAGATTATCCCAGAAAACCTAAGGTACAAGAAAGGGTACACCTTGTACACCCAGTGCCAACCCAACAGGAAAGTCAAATTACCACTCTTTACAACCACGGTGAGAAAAGCATCTCAGAAACAGGCAGCTACAATTACCTTACAAGCTTTCTATTCAGTTGCCACCCCCCGCCCCCCCTTTTTTTTTTCTATGCTCCAGCCTGATTAAGGTAGTAGTAACTTGCTTCAGTCCAACAATAAGACACTGATAATTGTGATGTTTAAATGTGTGGTATTGACTATAATATATTACAACTAATTAGAAACTGATAATAATGTGCATAACAAAAAAAATGGCCTAAATTGGATAAAAAGATACTGTGCAGGTTTGTTGGTGGTGTTGTTCCTATTGGTACAGATAATAGCTAACGAGCTATACAAGTCAGAGGTCATGTCTTAACCATTCAATAATTTATTTTTATTTTATTTTTTTTAAACACACTGACAGGGGTTTGCACTCAAAAGGTACATTTTTGTTTTGTGCGAGTCTACGCCTTATCTCACTAAACCAGTTGTGCATAAATGCAAATTTACCAGACATGTGTGGACACGAATGTTTGTTTCAAACTGTGTATTACGTTTTTATTCTGGTTCCTGGCATAAAGATGAGCATCATTGATGTGTGACATTTGTGTGAACTGATGCTGAAATGAAGGTGATATAATCTGCAGAGCATGAACAGATCCATATCTGCAGCTGCAGTGATGGGCCAGGAGTGGCTTATGAAGGGGGAGGTGGACCTTCAAAGTGTTTGAGGACATGAGTTGTCCTAATTGATGCCTCCTTGTCTACTCAATCTTATGTCCTTCAGCCTGTGACCCGTAAATCGATCGACGTCGACCATATTTAAGGACGCATCACTTCTCTAAACGCACTGAGAGTAAACTAGGAAACAGAAAGATCAAGAAGACCCGAGTGTAGTGCCTGACATTAGCACTGGCATGAATTCTCCGCCTATTGCAAAAAGCTAATTAATTAACACAAAGGTAAAACTAATCAGATGCCTAAATAAGATGACATCGCTTAGGAATCTCAAATATCAGAAATCATAGGAGAATTTCAAATAGAGTACAGCATGAGAATGTTAACGTGTGATATACACATAGCAATATTATTTTTACCTTTGCTTGTTCAGTGCGCAGTCACCATTTGTTATGCAGTGTGCCACACCGTCATCAATAAGTGACGACGCATTAAGATCGATGATTCATTGAACAGGGACTATTCATTAGGACAAAGCGTTGTGCTTTCCTAAGAAGCTAGAAATGCAAGCTAAGAAGCAAGAAATGAAACAAGAGGAACGATTAAAGAAACGAGAAATATGAAAAATATACATGTTCACACATTACTACCTTGGGCACTCTTTTTGTCATTAATACAGTACCTCATAATCTGAGATCCTCAGAAAAAAACCCCCAGTAAATTCCATATGTTTTGGGTCGTTCTCATGAACACTTTTGACGTGGCACAAACACAGCCAGCGTAACACCCAGTCTAGCCTCTTATCTGTCATGTGATCTGCTTAAGAACACTTCAGTGGAGAGTCTCCTTAACACTTCACTCAAATGACCCCTGACATGCCCCAGACACACACTGAGGTATCCCAGTAGGGTGTAAAAGTAATTATAAACTAAATTAACTTGAAAATATCCAGGGTAGCTTCTTCTTTCTTTAAAATATATTACACACTGATTACTTATTGCCTTTACCTAGTTAAACAAGTGTCAAAGCTGCCATACTGCTAAGCAAAAAGCCTCTCCATAGCACTTCAGATTCATCCAGCATGTTCTGATAAGTTCTATGGTGTCCCTCTTGAACCCTGCTGGAAACCAGAGCACTTAAATCACCAGCATGGTCAGCTCATGGTCACAGCCTCACAGCCGTGACAAGGCGGATCACACAAATCCAACATCCAGTCCCTTCACAAGACGCAGAGATGTCGAGGCTGGTCAGGTCCTTAGACAGGGAGGGATTTAGGATGGAGGATAAGTAATAAAAGGGCATCCCCCTTTCTTACTGACAATGAATGCCAGCTGAGCCGAGAAGAACATGGGGGAGATGTTTGGACCTACCAATGCGTGAGATCAATTAGGGCTGGCTGAGAGGACCGTTTGAAAGAAAAAGGGACGACCCCGCTTTAAAGAAGGGCAGAGGGCCAAAAAAAGGGGTGATGCTGCCAGTACTTATTAATCCATCAGGAGAACAAGTTTGTTATAGAGACAGCAAAGGGAGTCAACGAACTAACTAACTGACAGTGTCTTTCTTTACCAAAAAGAAAAGAAAAGTTCAATTCAATTCAATTCAATTTTATTTGTATAGCGCTTTTAGCAATTGTCATTGCCTCAAAGCAGCTTCGCACAATCAAAAGAAATTATTTTGTAAGGAATGTGAATGTGTATGAGTCAAAATGGTCAGTTTGTCCCTGGTGAGCAAGCCGAGGGCGGCGACAGTGGCAAGGAAAAACTCCCTGAGAAAAGTGTGTTCAGTGATGTGTTTGCAGTGGTTTATATTTGTTTGAAAAAGTCTTTTCACCACTTCTAATTTCTAAGACTAACAAACAAACAGTATTTCTGCCGTATTCCTAAGTTCATGGGACATGATCATTTTAATTGTGTATGTTTGTTAATGGAGCAGATTTAAAATTTAGGAAGATTTAATCAAATATGGAATACTGTTCTCCAAAAGGGTTTTTTCTTTGTACAGTAGCTCACATTATGAATACATTATTTAGTAACGTTTGGACAAAATATATATATATATATATATAGGCTTTTTTTTTTTTTTTGCCAAAGAGTTCCAAAAGAGCAACAGGTAGTATTCGTATATAATATTATAAAATGTAAGAAGCACCATAACACTTAAAAATTATGCACAGAATTTAGGCAAATACTCTCAAATATCTGACAGACAATTCCAGAATCCTGCTTGACTAATTGTCTAATTGACAGTTTCACTCAATCACATTCTGTTCGTTTTCCCCCTCCCTGTCAGAGTAAATTAGATGGCTTTAATTGCTCAATTGTGCCTGCCAGTGGCTCCTTAGAGATCTGCAGTTTGTAACAGAACCCAAGACCACCATCTGTTTCTCAGCTAACACCGACGACACACTCGTATATTCAGGACACAACATTGTGTAAAATTCAACATTGTGCAACTGTGTCGCAATGCATCCCTGCACAACAGTGTAATATTCGCATCATTCTGTAGTATGCTGTAAACAAGAGTGATTCTAAGTATATGAGTGACCCCTAAATATATATTCTTTTTCTTTCAATTTCACAACTTTTTATTTACAGTTAATTTATTTTTTATTATTTTAAACATCTGTTACTTTTATATATAATATACGTGTTTGTTAACAGTTTGTTAGAAATTATCTGTTCTGTTTAGCAGGTTATATGTCATTCATGTGTGTGTTCACCAAGACAAATTCCTCGTTTCGATAAGATCCTGATTTTGATACTGGTAAGACTGAAAAAACTATACTGATGTGTCATAGCATTAAAACCACCTGCCTAATATTGTGTTAGTCCCTTTGTGCTACCAAAACAGCCCTGAACCACCAAGGCTGCTGTGTGTGCTGTAATAACTCGCAACAAGACTTTAGCAGTAGAAAGTCCATTAGGTTGTGAGGTGAGACATCATAGGGCGAGGTGGATCATATTTGCCAAGTCAACACCTTGAATCTTTTATTATAGTCATTTCCTGAAATGGAACACTGTTGCTATGAAGAAGCTACTTGGGGTACAACAATATGATAGGTGATACATACCAAAATAATATCCATATGATCCAAGGTTTACCCAAGAGCATTACCCAGAGCATCACACTGGCTCCACCTGATTGTCTTCTTCCCATAGTGCATCCAAGTGCCATTTCTTCCCTACATACTTGACCTAAATGGTCCAGCTCTGATGCACACAAACCCATTGTGGGCAACTTTGGTGTTGAACATGAATCAGCATGGGCACTCTGACAGATCTGCACCTACGCAGACCCATATATAACAAGCTGCAATTGCACAGTGTGTTCTGACACCTTTCTATCATTGCCAGCATTAACATTTTCAGAGCTACAGAACTACAGTAGCATTTTTGTAGGATCAGACCATGTGGGCTAGCCTTTCCATCGATAAATTTGGGTGCCCATGACCCTGATGCTGGGTCACTTAGTGTCTTCTACTTTTGATAAGTGCAAACTATTGCACACGAGGAACACCTCACAGGATCTGCTGTTTTGGAGATGCTCTGACCCAGACTGTCAAGCAAAAACAACCCACTCTTGACTTGCTATCTAGTATCTCTCACCCAGTCACAGGTGCCTCTCTAATAAGAGAATCAATCTTATTCACCTGTCAGTGGTTTCAACGTTATGGCTCATATCGCAGCATATCATATACACTCTGAGGTGATTACTCACAGACATTCCCGGTGTTGTCAAAGCTGTTGAGCACCTCCTCCATTTTAATCGGTCCATGGCTGTCTCTAAAGAATGCAAAGTTCACAAATGTTAAACACATGAGCATTTAAAACACTACTTCAACGTATTATATGTTTTAATATCCATCCATAAAGGTCATACAAACCTGATTAAGGCACTGTACTGAGGAAAGCAGGCACTTCTGTACTCAATCCACCTGTCATCTGAAGGCTCATCGCTCTCCAGCGGCGGAACCTCTGTCCTGGAGAACAGGTTGAAGGAGGAGAACCTGCGAACTGATACTGGCTGAACCTTGATACTGTCAAGTTGCTTCTGTTTTAATACCTGCACAAAAACAGGATTTAATAATGTGCATTATACTGTAAATTAGGGGTGTCGAAGTGTATCCAGAAAGGACTGTGTGCGTGCAGGATTTCAGTCTAACATCTAGGCCACGGTCCTGGCCTTAGCTAATGCAGACAGTTGTTCTCTGAGAACTTCTGACTGCAGTCGCTCAATAGTTTAGAACTGGGGTCTCCAATAACAGAGTGGACTCCATATTAATTTAAACAAATCTTCTGTTATATTGACCTTCCAGCTTCCTAACACAGTATGACTGCAAAACAATTCCTGCTATCTGTTATCACCCAAATGAGAATGAGTTCCCTGTTGAGTCTGGTTCCTCTTTAAGGTTTCTTCCTATTGCCATCTCAGGGAGTTTTTCCTTGCCACTGTCGCCCTTGGCTAGCTCATCAGGGACAATCAGATCATTTAGATTCATATATACTTTCTCAAACATTGCATACTCACTTACTCACTCACCGCCTATACCATTTTATCCTATACACAGGGTCGCGGGGGCTTAGGAGACTTAGGGCACAAGGTGGAGTACACCCAGGACAGGGTGCCAGTCCAACACAGGATACACACATACACACACTCACATGCTCATTCACACACTACGGGCAACTTGGGAATGCCAGTTAGCCTAATCTGCACATCTTTGGACTGTGGGAGGCAACCGGAGTACCCCGAGGAAACCCACCAAGCACGGGGAGAAAATGTAAACTCCACGCACATAAAACAGAGGTGGGAATCAGACCCAGATCCTGGAGGTGCAAGGCAACAGTGCTAACCAATAATCATTTCCCTAATCTTCTTTTGATTCTGTAAAGCTGCTTTGCGACAGTGACCATTGTTTAAAGGAACTATATACTGTAAGTAAAACTGAATTGAACTTATACAATCACGACAAAAAAAAAAAAAAAAAACATTTAATGCTGTATGCCTTATAATTATTCTATAAATATGCTAGTTACGCAGTGTATTAAAATATGTGAGTTTTCCATAGTTAAAATAAACTAGAAGTTATCACCTGTCGGAGAATCGTCCACCTGGCCCGAGCTGCATCTGTGCCACAGTGTGAATCCGGAGCCTGCTGCTTGTTTACATGCGCTGCCGGCGATGGAGCATCTTTAAAATGTTTCATTCCCGGGCTACCTGTTGGGTTTAACTCCATTTCTCACTTAACCAAGTAATTAATACAGTGTTTCTATACTGAATAACCTAACTACACAAACAGTATCGTTTGACACTGCTTATATTGTACAAAAACCAGACAAAAGGAGTTATAAATAAATTGTCACAATTTGCCGGTAACCAAGGCACCCTGTAGCCAGTCCATGAAGCGCTCTACTTCCGCATACCTCGTGTCCTTCTAGCTGTTAAGGAAACTAATCAACTACCGAGCTCATCGAGCGCTGGTTCCCTATAGTCATAGGTATTGACACAGGATTGAGATCGATTATTCTTGTCTGTTCAAAATGTCACCGCACTCTGCAGTTGTTTTCTACACACACGGAGAAGCCTCGGAACACAAACACATATTACATTTGTAGTAGTTTATACAGGCTATGTAATTTCCTTTGAAGTGTAAGACTGCTTTTTTAAATGATTTCATTTATTTCTAGTGTTAGTTATTTGTTTTTGCGTTCAGTGTCCCGGAGCTTACCGTTACACCTGTGCTATGGCAGGAGAGTGTGTGTGCCGGCGCGAGCGACAGCACGTGTGTACTCTGCGGTGAGAAACAGTGTGACGCGTCTTCTATCGGAATAAAAGAAAGCTTTTCTCTGTACATGGGTCAGAACTCGCTCTTTCGATGATATCTTTACGTTTCACATATGGGAGGACCAGAAACCAGTCGCAGAACATTGTTTGTCTGTCTGTCCAGACAGATTTTGTCACAGCATCACGCCAAACCGGCGGGGCAGAACTTTATGTAACTTTTACAGTTCGTACTTAGAGATCTGCCTGAAGGTTAACCTGCACCATGAGTGAAATCTAAATGTTGAGTAGAAGTGATGTGCTGGATTTACTTTAAAATAAGTTACTTGCTCAGTGTAAACAAACACCTGCACCAGTAGTTATTAATTAGAAAAGCTAAACGGAATATTTTACTGGTATTAGTTAATATTTTCATGCTAAAATAACAGCGCTGGAGTTGTACAAGTACATTTTAGCACGCTGGAGTCGTTTTAAGACCAAATGTAATCCTTATCCGATCTACTTTTTCTAATTCTTATCTGTGATTCACTCTCCGATCAGGGAGTGTATTTGGCTGATGACGATAAACAAAGTGTAACAAACTTTTCTATAATCTTTCTTTCCTATTGAATATAATAAGATGAAATGACTCAAAAAGATTCAAAATAAGATGAAATGACTCAAAAAGATTCAAAATCTAGCCATGAACTAGGTAAATTTTGTACAATTTACCAATATTTAGTCAAAGTCAACAGTACATGCATATAGAGAATTGAAATTGCGTTACTCTCAGTCCCCTTACACACAGTACAAAAAAAGTAAAACTAATTAAGAATATCACGGTGATAAGACAAATGACTAACTGTCCTCCAAAAGGGGACAGATAACATTTAGCCATTTAATATTTAGCCATCAATCCATTGGAAACCAATACGATACAATGTCACACTAATCAACATTTTGTGATATTTCATTTTAAAAAATTAAGGGGTTCATCTTTGTTGCAGGCAGACATGTGGGCTTCAACCTAAAATGTTGTTGGTCTTTCGGCTGCTCCCGACAAGGGGTCGCCACAGCGGAATATTCAGTCCGCACTACAACCTAAAATGATAATAGTAATATCACTGATTGAATTAAAGCTCATCAGCTTATTTTTAGATTTATCCTTTTATGTGTTTCTACAAACTCTTGTACTTCAGCTAGTTATTAATATTTTACATGCAGTTTGATGAATTAAATTGCCTAAATGTTGTGAAGTATTTAAATAAGTCTAACTCAAAAGTAGATGTGAACGTGGTTGTTTATGTAAAGACATCCTTTCCTGTTTAGGAAGCTGTAAAGGCAGATTTGAGGAAACTAAAAAGGCTAGAAAAGCGCTTAGAGAGAAAACTGCGTTCAGTTTTTGAGCAGTTTGCCGATGTGCCTGACAACACTGTGGTGAGTGGCTTCATTTTTGGATAAAATTTGATTAAAATCATTTGAAGCAGGAATCTTATCTATTTTTACTTGAATTCTCAAGTTCCAGGGACTCCATCATGAGTACATTGTGAAAGAGGATGGAGTATACCGAGCAGCACGTGGAGAAGGTAATCATTAGTGGTATAAACCCCAAGTGTCAATGAGGGTGAGTCAAAAATTATCCATACCCTGCCTGGCTGTAAAATTTGTTTTAATTTAATTTTAGAAAAGACAAATACATAATTTTTGATTATGGACGCTCTGCCTTTTAATCTCAGCCTCGTAGTGATAAATCCATGTCTTGTCACCAGTAATGATTCTCTTATCTAAGGAAACTTTCACTTTCCTTAGGTTATCAGCTCAATTTTTGTTTTAAGATATCCAGTGCCAAAGTTAGATGTTTTTTATGCTTGAATGATTCATATGATGCTGCGTGGCTTAACAAACACAAATATGTTTTGTCTCTCAAAATATTGAGAGACAAAAATGTCCTTCAGGAAGCCTGGAGAACTATTCCTCAAGACTACATTAAACATACAAGAAAGTGTGATTCTTTCAGTTCTGTACTACATACAGTAGCATTTTTTTAAAACTATAGACTTTTAGAAAGTGTTTTTGAAACCTTTTCACATCACAGGTCACCAACAAGGGACTGGCCTGTCCTGCTCGCTGCTCTGTTTTTTTCCCGTGATTCCCTTGATTAAAGTGGATGTGTTGGTTAGAGCTGGGCGGTATGACCAAAAATTTATATCACAGTATTTTTCTAAATTATATCGGTGTCACGGTATTTGACGGTATTTTTTTTT
>JAQQZT010000039.1:22251294-22271811 GCA_030068275.1 Clarias platycephalus | reverse complement strand
TATCACAAGTAAAGTTATCGCTAATGACGGAGGAAGAATGTCTAAACATCCTGCACTCCACACACTGAACAAGCTGAGTTGTGTTGTGTGTTCTGTCCACTTAAGGTCCTCACAGATATGGACACCCAGGAATTTATAACTGTCCACTCTTTCTAATGGCTGGTGGGAACGAGGGCCTCTCCTCATGTCCATAACCATCTCCTTGGTCTTACTGATGTTCAGTGTGAGGTTATTAGCCTCAGACCATGACAGAATTTGAAACCTCATCCCGGTAGGCTGTCTTGTCACTGTCTGTGATGAGTCCAATGACCATAATGTGAACTTGATGATGACATTATTGGGCTGGGCAGCTACTGTACACAGTCATGAGTGAAGAGAGTGTACAGCAAAGGACTAAGTACACAGCCTTGAGGAGTGCCTGTGTTCATGATGAGGGTGTTGGAGGAGTGTTTTTCGAGGCGGACCTGCTGGGGTCTACCAGTAAGGAAGCTCCGTATCCAATTACACAATGGAGATGACAATCCAAGGTTATGCAGCTTGATCATGAGTTTTAAGGGGATGATAGTATTGAAGGCTGAGTTGTAGTCGATAAAAAGTAGTCTATCCTGTATCTCCAGGTGCGTCACGATTTTTTGGGGTTCCACGGATGTAGCCCCCCTGCGGCAGCCATCTTTTTTCGACCCCCTTGATAACGCTCCCTTTTTATGTATATTTTACTTATTTTTTATATGCACACACAACATATAGTAGAGAGACACTACTGAAGATTGGAGCAATAATATGAGTATTATAAAATGAGCTCATATTGTTAGTGTGAGTTTAGGCTTATTGAAAAAGATTAAAAATATTTTTTAATACAATAATTACTGAAAGTGCCAATAATTGTGAAGCTGAGTGTATTTATTTAAATAAGAAATAAAATAAAATAGGGTGTGCTGTTATAGGACAATAAATAAATACATTTTTCCCATAAGAATTAATGGAAACTCAAATTATTCATTCCACAGCCCAAAAAAATAAACACATAAAAATAATTAATACAACATATAAAGTAAAAATAAAACAAATTAACTTGCACTTTACCTTTTAAAAAAGTACAAATAAATCACGACAGATGAAGTGTTTCCGTTTATGTGTGTGTGTGTGTGTGTGTGGCGAAATGAGGGGTGTGTGTATGAAGAGGCACAGTGTCCAATGACGTTGCACACAGACACAGACTGCAGGCTGATACAGAGAGAGAGAAAATGGATCTTTAACCTCTCTAATGAGACTTGCTTTTGCTTTACACGCACGCACACACACGTCTTATAAAAAAACAGTACACGCGCGCTTTACACACACGCATACAAACACAAAATAAAATATGTTTTACGTGCACAGATGTTGATTATACCAGTAAGAGACACACACTAAGACCCAGCAGGGGAGACGATTACCCACAGTTCCGCAGCGCAAAAGAAAGAAAAAACATTGGCTCAGTTGTGATCACGTCAAGTCAAAATTTATTAAAAATCTTTGCTCGTCTTGCAGAACACTCGCAGACCGCGTTACTCGCAATCCAAGGTTTCACTGTACTAGTTAATTATATATACACAGCTAAACCTTGGATTGCAAGCATAATTCCTTTCGGAAACGTGCTTGTATATTAAATCACTCGTATGTCAAAGTGAATTTTCCCATAAGAAATAATGGATTCGTTCAACAACCCATAAATATTCATATAAAAATAATTAATTTTGTAGAACAACACTATGTAGAACAACTTTTACACACACTAATGCACACACCAACGGAATGTGTGTCTTCTTGAGACAAGTTGGCTCCTGGAATTACATAATGGCAGATAAAAACACTAATCTCTCCTGCTCGCTTTCCTGATATTAATAAGTTTGTATAAGATGTTAATAGGAATTTAGCAACCATTACAAAGTTACAAAGGCTATACTAAGAGTAATGCACAAGTGTACACAACTTTTTTATTAACTGACAGTGTTGTTTTGACAAGTAGTTCAAATTGCACATTAGTAGTTCAACTCTTCCTCTGTACAAAGGTACTCAACATAGTCTCTAGCACAAGCGATTCATTTGCGCCATTATTGAAGCCAACTCTCAAATCTTTAAAAAAAAAAAATCCCCTGTCGATGATCTCCCACTGTGTGGTTTTTATTCAATGCTGGTTTCCCCTTTTTAAAACTCTTTTCTCCTTGCACATTGCTCTTGTCAGTGAAATCATCTCAAAGATGTAAAAATTCTGTAGCTCACTGTAGAGCACTCATAACTCAAAATGATAAAGTAAAAACAGGTGTTTGGGGTGCTGTTAATTTCTCAAAGAAAAAAGAATGGAGTATTGTGTAAAGTATGATGAAAAGAAATGTTGAATCGATTTTATGATGAGTATGAAACATAACAAATTGTGTTGAAAACTTAAAAGGGTCTGGAAACTTTCTGCCAGCACTGTATCTTTAGTAATGTTCTTCATTCTGGCTTGAATATAGACTTGTCTACTCGACCCTCCTTATGTTACCTTTGATGAATTTGGCTTGCGCTAATGTTAAGCTTGTGCGGTGGGCCTGATGCCCAGGAGATAAAGAGGCCACTGTAATTCACCCCCATTTAAAAACACCTGAGAGGATCACAGCCTTCTCATGCTTGTGCATTTGGTTACTGTCTCATCTTTTATAACGGCATGACTGCTCTTTAAAAGAAAATCTACAGGCTTGGCATTTAGAACACTATGCATTTGTAGCATTCCATGTGAACACACAGTGTCACCCATATGTAGTAGAATTGCATGTGACAATCTTCATTTTCGTTCTTCAACCAGGAAATATCCCAGCCATCGTTCTGGATCTTCAGCCAGGTGGAGATCACTTTGGCCCACAGGATTATGACCAGTCCATGTGTGAGGTGCGACGTTCATTAGTTCCTCTCCTTTTCAAACACCAGACCAGTTACTCTTTAATCTCCAAAGCATTTATATCTCATAGAACTCAACCTGGTGTTTTTCTTTTTTAAATCATTTATTTGTAATCACCTATAAGCAGGTTTTTCTTTAACCACTTTAACATGTATACAGTCACATTCCTTGAGCTACAATTTCCAGTGATACAGCATGAATTTAAATGTTCATTGGGATGTTACCATTTTTTTCACACCATAGGTCAGTGAAGATGCAAATTTCACAATATTTTTGTTAAACTTTGTCAGATGGAATGTCAGTGTATTTGGTTGTTTCCTGTGAGAATGTACATCTTTCCTCTCCAGACAAGTTCATACAGCTACCCCCACTATGCTTCATTGTGTGGATGCTGTTCACAGAGTGATAAGCAGTTTTCACCAAACATAGCGCTTTATGTCACGGTCAACAGTTTCACTCTCCAACACAGGATCTTATGTGCCTCTTTTTTTCCATCAATAATTTTTTTCATAATTTTTTTTTTTTTCATAAAGTTGAGCTTTTTGTTAACAGGTGTCTAAACTATGCTCTTTCTATGAACAGCCTTTTCCATGTGAGACGCGGATTTCTCAGGTGTCTTTCGAGTTACCTACTGTATGGATTCCTAGTTACCTTTGACTACTGCTTTCAATATTCACTGACTTTAACTGGATGAACTTAATCATTATTAAAGGTGCTCTGTAGAACGCGTACTTTGAGAACTTCTTCATAATCAAGACCTAATACTTTACCAGAACTATATTTTCTTGTGTGCTATAACAAGCTCTGAAGCTTTCCTGGAACAGGTGTCTTTATATTGAGATCATGTGACATTTTAAATGCACATGGATGAACTCCACTGAACTAATTATGTAACATTATAAAACAGTACTGAAAGAGTAATCTGATTGGACAAGAGGCATTCCACAAAAGGTGATGTGGAGCATAACAGCACTGGGACATTATATACACTGTCTGGGCAAAAAAAAAAATTAAAACATAGCGAAACTAAGAGAATTACAGTACACACGTAAACACACACACACACAGTGTGACGAGAACTCAGCTGCGTGGCCATAAGGAAACCACTTGTTAGTGAGGCTAATCAAAATAAGGCTTCAGTGTTCTAGGAAACATATAGATTGGACTTTGGAGCCATGGAAAAAGGTCATGTGGTCTGATGAGTTGAGACTGACACTATTCCAGAGTGGTGGGTGCAACAGTACAAAAGGCGATGCACCCATCATGCATAGAAGCAGTGTTATGATCTGGGGTTGCTTCAGTTGGTCAGGTCTAGGCCCGGCAACGTTAATTGGCAATAAAATGAAGTCAGTTGATCATCTGAATGGTCAGTTTTTCACATCAATGGAGTTTTTCCGTCCCTGATGGCACAGACATTTTCCAGGACTCAAATTGTGAAAGACTGGTTCTAGGAGCATGAGGAATCATTGCACTGCCCACTGCATTATGTGTTGTAATCAATGGTGATTGAATGAAATCTTAAGTGTTTGCAACTTGAATGGAATGGGAATGAAAATGTATATCAGTCCCTGTCACAGGCGCTCTAACAATCATTAATTGCACTAATTGTCATTCCGCAGTACTGGAAAGAGGGAAGAACAGCAGTCTACAAACCTACATTCAAAATCAGTCACAGACGCGGTTTCAGCAAGATAACACATTTGATAACATTGCCATCTTAAATTTATTACATACCGTATAATTGACAACACAGTCAAGTCCATTTCAGCTCCAGGCTGTAACACTACAGTATGTTGAAAATTCAAGGAGGGGTGTTGCTGTTTCACATGTCAGATGTTGTAGTGCAGTGCTCCAACAAAGCAGCACAGTTAACGCTTCTGTAGCTTAGTAACTATTATCACTTGGCGCATTGAGAATTGACTAATAAATCTCCTCAAGTTCAAGTTGGCTTTATTGTCTTTACTGAACTAAGAGACTGATTTATAGCCTGAGGAGTTTAGAGAGTCATGCCAAAAAACAATGTTTACATTTTTTTTTTAAATGTTGATAATCTATTTGAAATATCTAAATGATATCCTGATTCCTTTTAAACGTGTGTACTCTTTATCTTGCAGATTGCTCGACAGTTAGCTTTCCTCTACACAACACTCGGACTGGGTTTTCATGGATCCAGATTCATGAAGACTTGATGAAATCTGACATTATCCTGAACTGTGAACTCGTATAATTGTAAATAAAGAATTTTATTAAAGTAAAAAATATATATTAAAAGCAGTAAAGTTTTTATTGAACATGTAAAACATGAATTTAGGAAATTACAAAATCAGACAGTCGTTAAGCTTCACAGGAATGCTTGGCACTAAAACTCTGTGCTTTTATTCAGGTCACATTTAACACTTGTACAAAATATTAAGGCCACTAAGAAAGCATGCCTTCTCAGAAATGTAACACTCAGCCTCATGGTTGGCATGAAAGCGCTTACTGGTGGAGTACGTCAGCAACAATCCCTGGCCCTTTGAGGTTCTGATTTTGGACTTGGAGAAGCTGGTGGCAGTCCCAGAATGTGTACTGAACAGAACATTGAGATGATCTGGTAGCTCGCTAATAGATGAGAGGTTTGTTTCTGTATCTTGACCAAAGTTCAGGAGTACAAGAAAAGCCTGGTTTAGTCCGTCTAGTTCACGCAAAAAGGCAAAAACACTATCATCTGCCCAGACGTAGCAGAGCCAGCCTCGAGTCAGGGGTAATTCATTTTCTCTGAGCCCAGCCAGCTTGCGGTACTGCTCCAGCACTGAGGCAGGGTCATTCCGCTGAACCTACACACACGCACACAGACACACACACACACACAGATATAACTCTTCAGTTAATGAAAGACTTAATTCTAATTTTTAAAGTCATCAAGAGAATCGTAAGATGTAAAGTTAAGTAAGGCATCAAAATAGAAAACATCCTGTGCTACATGCTACATTATTCATTATTAGCTTGGCCAGGGTAATGGGAGTCTGGCTACAAGATTATATCCAGGACACTGGAGCTGTGATATGGTCATGCTACATTACTCTATATTAAACTGAAAAACTATTTGTGGAAAATCTGGCCAGAAATACTTTAACTTTATAATTAGAATTAAAAATCTTACACCCATTGCATTTAGTATTTTTAATTGTGAATTACATATTAAGTGATGCTTTGGCCCTTTTTCGATGGAAATAAACCAACCTTTTGTAAGTGATAGTAGATTTATATAAATAAATGCAGGTGCTTGCCTATGGATTTTATGGATATTAACATCATTTGGAGTTATTTCCCCATCAGTGTGAGTGATATTTTCTCACTGTATTTTTGCCAAACAAATGTCAGTGGTGGCACTATAGAGAGTAGACATGTTCTTTTGCCTACTGTCATGCCAGCTTATTTCTGGAAAAGATGTCGTGATGCCACCTGTGACTCAACTAAAACAAACTGTCCATCCATTTTTCGGATGTCATAAGGCCATGGGGAAGGGACTGGAGCCATTTTCAAGAAACTTGGGGTACAAGGTGGGGTACACCCTGGATGGTGTGGCTCATTATTGTGAGATTTGGCAACACATACCTCTACATTGATGGTGTTGAAGTTTGGACCTATGTCCAACCAGGTACCATTCTTGCTCTCACTAAAGCCAGCATTGAAACCGTTGCTCCACTGCATGGGTGTCCTCTGAGGATCCCGGCTCTTATTCTAGACAAAGATAACCATGTGTTTAGAGCTGTTCTGATACGGAAAAGAACCGCATCATACGAAGCTTCTTCTCACTTACTGGATCGAATTTTCCAAAAGGATCCTGGATAACAGAAACATTGACGTTCTCCATGCCAATCTCCTCCCCATAGTATGTGGTAGGGGTTCCAGGTAGTGTCAACAGCAGCATGTTGACAACACGAACATATTCCTGACCGGCTCTAGAGCTCATCCGTGGCTTGTCATGATTTCCCACCTATCAAATTTTTTTTTATTGTTTACTGCATCAAATACTACTGTTCAGTATTAGTAAAAACATAAAGTCTATGTGGTTTGAAAAACAGTGCAGGCCACTCACCACCCAGTTTGGCCATTTCCCCTTGGGCATATTTGACATCCAGAGTTCAACCAGTTCCTTTGCTCTCAATCCAGACAGGCCATCAGGGAGATCCAGCAGATAAAAGTTAAAGGGGAAATCAGCCTCTGTAACAAAACTGGTTCCGTAGTACATCATGGTTTTTTCAATTTCTTCATAGTCATATGATTCCGTCACCATAAAACTGGGGGGAAAACATTAACTTTCATTTATCTTGAAGAAACAAAACACAAAAAGGTTGTTTTTCAAGTTCAGAAAACACAGAACAGTGTTAAGGAGAAAGAAGGGGTACCGGTAGCGCCCTGGTTCTCTGCTGTATTCATCCAGGTCTGCTCTCCAGTTCCGAAGGATGTCGTGCATGCCTACCTGTGTGTATGTGTAGTCATGGTAGAGCTCAAATTCCGTATCCACGGTTTCCTGTAGTGTGAAATACAAAGAAAATAACATTGACTGTTGCATGGAGAGCATTTCTGAAACTGTTAATCTCCTGCGAATTACACACTCATCAGTTTCTAGGGTTTACACAGGATGGTGTAAAAATATACCGTTGGGCAGTAAAGCATCTCAGCAAAACATTCAACCTTGAGGTGGACGGACTACAACAGGAGAAGACCACATTAGGTTCTGAGGCTTTATCATGTGCATAGACTCACCAAATCTGGACAGATAAAGATTAGAAAAAGACTAAACTTATTTTTTCTAACCAGTTATGGGTGCTTAGGATAGATTCAGATTCCTGTTCATGGATGAATGGAAAACTAGGTCTAGGGTTAGGGTTTTGATTGGACAAGAGGCTTTCCACTAGGGTTAATAGAATAACAACACTATGACATTGAATAAAATGTAGGACTCCATGACACCGTTAACTGAACTGTTGATCGCAGCATGGGTGAAAATAGGTCTCTAGGGTCTACCATACTGAGCAGAGGACAGCTACGTGCAAAAACCCACATTTAAAATCAGTCACTGAAGTACTTTTAACCAGAAAACACATCTGATAACGTTACGTCATCTTAAACAACAACTTAGCAATTGCTTCTAAGTCGCTAAAAATTGCCTCCATGTTATTTATTTACACCTAAGGCAATCTACAAAGCTAACTAGCTTCTAACACAATGCTGAATCCCAAGTCCCTCTGTAACCACTGATCAAAGGCACTACTTGTTGCGTGTAACAAAGGATTGTTCAGTCTAGTGCACTAGCTTTCTGTTTAATGCTACTTGGGATTCAACCCTGGAACCCAGAAGTTAACGGAGCTAATATTCTAAAGTGGAATAAGTATAAATATAAAGAGAAATCTACAAGATTTACAGGACTGCTAACACCTTCATGTTATTCCTAGTGTTTGGCAACACAGTGCCAGAAAGGATTTATGTGCTGCTGTGATTAAGTTTCCATCTTTCCGCGCGTCAGTCCTCGCATAGTCAAACCGCATAGGTGCGATAGAGGTATAACAGCAGAAATAACGGGGGGTTATCAGGGGCGGGGCTTGTAGGACGACTTTCACACACACACACACACACACAAAAGGATTGGGAATGACTGTTGCCTGGCTCACGGATTACATAAATTGCATTTTTGAAAAAAAAAAGTAAATAACTGAGTACTTTAATGGTGGACCTAACGCGTTAGATTACTCGTTACATCAAAAAAGTAATCCAAGTACTCTAACGCGTTACACCCAACACTGCTGCCAAGTTGGTTCCAACAGTAGCAGAAGGATGTTGTTTAACTGGTTTAATCCAAAGTCTAATAAAAATATATATTTTTTAAAACAACTAATAAGCAAAGTCAAACAGTGCTTCTTGTTCTTCTTAAGAGTGATTCTCCCTCATTAAAGTGGTAATGCAGAGGTTCTTTTATTGAGGAAAGATTGAGGGGCAGAGCATGAGTGCATGACATCGGTTTAGCATTAGAGAGCTATAATGAGAGGTCTAACATTCATCTATAAATAAGGCTGTCCTGAGATGTGGCCACCTGTTATTAAATTGGTTGATGATGGTTATAACCGGCTCGTACTCACGGGAGGTTGTTCAGGATCAACCTGGGGTTCGTTTCTTAAGTGCGTGGCTTCGAGCATGTGCTTGACAGCGTCCATGCGGAACCCGTCCACTCCTTTCTTTAACCAGAAATGGATTATATCCTGTTAAAAACACACAGAGGCAAAGCAGTTTCAAGGCAGCTAGACTGGTAATCTGTTTCCCTTTTAAAGATCCATAAAAGATACTGTGTCACTAAAGATTATGATGTTCACTCATTAAATGATGAACATGTGTTAAAAGGGTATATACTTTCAAAAGTCTTGACAGAAGTACAGCATCAGGAAGAGAATCCTAAACCACATCACCACCACTAAGCAGAGGTGATAACACTGAGCTATCGGTTTGAAACGCAGACGGTGTTTTATGCACAGCTGCTTGTACACTTGACCCTCCTTGTGTTTGCTACATTTAAAGAGATTGGCATGTGGTGATGTTAAGCTCATGCGGTGTGACGCCAAGGCGAGACACTGTGTTCCTCTGAGCCAAAGGGTAAGGAGTCTGCAGTGACTTGAAAACCATCTGAGAGGATGACAAACTGCAGGTTATTATGCAACACATGTTTACCCCTCATTAGTTCAAAACCAAATCTCTTTTTTTCCACCTTGTCTTTCTCAGCATCAGAACAACATGATGCCATGTTCCGTAATAACCTCTGCTACTTGCAATCTCAGATCAGTCACATTATGTCGTAATGTGTTGGTTATTCTGCGTGTACGGTTACCGTCATCTCCTTTACGACGTCTGGGTTACGGAAGTTGAGATCTGGCTGCTCTTTGAGGAACTGATGAAAGTAGCACTGCCCACGGACCGGGTCATATGTCCAGCTGGAGTTCCCGAACACACTTAGCTGAAGATGTATCATGCATAAAGACATTGGTTGTAATGGGTTAATAAGATGGTCTGTGGCATATAAAGTAAACAAAGCAGATTCCAAACATGTTAGATCTAATGATTATTACAAAGGCTTGCGTCTTAGCCACGCTTGACTAGGACAGAGCATCCATTATGGATGAATGAATGATCAGTTGATCACAATAATATTAATAATGATAATATCTGTTTGCCTAATAGCGGTGTACTGTAGATTATCATACCCAGTTGTTAGGTGGTTTGTCCTCGGTACAGTTCACCCAGATGTAGAAGTCAGAATAGTACTCTGCGCGGTTTCGGCTGAGCTGGAACCAAAGGTGCTTATCGCTGGTGTGGTTGGGAATGTAGTCCATTATCAGTTTCAGACCTGCGGCAGTCACACGTTTTATTTACAATCTAAAGTGGCACAATGATGTGAAAATACCAGCAAGACATCAGCAATGAGGCCAACTTTAACTATAATCAAAAAGGGTTTTGATTATTTTTGCTCACCCATGCTGTGCATGCTGGACAGCAGGTCATCAAAATCAGCCATGGTTCCAAAGAGAGGATCGACATCCCTGAAGTCTTCGACATCGTAGCCAAAATCCTTCATGGGAGACTTATAGAAAGGGCTGATCCATATTGCTTTAATGTTTAAGTACTGGAAATGGCTGAGTTTTTCTTTGATGCCTGCATTAGTTGAACACAATGAGATTTTTTTGTTTACTTTACTTATTGCAGTTGTACAGTACAAGCTTATCTCTATAGCTATCATGTTCATAAAATCTTTGGAGTCCATTTAGTGCAATTTATGGTTATGGGTGTATGCCATTTTTACCCATTACATAACAATAATCATAGTAGAAAAACGACTGATAAAAGGTACGACTTGCCTTTAAATATAAATATCACATGCACCTGTAACATTACAGAGGGTGACAATATAAGCTGTTAAAAAAAAAACGTGTATGAAGTTGTGTGTAAACTCAGTTAAGTGTGAAGTAGGCTACAAAAAAAGGCCGCCATTTCAGAAGGGTCAAAGTAATGGCCCGCATCAAGCACTGAGGAGACTTGAAATAACTCAAATTGAGTTAAGAACTGTTCAGTACGTTAATAATACCTGTAAGGATAGTGCTTAACCATCAACGTCGCTTTGCTTTTACGTCCATTTCCATGAAATGTGGTCGTGAAAATAAGAGTTGTTTAATAGTAAAAGTAAGAGTATGTACATTTACAGATTACTTTACAGTGTTTTTAAGAGAAATAGATTTACTGTATCTATAATAAGATGGTGTGCCTAACATTACTTTACAGTTTTGTCTGCTTAGATTAAAAGAAAATAAATAGGCCTGTACATGGCTTTTATGGTCATTGCTGGTATCTGTAAAGGAGGTTATAAATTTGATTCCTCTGCCACCTGCATGAAAGATTGCAATCACAGTATAAAAAAATGACAGGCCTGGGTGTTTGCCCTATCATCCGGAGATCTAATGCTAAAGCCATATATAGCCCGGAGTCCAAGGAGCAAAACTGATCACACTATCACCTTCGTCCTCCCTGCATGGTAGCTACTGGTTGATGGGGAGTGCCCTAACGAGTGGGTCTTTAGTTACTTTTTTCCATGAGTTAATCATAGTATACAGGCCTTCCCCCCTAACCACCTCCACCCTCTCTGTTTTTCGCAAAGTGTACTCACTCAACTTGACTGTCAAAGATACAACCAGCTCCATCCCCTATCTATTCTTGTTTTTTATGACCACTGAATGTGCTTTTGATCTAGCTAAAAAATAATAATTTTAAACACTTTTTAACTAAAAATAAGCTATGATATTAGCTGAAAACTTGTTTCTTTTTTTTTCCCCTTAAAAGATGGATAGCTTAGGCCTGCTGGCCCATAAACACCAGCTAAACCTAATTCTAAATCAAACTAATTACACTGCTGACTTCACTGCTGTCACACACAAAAAAGACAAAAAGACATATCTTTGTTATTACAAGAAAATAGTATTACTAATAATATTTAATTATTTAATATTATTATTTACAAGGCACAAAAATGTAACTGAGGCCTGTCCAATTCATGTCGGTGATTTAAACAATTCTTCATCATGTGTTGTTGATTTAAACAATTCTTCATCATGTGTTGTTGATTTAAACAATTCTTCATCATGTGTTGTATGTACGACGGTATTTACGTCAACAATGCTCATAAAATCTCACGGTAGTTTAGGCATAAAGCAAAACATCAGAGTAATTCTGTAAAAAAAAAAAAAGGGGTTATTTGCCTTTTCATAGGCATGAGGTCTATAGTGTAAAAATTATACAGTAATAGCAGATTCATTTCAGAATAACAATTAAAACAAGGACATTTTATACTAACCAGACGCTTTCTTGTATGTGAAAGATTGTTTTCTTGTAAAAATGACGTTATCAGTGACTCCGAGTGTTTTCTCTTATCTATGTTTTCCTACTTTGCTAGTAATTATGTTTCCTTGTAATAAAGAGTTGTTTTGTTCTGGTAAACGAAAAGAAAAAAAAGACTTTCTTGTAATAACAAAATGTTTTCTGGCAGGAATGATGCTTTTCTTGTAACAATGAAAAGTTTTCCTATGGTAGCAGCTGTTTCCTGCACTAATCAGATATTTAGTTCTAGTGAAAAAGATGATTTTCTTGTAGTAACCAAATGTTTTCTTCTAAGAACGATTCGCTGCTCTTGTGCTGTAATAACGAAATGTTTTCTGGTAGAAATTATGCTTTTCTTTGAATAACGAAATGTTTTCTTGTAATTATGGTTTTCTTTGAATAACAATTTTTTTCCTGGTAGAAATTATACTTTTCCTGTAATAGTGAAATGTTCTCTAGTAGAAATTATGCTTTTCTTGAACATTCCTTGAGACTTTACTTATGGTAACAGCTGTTTTCTGTACTAATCAGATATTTTGTTCTAGTAAAAAAAAGAAAAAAAGCTGATTTTCTTGTAATAACGAGATTATTTCCCTCCAAACACACTCACTGATTTACACTAGTATAGTCTGGCTTTAAACCGGAGGATCTAAACGTCGTCGTGTGTTTGCTGAAAGCGTCAGCAGCGTGTGTTTGGACGAGAGAGCACGCCGTTACCCTTGAGGTCTCCGACACCGTCTCCGTCCGAGTCCCTGAAGGAGCGGGGGTAGACCTGGTACACCGGCGTGGTCTGCCACCAGCTCAGGCAGGCTGGAGAGAGCGCTATGACGGTGATGGTTAGCGCTATGAGCGCCAGTGTGCACGCCACCGTCAGCCAGAAGAGGATCTCTCTCGGTATCCGGTATCGAGCCTGTCTCGAGTATAAGAGCAGCACTTCTTTGGGCATCCCCGCGTACGGCTTGATCTGAGTGTACGCGCTTTCCGGTGACACGCGCTGCTCCTGCTCGTGCTCCTGCTCGTGCGCGGGTCTCGCGGTGTCTTCTTCATGGTTCTCAAAAGACGCGTTCACGACGCAGTTGTTCAGCTCCACGGTGGCGTTATTGTTGTCTCGAGAAAAGCTCATTTTCTCTGCAGGTCATTTGCTTTCTCAAGTCTCAGTGACTCCGAGGCTCAAGACTTCTGCTTTTATACCCTATGAAAATGTCGACCTGCTCAAGTCCAGAGTTCGCAGTTTTATCCCCCTCATGCGCGCGCTCTCTCTCACTCACTCTCACACACACACGATGTTTTACTACTGATACGCGTGTCGGGAATAAAGTCCTCATTGTTCGTTTCAAAAATCGCATTTTGTCCCCATAAATTAATACACATACACAGAGTTATACTGTGACTTTATGTATCAGCTAGTCACTGAATTTTATCTTACTGTAGCCACATAACACGCATGCTATCCTACACTTTCAAGCTAACGCTAACTTTTTTTGTTTTGCTGTAATTAGCACCAGCATCCTCATGTGTAGAATGTGACCTATTACCGTACATAACAGTATTGACACAAAGTTTAACACACACAGTTGGGTTACTGCTTGTGTGAGCTATTTCCATTGATTGCTACACGATGCTACTGTACAACAAACTATATTTAAAACCAACTTCACCCTGGGATAGACTTCAGGCCCCCCACGACCCTGTACACAGGATAAACGATATAAAAGATGAATGAATGAATAACTGAATGAATATGTCCACCACAATCCTAATGAGCACATTTGGTCCTCAAAAAGCAACACAACCAGAAACAATAGGGCCTTATTCAGACTGCCAGCCCAAGTCCGGTTTTGATTCTGATTGGAATCAGATTGCTTTCACATAGCATTTAAAAAAAAAAAAAAACATGAACAAGTGAATCTGATTTCGGACCAACTCTGGATGTGGTTCAAAATAAGATTCAAATTAAATTCCTCAGTCTGGGTGCTCTACCTGCTCAAATCGCATTTCATAACTTGGCATGCAAATGGACATGGGTAGAACATCCAGATCAGATATATGAAATATGGCTATGACGACGGTAAGAATAAAGAATCTGACATTTTTTATTCTGAATGATGCCACTTTCACGTGGTACTGAATCCGGTATGTAACAATGCCTCCTCTGTTTAAACAGGCTGATCAGAATTCATGTGACTTTTACATCAATCCAGCTCGATCATACTGTACCTTCATGCTTCGAGGAAGGCTAACATTATAGGATAATATCTCACTGGCAAAATAGTGAGATGACAGACCTCAAACATTTATGGTGCAAACATTTAAGTTGATGTTCAACGATTTCAAAAGAAATGGCTAAAAATGGTCATAAGAGAACGTGGCTGCAGTACTAAAATTAAGTGTAAAAGCCAAATTTTAAGAAATTAAGCATGTGAACAAAAGAATTGAGCAACAAGCCCTTTTTTCTCATTAAACTTAAACGCAACATTGGACACCCCAACCCGCATACAGGTCAGCTGAGGAGCAGGATCTGTTCAGACTAATGTCGGGCAGTGGCTGTAATGAAAATGCGTGAACAGCCTAACAATCACTACAGATTAGGTCTGGAAATCAGATCTGGGCAATACTTCCCTGCTGCGTGATCATAGCTTTACTGTTCTAGAACAATAAAAGGCTGCTTGACGAAGATCATTAAAGTGAGCAAATGTACATCAATGTTTAATACATAAATTTACAATTGACAAATTACTGCAATTGAAAAAAAAAAAAAACATCAGAAGATACTGTTATTGGAAAATAATTAATTGTGTAATTAATTAATAATTAACAATCTCAACCAGAAGATAATGAAGCCAATCTTTGTTTTTTAGCTCGATGAATACATTCACCCTAATCAGAATTTGCTGGTTTTGTTTTTTAAAACTGTAAGACCCACTGCCATTCAGTTTTTTTATTTCCTCCATGCCATTTACAAGTCACTTTACACATTACTGCCACCTTACCTCATTATCTACTTTGAATTATTTGCACAATGCTACTTAATGTTTTGAAAAATGCAAAATACATTTTTGTTGGATTCATACTTGGTACTTTTCTTAATGGAATCTAATCTAATCAGTGTGTTATCTGACCATATTGCTGGAAAAACATCAAACACCATCCCTCAAGACAAAACCTGCGTTTAACTCAAGGAAGTGCGTTGTGATGAGCGGATTTACTAAGGAATCACCGGTTTTGTTACAATTCTAAACAAGCTTAACAAATGAGTTTCACCTACCATACACCACCTGAAGGATTATAGTGGAACAGCCTAATTTGTCAACCTCAGTGCAAACATATACCTTTTTTTTTTTGGAGTCACTGTGGCGATACATTAATTTTGACATTGCCCCACAATCACAATTTGCAACTGAATAAATTTTTTTTCCACTGCTCTAATACTCACAGACAAAAGATGTGCCACAGACTAACTTCTAACATCCTAGTTGCAGATAGAATAAAAATATTAAAGGTTCTTTTATCCACATTATTAATTGTGATAGAACAGAAAAATACATACGTGTTGACCATGAAGGCAAATTTACATTAATGAGGTAAATTTTGGCTCATAGTATTCCACATTTTTCAGATGAAAAAATCCTAGCAATGAACAAGGTTTTAGCTGACAGAACCTACTGTAAAGTTGCTGAATTATGCTTTTAAAATTTTAAAAACAAAGTATCTGGTAATGCCATAGCAACTACGGTGATAAGGTTCACACTTCATGTTGTAGTTCGATCTTCCTGAGCCTAGCACTCCAAATGTCCTTGAGAACAAATATGTTTCTTTTTGAATATCTCTGTAATTAACGGATTCTAAAAAATTAGGTCATGAGGTAAAAATCAAGACCAATGTGTGACATTTACTAGGTCGAACTTAACAAAATCGCATACTATATAACCTGTGAATTTAGAGAATATTACACAAAAATCCAAATAAGCTCAAACTGAACTTTTTCATAAGGCATTAGAATACAAGATGAAAATCAGTTTTGACTTGATCTTTATTGTTCTGCTCGAGTTCACCATTAGCCATGACTGCAGTCATCCGTGACTCCTGAAAATGCATTTGAGCAAAACAAGTATTACACTTGTACGCCAAGTTTGAAAATAATACGCAAATTCATCATAAAGCTTGTATTCATGTTCAGCTAAGCAAACAAACAAACAAAAACAAAAAAATACATCATTTTACAATACACTCTGAGGAGGTGGGGAGGCAGGCTGATTCTAGAGTTCTGCTGTGCATGGTTAAATTCAGAACTGAGGCAGAGGGCGAGAAAAGGCAGAGATATGATACAGAGAAGACTGGAGCAGAGTAGTAGTGTGGCTTCACTGCGCACCAAGAATTCCTTTTAGCCTAATGCTCCTGGAGAGCCATGTTACATAAGCACATAACTTGCACAATCTCGGTATGTTTAAAAGAAGTTACACGCCCTTCTTTAGATGACGGCCGATATGCAACCGCATACACGCTGGTCATTCAGTGCCAAATCACTGGAAAGGTTTCCAATCACCCATTAGAGAAGCTGTTGTAAAACGGTAACAAATCAAGGACAAAGACAAATCCATCACAAAGCTGTCATTTTGTGCTGATAGTCATCTTCAAACTCTCAGTAATTACATCATAAATTCATACTGGCACCAAAGTTAGTTTTACAAAAATTAAAACATGAAACCTGAACATAAAACATCTGGAATTACAGAGGATGTTTAACAGCATCTTTGTCACTTCCCTTTCCATATCTCCCATTTCTCACATACAACATTTCTTCACTAAACACACACACACAAGATTGTTACGACAGGTAGCTGAGATGGCAATCAATTTGTGTGTTCGTTTTTCTTTCATGTGATCTAAATCAGGACACTTATTTACAACCGACAGGCTTGTTAGCTTGGTAAACTACCTTGACGTGAACCAACTTTTATCTGGCGTTTTATCATTTACCCTCTGAAATATTTAGACATTTACTTGTTTATGATCTGAGCAAACAGCAATTCAGATGTCGAGAGCTGAAGAGTAAATATATGTTAATACACAACAGCTGAAGATTCTTTACAATGTCACATTACACCAAAAAACTAAACAAAAAAAAACAAAGCAAAAAAAACACAGTGGCTCTAAAGTGTTTGTGGTGAGTGACATCAACCCCTAGTGATTTCACACAGAATAACTCAAACAAATCTTTGTCTCTTCTATTGCTTCTTAAACAGTAAGTCATAAATGACTCTGTACTCAAGGAGGAAAAAATATATGAATTTATATATAATATTTATATATATATATATATATATACTTTTTTTAATATATATATAATAATCTATACTCTCTCAAACAGCAGGATTAAAAGCTTATAACAACCAAATACGTGGTCAACTGCAGAATGAAGCAATTTTTATGCAGTCTCTCTCCTTCAGCGTCTATCTGAGCACATCTGGATGGGCAGTGGGGTGTAAAAGGTGCAAAAAAGCTGTCAAGCTTCAAACTTTTTCACACAGGTTATGTAGTAATGTAGCAAGTCCTCCAGACATGTTCCACATGCAATAGTCAGACAAGGAAATCCTGATTGAAGCCAGTGATGGTCCGTGTCCCCCCAGCAGGTCGAGAGGGTAGCAGTGGTCTCAAGTTGCCTGGCTGCTCTATTGTGCTCGGAGGGGTGAAAGCTATGAAACAGCCACTAGTCCCGAGTCCCCCGTCCGTAGCTGCTTAGAAAAAGGCACCACAACGCTTATGGGCGTGCACTGCTCCATAGCTAAGTTTCAACAAGAACACCGACAACCACATAAGAAAAAGGGAAGGAAAAAAAAAAAGAGCACAAAAACTGCCTTATGGTTTGACGTGTACTTTTTAAAGCTGAAGTTCTTCTCTTTCCCTCATGTTTTTGCAAAAAATAAAAATAAGAAAAAAGAAAGACAGAGAGAGGAGAAGAAGAAAAAAAAAACGTCCATAACCCTTTTCGGCAGGCTGTTTGCCAGTGTACATCAACTTATTACCGATGACCCAAATCAATCTGTAAATTTCATAAAAAAGGGGAACAAAAGTATGAAGGGTGTCTCGTGAAAAGAGGGATCCTTTAAGGCGTTAGACACTCAGGATGGGCAGCTACCACGGGTCCTCCAAATCTGCACCATTCTATAGAGAGCAAAGGGAGGTAGCAGAGAAAAGAATGACAAAGGAGAAGGACAAAGTTATTAATTGCTAGAAATATATATATTTTTTATTTTAACCAGCATGAACATAAATGAAAGAGCTCGTATATTAAATGCATCTAATAACCGTTTATTAGCAGTACATACATGTTTAAGTCACAATAAAAAGAACAAGGACATTTAAGCCAATTAAACCAAAAAGGAAGTTTAGCTGAAGCGGCGTTTTCCAAATAGTTATTGGCATCCAAGCAATGAGATTTATGTCCCATCTGACTCAACACTGCCAGGAGCAGATGTGTAAATAATATACGTTTTCTATTTCACTACCACCACAAACAGAACACCAACACTTCTACACTTTGTGTTTTTCAGGGTTAAGGCAAGTCACAGTGTGCTTTTGAACATATTAGTATAAGTATAATGACATACTGGTAACATACAGTACTAGTGCTTGGTGGGTTTTGTCAGGATGTTCAGGTTTCCTCCCACAGTCCCAAGACATGAACTGTAGGTTGACTGGTGTTTCCAAATTTCCCGTAATGTATAACTGGGTGTGTGTGTGCGCCTTGTGTCCTTCAATGTTTTTGGAACTCATTCAGGGTGTACATGGCCATGGACGTGACGGACGGATGGACGGCGGAGCAGTGTGCTGATCTCCAATTTTAAGCAGCATTACAATGATTATTTTTATAATACCATACATTTTATTCCCTGCGTATGACCTAATTTTTTTTATTTATTCATAAAATAAATGATCGCATTTGGTACTTTCGAACAGCAGAAAGACAAAATAGTTTCTATTATCTTTTACGATAATAGTTTCTATTATCTAGTTGTTGCAGTTATAAAGAGGACCTCCTTAATCAGCCTTTTTTCTGGCTTCAAGAAAAAGCTTCAGTCAATAAGTCTTGAAGCTTCACCATATCATATACTGTAAAGCGGCTATCATAAGTACAATGAGGAGAACAGCTGGAGCTACAAGGTCAAAGCCTATCAAATACCTTCTGACAATATTTGATTTAAACAGCACTATTTTATAGCCCTGTAGTATAATTTTGAATAATTACCCAGCTAATGGCATACTGTTATTAGTGTCTATGGCGTCGTGTTTAAGTGAAAAGTGTTTCTGGAGATCATGTAATCAATGTAAAAGTACTTGCACTGGGTTATACGACACTGAATGTCAATGTTGCATACTCAGTGAAGTCATAAAACAGTCTCACTGATTGTGCTGTCTGTCGATTAACATCAATTTATGATCACAACCTGAAGTCTCTGCCAAAGTCCTTGCATGGTTTATCAGACCATTAATCTAACCTTGCCAATGAAATCTTTACAGGTGTGTTCAGAGCAAGGGTCTCCAGCTTCGAAAACAAAAGTGCAGTTCCTCAAATGTCCACTGGGAGCTTGCTTCAAAAATGAGTCAATCCATATAGGATTGGAGGAGTCCAATCAAATGCAAGTAATGTTAGTATATGAATAAACGTTAGATAAAATGCTACAATCGCTAAGTAAATGCTAAGCAAGCTAGCTTGTGGTAAATGAGGTACAGTAGGCAAGCCCCAACCAACAGCCAGACTCCGTTCGTTTCACCCATTTATGTATAAATCTCCTGCCAAGATGGCGATGACCAGAACGCTCACATTTGAGCTTAAAACCGCTCTTTAGAAAACCTGTGGGTGTCACGACAGAGGGTTTTTCCAGTTCTTTTTTATACAGTCTGCAGTTGAGAGCAGGAAAGAATTACTCACTGGTATTACTAATGCAGACTCTGCACTTTATTTAGCCCCTTTAGATAATCAAAATGTCATCTGGCAAAACATATATATATATATATATATATATATATATACACACACACACACAATCACCTAAAGGATTATTAGGAACACCATACTAATACGGTGTTTGATCCCCTTCCGCCTTCAGAACTGCCTTAATTCTACATGGTGCTGAAAGCATTCTTTAGAAATGTTGGCCCATATTGATAGGATAGCATCTTGCAGTTGATGGAGATTTGTGGGA
>JAQQZT010000039.1:22203354-22214433 GCA_030068275.1 Clarias platycephalus | reverse complement strand
AAGGGAGTGAAGAAATTCGAAATTGTCGGAGCACCTAACTAACACGTCTACTCCATGTGGCTGCTAACCGGAAGCCCTCCACATGCAAATGTTAAACATCAATATTTCTTCTGGACTTTGACTTTGGTCAATCTCTCTCTCTCTCTCTCTCTCTCTCTCTTTCTCTCTCATACACACACACACACACACACACACAACAGGCCAGGAACTGGTGATGCGTGCTGATTTGCAACACTGTCTGTCGTCCAGTTCTTGGTGTAACCCATCACAGAGCTAAAAAGCCTGCACTGTGCTTAATGAGTGCTGCTGAAGCATTGCTATGGAGACTGCAGAGGGCCTTTCATCACCATGGAGACTATGGAGGAGTGTGTGAACACTAGGATTGTCTTATTCAGAAACGAATTGGGAGAGCTGAACTTAAGGCCTGGAGCTCTTCAAGAGACGCATTTCAGACAGCATGACAGGTCTGACATTGTGTTAGAATCAACTTTGATTCAAACATTGCCATTTCTATTGAAGTGAAATTCGAGAGATGTGATGCAGTGCAAATGATGTCAAATGTAAAAAGAAAAAAAAAACAGAAAACCAAAACAAGTTAAGAAACGAACTGCAGTCTGAACTTCAATGTGAAATTTACCACACAGATTATGTATACATTACATTACATACATACTGTACATACATACAGTACATGCATACATGCATATATACACAAGGGCGTTCAAGTCAAACCAGGACTTGTTATGAAATTGATCCAGAATGAAGGTGTAACACCGACAGACATTTACACTTCAAGCACAGTATATTGATGAGCCTCATCAGCCCACTGCAGTCGTTCTGGTGAATGCCTCACCCTTGAAAATGAACAGATTTGTCACTAACATGTAGAAGACATGCATCTGTCTATGGGAACTGTACACAATTATTCACAAACACCACTCGCACATTACTCAAGAACTCAGCTAACAAGATAAGTCCTAAAGTCCTCGCTCCGGAGCTCCCGGGAGGCCAGAGTTTCAGACATGAAGCAGAGGCAGTCCGATCCTGGCTCAAGCATACTGAGAAACCTTTCTACCTCAATAGTATCCAAGTGCAAGTGAAACGGTTGGATAAGAGCATTACTGCATTACTGGAACAGCAACTTTCATAATAAAACTAATTTTAACAACTTTTGTTCATTTTGTGCCTTGTCCGCAGAATACACCAATGTTCGTACCCAAGTCAGATAAGTCAAAGTTTTTATGTAAGCCTTATATACTGTAAGAAGCAATGCAAAAGTAATTCATGGTCAGAATTATAATGAAAGATTACAGCAACAATAATAAAATACATGAAATTAAGGACATACTGTAAACTGTTAATCTTAGTTTAAATGAGTTATTGCTTTTATGATCAGTATCAGTTCCTATAAACTTCACAGTAAACAAGCATTATTGCATTTATCTGTTTTACATCACTATTAAACTAAAATGTGATCAACATTGAAATACCCTTGACAGTTATAGAGACGCATTCAGAAATGAAAGACTTGTTGCAGCATCAATTCTCAGTGCCAAACAGAGTCAAGTTTCAAACTTAGAAAGTTTGAAGTGAAAGTAATATGCTTTCAAAAAAAAAAAAAAATTCTGAAAGCAATATTCGAACAGGTCCATATTAGTCCAAACCAGGAACTTTATACTTCATTCACTTTCAGTTACTGCTTTCTTCTAGTTAGGACATGAACACACCCTGGATAAGATGCTAGTTTGTCACAGCACACCATGCATCCGCAGTGCCAATTTATCCAAGTCAATCCGCCTAATGAAACCAGACTGCTTAGGGGAACTCCACACAGACACAGTGGGAACATGAACAGTAATGTGATCTCAGGATCCCAGAACCCAGGACCTTGGAACTGTGGGGCAGAAACGCTAATCATTGTACAAGCACACCACTATGACACCTCTAGTGTACTTTAAAAATGATAAAACAAAGATTCTATCTTTGTCTGGAAAAGTGCACAGGAGCAAAACGACTACTTGGGAAACGCTAGACACTTAATGACTTCATAGAAATTCATACTCTTGTAAAACTCATTAGCACTGATATTACTTACATAATAAGGTCTCATTTCTTTCCTGAAAATATTCCAGAGAAGTTTTGAGTTGTTATGAATAATGCAAGAACAGTATTTAATATCACGTTTATCTTTGTCTTCCATCCACTCTTTGGCCCTTGAACAAGGTGCTCAACCCTTTCTGTCCCAGAGGCACCATACCATAGTTGTACCCTGATCCATACTTCCTAGCTTAGAAACACACACTCACTCACACACTCACTCACTCACTCATTCATTCTTTGTCTATACCGCTTATCCCGTGTACAGGTAGCAGGGGGCCTGGAACCCATCCCAGGAGACTTAGAAAACGAGGCAGAATGTACAATCACACGCTGAGTCACACAACAGGCAATTTGTGAACGGCAATTAACCTAACCTGCATGACTTTGGACTGTGGGAGGAAACTGGAGTACCGGGAGGAAACCCACCAAGCATGGTGAGAAAATGCAAACTCCAGGCACACAGACCTGAGGCTGGAATCAAACCTGAACCCTGGAAAGCGATAGTGCTAACCAATAAGCCACTGTGCCACCGCAAAGAATATCATTTCCCTGTATTGTAATGTGACAAATAAAGCCTTTATATTAAAATAATTTAATGCTACAATTAAATGTTAATTCTAATGTTGCATAAAAGTAAGGTTGAATATTTCTGTATAAGGACCATGATCATGATTTAATGTGGTACATAATTTATATTAACATAGCATACTAAAGTTTATCTAATAAATGTTCTATGAATAAGCTAACGGTGGCATGGTGGCATAGTGGCACAGTGGCCTCCCTCCTTCAGGATCCAGGATTTGTTGTTCGGGTTGCCAGATCATACCAACCAAATCTCTGTATGCAGTTCAATTCAATTTTATTTATATAGCGCTTTTAACAATGGTCATTGTCTCAAAGCAGCTTCACAAAATGAAAAGAAAAAGTGTCTATAAGTGAGAAAAGAAATGTGTTTAGATAATAATGAGATTGTCCCTGATGAGCGAGCCGAGGGCGACGTTGGCAAGGAAAAACTCCCTGCGATGGCAATAGGAAGAAACCTAGAGAGGAACCGGACTCAACAGGGAACCCATCCTCATTTGGGTGATAACAGATGACAGGAATTATATAACGACATCATGTTTTAGTCTGCTGGATGCCTCAAGATCTTCGCAGGATTGGCCTCTGCCTACTGGAGCTGGCACAATCTGCAGTTGCCTCGGGATGGGTAGAGAAAAGAAAAACAGGTGGAAAAGAAAATAATTAGCGTAGATGCCGGTCAGGATATTCACAGCACTAGATAGGAGTGTGCGTTTAGATATACTGGAGTACAAGGTTATGTGATGAATTATGTGTGTGCTAGATTAAAGAGATGGGTCTTGAGTCTACTTTTGAACTGGTAGACTGTGTCTGAGCCCCGAACACTGTCTGGGTGGCTATTCCAAAGCTTAGGAGCTAAATATGAGAACTACTCATGCATCTACTTTTTTTTAATATACGTTTTACTAACATTAGCCTAATTTACAGTATATTACCACGATAATAAAAGTTTTTTTTTTCTTTCGCTATTGTTCAAAACCTGTTTCCACATTATCAAATAAAGTAAAGAGGAAAAACAAGAATCAATATGCCCCATTTTATTATGCTTCCTAATGCAATTTAATTTAAAAACTAGATATTATTTTATTTTAAGATTGCATTGAAACATTGGACATATTGAATGCTTGGTAAGACTTCCTTGCTTTAAAGGTTCTTTAAGTTTTCCAAGTAGTAGGTGGAAAACAAACTGATTCAATCTGTGAACAAATTCATGAACCATTAGTTTTATCCCTAGTAGCATCCCTAGCAATTTTATTATCCGACCCCCCTGGAATTATACAGTATGTCTACAAAACCATCTCAGCATTCATTGTATGAATATTTGCACTTTATCCAGATGTTTTCAACCAAAAATGATAACAAAAATTGAATACAATGCAATATACATATCATTTGTTGAGAATTAATGCTATTGCACAAGGCACAACAACGGATGACAATCTGATTGTTAGCTTAACCACTACAGTACGTCAATCCAATGGAGGTAATGAGCCATAAATATAACTTATACCATGCAAGAAAACATGAGGGTGAGTCGAATATTAATCACACTCTAGCTGTAGAATTAATTTTTTACCTTTTAACTTTTAGAAAAGTATTTAGAAAAGTACTTTCGTATTCTTTCATTAAAACATGTTTAAGGCTGAGTGCAGGAGAAACATGGGAAAGTTCAAGCCCAAGGTCCAATAGAGCAGGATCAGGACTATAGGGAGGATGATTTAACACCTCAAAATGAAGTTTTTGCAGAGTGTCGATAGTGTGGGCAGACGTGTGCAGACATGCATTGTCATGCAAGATCACAACACTCTTGAAAAGCAGTCCTCGCATTTAATTCGAAGTTTAGGATTTTTTAGCTCTTTAAGAATCAATTTTCCAATTTTTTGATGGTTGACTTTCAAACTTTTTTTGGTCGGCGATTGACGATGTTTTAATTCCATACTTTGAGATTTGCTCTCAGAAACCCTGTCACATCACCAGTAAAGATTTTTAAAAAGAATCTTTCACCTTTCTTAGAGTATTGTTCCAAATTTTGTTTGCAGATATCCACACTCTTTCTCCATACTGTGCACAAAATAACGGCTGACCACAAAAAAAAAAAAAAAACAATCACTGCACGGTGATCTTCTTTTGTGCATCCATTTGTAATACGTACATTTGCACCTGTACAGCGGTGACTGGGGAGACAGTGTAGCCTTGAATAAAAGAAAGCCTGATAGACAGTTTGGCCAACAGAAGTCTTAATATAACCAGAATACGGATAATTTTTCACTCACCCTCGTAAGTAACCACTCCTCACACAATGTAATGATTAAATACACTCATTCATTCATTCACTCATTCATTTATTCATTCGTTCATCTTCAGAAAGAACTGTATGAACCTACAGTATATGAGGCAGGGACACGGCCTGGATGAGATGCCAGTCCATCATGCGAAGCCATACACACAGTAACACGCTCATTTACACTTACTGAACAGAAAGAATCCATCTTAAAGAATCCATCCATCATGGAAGGTAGAGTACGTCCCATAGGAACCAGGAGAATTTCTGCACAGAGCCATATACTAACACTCACTCTCTCCCATTCACTCACTGTACAGGGTTACAGGAGGCCTGGAGCCTGTCCCAGGGGACTCACAGTACTAGTGCACACTGGATGGAGTGCCAGTCAATCGCAGGGTACATAGTCACACACTGTCCCACACTCCCGGCAAGTTGGAAACACCAATTAGCTTGTCTTAGGACTGTGCCAGGAGATACCAAACACAAGAAGAACGTGCACACAGACCTGAAGCAGAAATCAAACCCTTAACCCTGGAGGTGTGAGGTCACAGTGCTAGCCACTACGCCACAGTGCCGTCCAATATACTAACAATAGTACCAAGTTAATATACTTATTTAAAATTGTATAACATTTTAAATCTAATTACCTTCATACTTATCTAAAGTGGTACAGATTACTGTAGATGTCTCGGAGCCTTAACATTAAAGTATTTTATAACAAGAACTAAAGACACCCAAAATACTGTAATATAGATAAGCCTGTTGATAATAAGTTAAAATGATCCTAGAGGTTATGTGCAGAATTTCTAATTAAAATTGTGTTGAGGACGTCGGTTTCATGGCAAAAAAAAAAAAAAAAACGACTGGAACAAATGTAAAAATAAATAATGGAAAGGTTTTGTCTGAACATTGGCCAGAGCTCGGCCTTTCTATGTTTGATGCATTGGAGAAGCCAAAAGCAGTTTCAGAAAATTGTCTGTTTGTCTGACTGTCTGTCTCCCTGTTTCAAATTCTATCCACTCAGATTACACAAACCTGGTTGGACAGATTTTAATGAAACTTTGGCAGTACTTTGACATTTGCCTGAAGTTTAACTAGAACTATAAGTAAAATCTAAATGTTGAATGAAAGTGATGTTATGAACAGGGTGCTAGATTTAATAATAGTTACGTGCTAGATTTAATAATCTACTTTAAAATAAGCTATTTATAAGTTACTTTCTTAAACACCTGCACCAATAGATATTAGTTAGAAAATCAAAACTAGAATATTTTTTAGTTAATATGTTCACAGCTGAAATAACAATGCTGACAAAGTGGTGTAAGTGAATTTGTAAGCGCTGAAGTCCTTTTAATACAAAACTTATTCTTTATCCGATCTACTTTTTCAATTTCTCATCTGTGATTCCCTCTCCGCTTCCTGAACAGAAAGTGTGTTTAGCTGACTTTGACAGAAGTACAACTTAACGTAAATAAGGTGTAGGATACTCAACCTTACAAAATTGTATTTCTTTGTATTAAGTTAGGTAGAGAGTTCTGCCGAAAAGTCAGACAGGTAAACATGTATGTGGGTTTCAACCTATAATAATAATAATAATAATATCACTGATTACATTAAAGCTGATCAGCTTATTTTTAGCTTTAACCTTTTAAATATTTCTACAAACTCTTTTATCATCAACAACAGACACCTATGCTAGAATAAAAAAAAAATGATGTACTTTTATATTGCTATCATTTCTTTGCTAACTAGCTAGATATTAACTTTAATTATTACTATTATCACAGGAAGCGAACTGACTCTTCAACAAGCGATCTTGTCTGAGGAGCCAACATTTTATGGCAACAGAATTTTAACCATTTTTACATACACCTTAGATTTACATTGTTATATGAAATGACATCATGGGATACTGTTGAATTAGAAGAAAAAGAGAACAAATGCAGTAGATCTGGGCCAGTGTCAGTTTGGTACATCATGAGATGGTTGGTAAGTTTATTTTAAAATGAACATTGGCATGAATGTATGTAAAAAGATAAAACAAACAATAAATGATAACAAGATAAACCAACAGAAACCTGGAATCTGACAAGCAAACTGACACATGAACAGACTGGGACACTGAGATGCATTTTTTGAATCATAGCAGCACCACCTAGTGGCCAATGACTGCCTTAAATGGAGATCATCTGTTGGACCTACTGCTGAACAAGTCCCTTAAATACAGTATGGTCCTCATGAGGTCAATGATAGTCTGTGTTTTATTATTATTATTTTCCAGTTCTGACAATTTATCAAACTTATTATCTTTATGATAATAAGATTTTATGGTTATTAGTCTGACTGGTCAGTTCATATATTAAATTTAAAACCTAATGTGGATAATATTTCAATAGTTTCTCTTGTCCAGTGATCTAGCCATAAAAATCTGTCCCTTTTCACACACTTAGACATAGCTACAGTTACAATATCTCATTATATATTTGGCAGAAGGTGAACCTTTATCCTTAAGTTGATGTGTTGGAAGTAGGAAAAAAGGGGGGCTGAAAGAAGCCTCTTATGTTAAGAAGTGCATGATTTGCTTTACTCTTGGTTGTGGCCTATAAAATATTAGCCTTATCTTATATAAGCACTGCCTCTGTGTCCTCTGTGTCCTCCATCTTTAGAGCTCTGCTTAGAGGGAGGACATCTGGAAGAAATCATTTAACAGATACACATATTGAATTATTCTTCAGTAAACCTGATTCTTCAGTTCTTCTCCTCTATGCATTCTATGATGTAGGTATTTTCAGTGGATTTATAAAGTCTAGACCCCTGTTAAAATGGCAGGTTTTTGTGGTGTAAAAAATAAAATCAAGATAAGTTTAAAAATAAAATCAAGTTAGGACGCAGCCCTGTAGAAGGATGCTGCCGTCACCATGCTTCAGCTTCTTTGGGTAAAACTCTCTTGTTTTTGTACCAAACATATATTTTAGAATTATGCCTACCCTGTTCTTAAGTATTATGCCTAGGAAGGGTGGAATTTATGCTAGGGAGTTGTACCCTCACCCAAAAAGACCATAACACACTTAGTATGCACGATTTAGGGTGATTTAGGGTGATTTAGGCCAACTTTTCCCCTTATGAGAAATACAAGAGATCCCGGTCACATATCAGGAGTGAGCATAACTTGCCGGACATTACTGCAGCTCCTTCAGTGTTACAGTATGTCTCCTGGCAGCCCTCCTGATACCAGGGACACCCTGTTCCTTCGCTGTGGTGCCCTATTTTCTCCCCTTGCTGCTGATGTTGCAATGTTTAGGAATTTATTTTGTACCCCTCTCTTGAGTTATAGCTTTCAACATTAAGAACCTGCATGTACTTTGTGGTAAGGTTTTTCCAGCCTATGACTTCAGCGGTCAGATGAAATCAAGAAGATGTCAAAATCTAGGCAGCTGATCAGAATTACCTCACTGATGACAGATTTATGATAATTACTTTTAAACATACATTTGAATGGGATTGGTTTATTCTGAGCACAGTCACATCCCCTAGGTACTTCTAGGTACTTGTTATTGTTGTGTTTCAATTTGTTTTTGACTCAAATCTGTTGGTTGCTATGTCACATTAAAGGTGAACAAAAAGCTCAGCCAATTTATCCTGGTTTGATATTTGAGTGCCTTTTATCACAAAACCTGCAATATTAAGAGGGATGTGTAAACGTTTTTATATCCACTGTATTAACTGTTGCAAACACCAGTGTAGTTGTATATAATTAATTTGAATATGCACTGAAACTGTGAGAAACAGAAACAATATGCACCCAGTTTTATCAGACAAACATCATAGCTGTTTAGATTGCTAATATGCTATACTTGCTAAAAAAGGGGACGTTCAAGTCAAACCAGGACTTTTGCTTGTGCAGAATAAAAGAACACAGTTATGAAAGTAAAAACTGCCTATACCTCTATATAAGCCCCTGCTACACTAATGCACTTATTCTAATGCTTGGATACCATCAATATAAAACATTTTCTCAGTACATCGATCCCACGATTGGACTGCCTGCTTGACGGCTGAAATGCTGGCCTCCCAGGAACTGTTGGATGTCTTGGAGCAAGGCACTACCTCGCAGCTGAATTACTGTAATGTGCACGTGGTGTTCATGAACGATTGCGTGAACAGTTCCCACAGACAGATGCGTCTCTCACACAAGTAGGTGAAAAGTAAATCTTCCAGAATCAGCATTATCCATTTCATCAACATTTGACAGTTTTGTTAGCCAATTTACTTTATGGATCTAAAGACAATTCAATCTTATTAAACACTGATTTATATCTACAAACCCATCTTGTATTATTCTGATATGCATCATGTTAAATTAGGCAAAAATCCTATTCTTACCCATCTGGAGTTGTCATGTTGGAGGCTTTAGGTTCAAGACTGCAGTATCTATAAATTACTGAATGCATTACCATAATGTCTATATACAGTAGCACTTAAATGGGTTAGTAAGGATGGCTTTTAAATTAATTATATAGTCCATGGTGTGACCTCCAGCATTTCCTTTAGAGAGAGTTTTTAATGTGTGTGTGTGTGTGTGTGTGTGTGTGTGTGTGTGTGTGTATCTGTGTTCATGCATGTGTTCATGTTCCTATATATGCCTATATATGACATTTAAAGGATTCACTCATGCAATATCACCTTGCTGTTACTCTAAAAACGGTATTGTGTAACACGTAGATACTGTAAATGAGCTTTTGTGTGAAAAAAAAAAAGCTCCGGTACATTTTACTTTATGAAGTTTTGACAGCAGAACTGTCAATTTAATGTGATGTTTTCTGGAAAAAAAAAAGCCTGCGCCCTATTTGAATATATGAATTTGGAATACACTGATGCAGTAATTCTGAAATGATGAGTTCTTTATTCCACTAGTACAATTGTGTATATTGTGTTAGCCTTGAATTAGTTTTCTGTGGGTGTGTTAATAAAGCCTGGCATTTTATCAACCTCCTTATAAACCCCAGTATTTAACTACTTTATAAACCTTAACATTTATATAATCCATTTACTTACTCAATGTAAATAAATATTAATAAAAAAATACAAACTGAATATTTTCACTATGATTAGTTCATATTTTCGCTGCTGAAATAACAACGCTGAAATGGTGTAAGTAAAATTTTCATGCGCTGGAGTCAAGACAAAATTTAATCTGTATCAAATCTACTTTTTCGATTTCTCATCTGTGATTCACTCTCCGATTTCCGGACATAGAGGATATTTGGCTGATGAAGAAAGAAGTACAACTTAGCGTAAACAATAAGTAAGATAAGATACTCAAAAGTACCAAATGTAATTTTTTTGTATTAAGAATTTAAGCACAGGGTCTCGACTGTAGACTCTGACACGACTACCTCCTGAAGACTTGGCCAGATGTTGTAAATGGGTTCATCTTCACCTTGGACATGATTCTGCAGTCATCCACTTTAGTTGTCTTTTGTGGGCTTCCAGGCCTTTTGCTGTTTGCTGAGCTTGCCAGTTAATTCCATTTAATTTAAAGAATGATCTGAACAGTTGTACTAGCGCTTGGTCTTGAGTTCGAGTGAACAGCTACCAAATGCAAATGTAACACTCAGAACCACCTACTGTTAGCGCTCAAAAGTTTGGGGTCACTTTAGGGATCACTTAGAAAGTTTTTCAAGGAAACACACACAAAACTAGTCTGAATAGAAAATACAGCAAAAGACAAGACATGCTGACCTTGTCAGAGTTAGAAATGATGATTCTGATGGAAGTGATGAAACTGTTCAGCAAACTTTACCTTCATTAAAAAAAATAAACTTCTACAGCAATTACAACCTGGCAAGCATTCTAGCTGTAATTTCTTAAAAATCATCTGATGAGATTTCACCTCATGCTTCTTGGAGCATCTTCCACAAGATGGATTGGCTTGATGGAGTCTTCCTCCATACTATACGGTCAAGCTGCTTCCACAACAGCTCAATAGGGTTCAGATACGGAGACTTGTGAAATAGATAAAATTGTTTGTGAATTGCAGTAAAATGCGTTTTTCATTGGAAAACAAAGTTTAATGTACAGTACAGTATCTATCTATCTATCTATCTATCTATCTA
>JAQQZT010000039.1:22169250-22187197 GCA_030068275.1 Clarias platycephalus | reverse complement strand
CATTTATTCAAGAACAGTCAGCGCCTCTTGCCTGCACCTGCATCTGGATCCGCCCCCGCGAACCAAGGGACGCCTGATCCTCTGACAGTTTCTGGGAGGCCAGCGTTTCAGACGTGAAGCAGGCAGTCCCATCATGACTGCAGTGAGAAATCTTTCCACTTTGGTGGTATCCAAGCACTACTGAAATGCTGGAATAAGTGCATACGTGTACTGTAGCAGGGGATTATATAGAGAAATAAAAGGAGTTTTTACTCTCACGTTTTTGTTATTCTGCACAATCAAAAGACCCCAGTTTTACTTGAATGCTCTTTGTACTTTAACAACTATAATTTAAGAAAGCATGTTTACTTTATTAAAATTATACTGTTTATTTTACTTGGCTTGTCTTGGCTGCCTCCCAAGCATGCTGGGTAAGAAGCCAGTATAACCCATGAGGTCAGTCCGTGTAAAGCTGTGCAATCTAAGTGTAATTTAGTCATGCGCTAAATATCAGGATTTGATTGTATTTTAGGTAATTACAGGCCATAGTGAAATGCACATAAATCTTTAGTAGGCAAAACATTTTCAATTGAGTTAAAAAAGCAAAGTGGGGACTAAACCTGGAATGAGATTTTCAGCAAAAACATATTGTTGTATTAGTCAGGTGGTTATAAAACCTAAGCCATATATTTTCTATATATAATAAGAGTACTACACTATTGACTGGTGTGTACTATTGGTACATACATAATATTTTGAGACACTATTTAATATAGTAGTGTGTGATTATTTTAATCCCTTTAGTCCCATGTCATTTCCTCTACATGTAATTGCTGTTAGTAACGAAATATGAAATTGTACAGACACAAGCAATAGTTGTAGTATTATACTAACATATGGGATATGTAGTACGATTCTAGGATGAGACCTTTATGGGGCTCAGCCCCTTTAGAGAATGTAATGTATAGTGTCCTGCTATTAATGTATATTATAATACAGTAATAGTAATTATAATCTTGTCATTAATATTATTTTATTTTACATATAGTTTGATTAACACAAACATTGGAATTACTAGTAAGTAACATGATTTTTCTGCCACAATCTTTTAAGAAACCACAAAACAGAATATGATGGGGATTAGACCTATAACTATGTGGTCTTCAAAACGTCACACCATAGTTCTTTCAACTGATACTGATACTGTTTTCTCACCAAAATAAATAAATGAATAAATAAATAAAATAAAATAAAATGAGTCAGGGTTTGTTTGTTTGTCCATAGAGCAATTGTAAATATAGCATAAAGCCCAAACTCTATAAGAATAAGAAACTGATATCCGTATAATAGACCTGTCAATCGATGAAAAATCATAATTAATCACATACAGTGGAACCTCAGCATATGAATGCCCTCCCAAATGAATTTTAGCATAAAAATCTTTAATTTGGCAAGAAATTTGCGTCGGCATACAAGGCATTTTCAGCAAATGAACTTAACAGAATAGCAGCTAAGTTGCGTGTATGTCCGGGAGACATACTTCTTTGCATCGGTGACCTTAAACCCTCCAACATGGCTGAATCAAAACAATTCTGCATAAAAGAGTGGGCCAGAAATCTTCCAGAGTGATGTGAAAGACTCATTGCTAGTTATTGCAAATTCTTGATTGCAGTTGTTGCCCCTCTAGTGTGGTCCTGTGAACAGGATAAAGTCATATAGACGGTGAGACGATGATCTGAATCATTTAAGTTGACAATATACAAAAGAAGAAAAAAAAACAGGCACTGTATGTGGGATAGGTGGTACGTTCATTCAAATGTGCTTGATAAACAAACAAACAACAAATAAATGCGCTTGCAGGGCAACGACAAGAAAAAAATAAAGAAAAATCTATATTTATTTATTTATTATAGTACAATATGAAATATATGAAATTACAAAATTATGGTACAAAAGACTGAATTCCACAAATAATTATACACAGTTAAATAAAAGTTATACAATAAGTAAACTTAATAAAATATATAAATAAGTAATAAGAGTAGGCAGAGTAAACCAACAAATAAACAGATAAATAACTAACTAAAAAGGGGAGGGGGGGACTAAGTAAATAGCACAAAATACGAATAAAGAAAGAAAGAAAAATCTAGAAAGGAAGATAAGAAGAGTTAATGACGTCAGAGATCTGAGAAATCTGAATAAATAAAAAAAATCTTTCTATTTGCACATTTTATTTACACCACCAGGGTTTATATGTACATAAAGAAGCATGTAAGATGTGGAAAACGATACATGATCAGTAAATCCCAATATGAACGAAACACTCATCATTAGTAAAAAAAAAAAAGTAAAAGATTCCCTGCAGATAAAAAAAAAAATAAAAAAACGTCATTACAGAAGCAGCCGATCCCCCCCGTGTGTCTGCGTCTAATGGACTCGTCTGGTGCCCTCCGACCTGTCACGTGGTACGGATGTCCTTCTCCCACTCTGTCGCAGGTTAAACATGGCCGCGCTCTTAAGATCTACCCGGCTGCTGAAGCTCTCACCTTCTCCTTTGCTCCGAGTGAAGATAAACAGTCGTGGGCCGCAGATTAATCGCTTATACGGCGGCGCGGTCTGCGCGAGAGGAGCACGAGCGTGTGCGCGAGAGCTCGCAGTGAGATCTCTGAGTGTGAGCAGGTGAGTGAGAGGTTAGCACTCCGGCTAGCCATGCCTGTTAGGGAGCATGCAGTTGTCATTGAGCTTCGAGGACAAAACCGTGTAGGCATGAGTGATGAGGAAATCATAACGCACGCCAACGTGGAGTGTTTTAAACATCCTGCTCGTTTTAGGATTTAAGGTTCAGGAGGTTCATTTATTGCCCAAATAAAAAAAATGGAAACATGGAATGAGTCTCTCACATGTAGTCATGATGTAAGGGGCTTTAAAAAAAAAAAAAAAAAACACCTTGTAGTGTATTATCATCATTATAATAAAAGGGAGCACGTGGTATTAAACTCGTGCAGCCTGTGTATACCCTGTGTGTGAGTCACTGGTGTCTGCCCTGTATGTAGTTGCATTCCCACTGAGAGTTACTGAGATTGTGCCAAGGCCGAACTTCTCAAGCAGAAACATCTTCATCAACACAGAGTCTAGGAGGGAAAAGAGGAACGTCTCACATTGTCTGCTTATAACATTGACACCACTCATCTGCATCACTTTGCTGAAAATTAGAATTTCAGTGTCTGATTTAGACTCATGTTTTGATTCCATTCTGATTTTCGTAGCATTTCTTTCTTTCTTCCTTTTTATTTGATTGTTTTTTTTTTATTGATCTTGAAGACAAACGTAAGTGACGTTTGTTACCTGGTCATACGGTCAAGGTCATTCATTCACCATCACATGCACATTTTTGTTTGATGTATTTAACTAAATACCGTACCAGTCAAAAGTTTTGGACACACCTTGTTTAATTCCATGTTTTTTGTTCTTTTCTACATTCTAGAACAAGACTGGATTTTTTTTTTTACAAACTATGAAAACACATTGAATTATATAATTGAGTACGAATAACAACAATAGTTAGTTATTTAAACACATGAAAGTCAGCTGTTCAGAAATTGTTACAAGAACAGTATTGTCGAGTGCATTTGCAAAACCCATCAAGCACCATGATGAAACTGGCTCTCATAGAGACCATCCCAGGAAGGCGAGACGAAAACCTACCACTGCTGCAGAGGAGAAGTTTATTTAGAGTTACCAGCATCATAAATCACAGATTAACAGCACTTAGGGTTAGAGCCGTTATGAAGGTTTTACAGAGAATATGGAGCGGTTGATAAATATCTACTGTTCCAAGGAGATTATTGCATATTTTGGATGGCTTTAGCATTGTTTTTCAACATAGAAAGAAATAAAAATGCCATGGAGTTAGGAGCTGTGTCCAAACATTTGATTGGTACTGTATATTAAATTTAGTTTTTAATTTTCAGCGTGATGCTAATAGTGCAGCTCTCACTATCCAATGAAAATGGATTCAGTTTTGATACAGAGCTGACACTAATATATTGTATATACAATATTACATATTCTCCAGCTCAGACTTGTATTGATAATATCCTTTAACAAATAATAACAAATAAAAAAATCAGTTTAAGTATGCAAGTATTACGGCATAAAACACACCAGTGTCATGAGTAGGACAGCATCAAGACTACAGTAGATCTCACTGGGAAGCAAATCCCACTAGATACCGATACATAAAACGAGTGTTTCCATACTTTAAGGATGTGGCTGTAAGAAACAAAACTTACATATTCCTCTGATTACTCACTCAATGTACATATTCCTTTTTCACCTTGGTACATTATATTTTGCAATCTGAAAGAGGAATATGTTGATAAATGTTTAGTTCTGCGTTTCTATAAAGCTGCTTTGTGACAAAGTCCACTGTTTAAAGGGCTATACAAATAAAATGGGATTTAATGTATTACATTAATGTATGCCTTCTTATTATTTTTCTACTACTTCAGGTCTGCTTGGTCCTCTCAGGGTCTGCGGTGCTTCAGTGCAGCTGCTGAGAGGAAAGGTGTGGTGAAAGATGAACCTAGTATCGCGTTACGCACCAAGCAGGCCCAGCAGTTCGACTGGGCTCTCGCTAAGCTAGACAGCTCGGTCAGACGCACCGGTCGAGTCACCAAAACGTTGATTCAGCGCATCTTTCATGACATCTGCCGAACAGGTATGGTGTGATTGTACACACCTCTAGTAAGCACCGTAATAGTGCAATATGTTGGGGCTTCCATTATGTGCAATATCACACATTTTTTTCAGTTAGATGAGGTCAGGACTAAATGGTATCACTCTTCTTATAGTCTGAGAATTCTTTATTCACTATCAGCTAAATTAGATTTCTGTCTTTAGGATATCCCAGTAGCAATCAGGCCCTGCTGCTGCTGAGGAGCTGTGGGTCGCTCTTGCCCGAGATGCCCCTCGAAGAACGCAATCAGCTGGCACACCGGATCTGGGAGAAGCTGCAGGAGTTGGGTAAGAGGCTCTCTGCTTTATTTCCACTTAGTTTGCTTCGTTACTGGCCTGGCCAATAGTATTCGTCAAAATAAGCTTAGCTGGCGCAGAGAAGATTTGTCAGAAAAATTCTACAATTTTGTTTGTGTAAATGAAGATGGAGGAAATAAGCCTGGCTTTTTGACTTAGCTTGCTTTGTGGTATACCAGTCACATTCTGAGTATTGGAGAATAAGGGAATAAAAAAGAAGGGAACACATAGTATAGTATACGTATTTATGAGGGCCGTTTGAATTAAACTGGGACTGTAAAATAATTGGCACATCTACTTAAGAAAATTAACGTTCACATAGAACAAAATTTTCCGCATTTATTTATCTTAGTTCCATATTTCTATTTATTTATTGTATTTAGGGAAAATCATGTGTGGTGCTCTAGAAAATGGTTGCGATGGCCTCGGTCAGACTTATTGTCTCTTATAATAAAACATAATGTTCCAGCCTTACTTATTTCTTGTTCTCAAAACCACCTATAGTAGAAAATGTCAACATTGCACTATATGAACTTATTTCCCAACCATCTTAATTCAGATCAGAGATGAAATCCGATCAATTGAAGAAAAAAGATTTTTCGGGAAAAGTCTGCCCCCTGTCGGTCTGTATGAGTGTAAGCCCCTGTTAGCTCCAAGTCTCTTTGTAACTGTATGCGTTTTGTTTTCCAGGTGCCACGTATGATGTGAGCCATTACAATGCACTGCTTAAAGTCTACCTGCAGAATGAGTTCAAATTCTCGCCCACTGATTTTCTTGCCAAGATGGAAGCAGCCAATGTGCAGCCCAACAGAGTGAGTGAAGTTTCTGCACGTTAGATTTGTAAACTTACTGAGGAGTCTCAGCAGGATGTTATGTTAGTTGAGTAACGGTTCTGCTTTTTGTTTTTAATAGTGGTTGCAGTAGTGTTTTTTTTTTTTTTTTGGTATGTAACATCTCAACCTTTGAGTTAAATTTGGCTAAACTGGTAAATCGATCCTCTCTCGTCAGGTGACGTATCAGAGACTGATTGCAGCATACTGTCAAAACGGTGACATTGAAGGCGCAAGGTGAGAGGATTTGCATCTCAGATTTTATTTATTTATTTATTAATATTTAGGATTTTTTTTAAAGAAAGCTACAGTGGTGGCCAAAAGTATTGAGACAAAAGTAATGGCAAAAAAAAAACTTTATTTTTCAAATGACGTTGCTCTACAGCAGTTGACATTTAATATGAAGTTCTTTATGGGCGACAGGGTGGCATAGTGGTTAGCACTGTGGCCTCGCACCTCCAAGGTTGTGGGTTTGATTCCCGCCCCTTGTCTGTGTGTGTGGAGTTTGCATGTTCTCCCCGTGCTTGGTGGTGCACGCTCCCCCTGTGAGGAATTGGTCCATGGTGTACCCCGCCTGGTGCCCAAAGTCTCCTGGCATAGGCTCTAGGACCCCATGACCCTGTACAGGATAAATGGTATAGAAGTCAGAGTGGAAGAACTCTCGAATACCCTGTACAGAACTCTGACCTCAATGCCACTAATCACCTTTGGAATGAATTGGAATGTATTCTGCCTCCTCACCTGACCTCACTAATGCTCTTGTGGCTGAATGAGCACAAATCCTCATGGACGACATGCTCCAAAATCTAGTGGAAAAAGTATGATTTCTAATCAAGCATATATGGCAGTGGTTATGTGGTGTCCACATACTTTTGGCCATGTAGTGTGCAAATAAATAATGCATAGAATAAAACTTGAAGTCAGCTTGTTGTATCGTTTAAGAATTGTAGAGTTTGCAGTTAGATGTCGGTCATGACCAGAACTCTTTGTCTACAGTAAAATCCTGGGCTTCATGAAGAGCAAAGACTTACCCATCACAGAGGCCGTGTTCAACTCTCTGGTGACGGGGCACAGCCGAGCCGGGTGAGTCTCCTTCGGTGACCACTGGGGTTGTATCTTTTGTATATTCGCCGTCTGTCTGTAATGTAAACGCCGCTTCTTACTTTTTTTGTCCTGCACAGAGACATGGAGAGTGCGGAAAACATCCTGTCGGTCATGAGAGGAGCGGGTATCGAGCCAGGCCCGGACACGTACCTTGCTTTACTCGTGGCGTATGCCGAAGTGGGGAACATGACCAAAATCAAAGAGGTGAGAAAATAGGCTGGTTCAGTACGGTAATTAAGGAGAGGATTTGAACTTGACCCTGGTGTGAACATTTGATTGAACATTTTCACAGACTCTGAACACGGTGCAGAGCAAAGATGTCAACCTTATGGACAGAGACCTGATGCAGGTGGTGTTCAGTCTGGCTAAAGCTGGCCATCAGCAGTATGTCCCTGAAATAGTGGAGAGCATGCGGCATGAGAGAGGCTACGTGCCAGGTACGGCCCGGTTAGCCTGTAATGTTGTACACCTCTCTGATTTCTTTCATTTAATAGTTTAATCCGAAATGAATAGCAGAACAATATGCTGCTAATACACTGACATGCATGCATGTATTTACAGCTTGTTGCATAGTTTCTAAGAGTTTTTTTTGTTCCTCCCCTATGTTTTCACCACACAGATGCGATGAACCTGTGCTTGAGTCTCACCACTCAGGGCTTTGAGGACACAGCGTTTACTGTGCTGAAGACCTTCCCCGGTTTACAGACAGAGCTGCAGGATGGGGAAACTATAAACATGGGCAACTTCTTCCTCCGGCACTGTGTCAACATGAATAAGGTGAGGACCTACGCGTCTTAGAATCGCAGAGCATTCAGCCGTATTGAGTCCAAAATGAAACTTACTGGTAATTCTGAAATCACAGGACTAATCACGAAACAGTGGCTTTAGTGAAACTCCAGTCTGACCTGATTAATAAATAGGTTCATATTTTTGTTAATCGAATGCAGAATATATGAAAGAATCTAATGCACTTCTGTTCTAACAACTCCTTCTATTTTTAAATAATACATCCATTAAAATGTGTGTAATTTGTGTTACAGTCTCCTGAAAAGTTGGTCAGTTTCTGCACACGGCTGAAGGATTCCAACCTCCATTCTTCACCCCTGCAGTTCACACTGTACTGCGCTCTGGAGTCCAAGAACACAGGTGCGTGCGTGCCTGCGTGCCTGTGTGCGTGTGTATTACTTGTGTTGACTAATTCCAAAACAATACTTCTTTTATATACAGCCATGGCAGTAGAGGTGATGAAGAAGATGAAGGAAGAAGGTCTTCCCATCAGGCCTCACTACTTCTGGCCCCTTTTAATCAAGTACCAGAAAGACAAGAACATATCAGGTACGTCCTGATTGTTAATCATCTGAGCAGAATAACAGACTCCGTGTTTGGATGTTTGCAACTGTGTATAAAAATTACACACTGTCTGAAATGCTCGTCCTAAAGTTGGGAATTATTATTAGTTATTATGTTTGTGTGTGTGTGTGTGTGTGTGTGTGTGTGTGAAAAAATGCCTTGAAGAGTCATCGTTGAAGATTAAAGCCGGATTATGCGCACAATGGAGGATTTTATGGCAAAAGCCTGAATTGATGATGTAATGGTGGCTGTACCGAGTGTGTTTGTGTGAGTTTTTGTTCTGCGGTGTGCATTTATGAGAATTTTCCCGTGAGGTTAAATAATCTTTACACTTAAACAGAGCGTCAGAAATGGGTTATTATCAAGTAAATATTTTTTTCTTTAGCGTTAATAAATGCTTGTATAGCAAAACATGGACGGTATAAAAAGTGTTTATATGAAACAGACGCTTGCCAGTTCGACAAATACATTGACTGTGGGGCTGTAGCTATCGAATATTTTAGTAATTGAGTATTCTACCAAAAATGTAATCGATTATTCAAGTAATCGGGTAAAATGTACTTTTGTTTAATTAAACAAATATTTATTATTATTTTATTTTTAGAAAAATCTTCTAAAATTTTACATGCATACAGCATTTTATTAAAAATAAACATTGTCATATTCACAATCCAAGGAATAGCTTATACCCCTATCTCACCTATGCGGTTTGACTCGCGGTGAGATGCGGTGTTAGTCACCGTGAGCCGCCGCGATTGTCTGCCAACGGTCCTCCAAGTTCTGCAGGGCTCGCAAGCTTCCGCGAGGAAAAATTAAACATGTTAACGTATGTAAACGTAATCGCAGCACCAAAACTCGCGGTGAATCATGATGAACCGTACTTCCGGCCACCGCGCGAATGCAAAAACGAAAAAAAAAAAAAGGTATTTCAAATGACTAAGTATAAAAAAAAAACTAAGGCACACATTATAATAAATAATCATACAAAAACACTAATGTGGGTAACTAAACTTTCAGAAATAAAAGTTTCAAAATCTACAGCTCAGACATGACGTGTATATATATATATATATATATATATATATATAAGCCTTTACTGACAATTCGGGAGTCTGGAGTTTTCTCTTCCTGGTTTCTTCATCTCTTGGCTCGCTGATATTTTTATCGCTTCGTTCCATTTTGTAGCCGCACCAGAACGCTCCATCAAATTAATACACAGCTAACTGTTTGTGCATCCTTCCGCTTTTTGGGTGACGTAAGCGCTTCTTCTTTGTTGGTGTTTACTGGCGGCTAGCGCTCTTTGTCAAAAGCGCGCGGTCAACAAATAATTGCGCAAAAACATAACGCAAGCTTTTAAAATTAATTAAACGAAGCTTTGAGGCAGAAGATTTTGCCTCGATGATTATTTGTAATCGAATTACTCGAGGAATCGTTTCAGCCTTAGTTGACTGACTGCTGTGTTGCATATTTAGATCGTATGTGAAAGTATTAATCATACATTCGTCGTCTATACCACTTATCCTGTGTACAGGGTCGATTTGGGGCATGAGGCGGGGATAGGCTGCCAATCCATCACAGAACATGCATGGAAACACGCACACACATTGGGGTCAATTGACTGTGGGAGGAAACCCCCCGAGCACGGGGAGAACATGCAAACTCCACGCATGCAGACATGATTTGGGAATCGAACCCAGACCCTTGTGGTGCGAGGCGACGGTGCTAACCACTACATGACCGTGCCACCTTGAGAGTGTTAATATTTATTTATTTTGGTGAATAGAGATTATTGGGCCGCTCAGCAAGGACCAACTTTGTTCACACTCATTTGCCGGAAGTTCTCCTCCAGAAAGATGAAGTTTTTGAACACCATTTCATTTTATATATATATATATGTGTGTGTGTGTGTGTGTGTGTGAGAGAGGGAGAGGGTGCCATGGTAAGGCTCATATGATGGAATGCAGAGTGACTGGGTCTCATGTAAATGTGAGCGCTCTGAGGGAGTTCACTTTGGATTACGCGCACCGCTGTGCACGGCCATGAAATATTAAGCATCACGTCACTTTACGTCCACAGGTGTCACTGCCGGGCAGGCGGCGAACTAAACCACCCCCCCTCACCCGCCACCCCCACCACCGTCCTTCCTCTTTCCAAAAACGAAAAGAGGAGGGGAAAAGTTTGCATTTTGATGAGGTGTGGATTTGTCCAGGCGGCTTTGCCAAAGCATATGCTAGCTCCATCTCGCCGGCCGCAAGCGAGCGCCGCTTGTCACTGCGGATCAGCGGCGGTGGCGCACATGCCACTGACGCGGTGTGAGAAGCGCACACAGGCCTTTCTCTTCACTTACAGACAGCTTTTAGCTCTGTGTTAGAAACCATGCGTCGCCTGTCAGGGAGTCGCCGGCCGTCCTCTTTTTGTCTCCTGCCTGTTCTGTCCAACTCTACATTCGTTTCTATGCATGATTTATAATCCTGTCCTGAGTCTGATGTGAAGCGGTCGTAGGCCATCAGCAGTGATTGCAGTGAGGATGAAGGACAAAAGAAGCGCATGGCCTGCTTTACTGATCTGTCACACCTTTTGTGCGTTTTAATCTTTAGACCTTTTATAATATGACAGCTGGATGTATTAAATAGTCAATAGCTGCACTATTAGTGAATCAAGGACTCAAATAAGTCGCCAGAGAGTGGTGTTTAACACTGCCTTTCTTGTAGCGTTGCTCAGTGCATTTAGGGTTACTTTGTTGATAGGAATATTTACTTTCCCGCTCTGCTTTTGAGTCAGACCGATATATTTACCGACTACATCTTATATTTGCCGGCTGAAGACGAGCTCTTTCTGTATTCTCCAGTGGAGGAGCCTCTTTACTATCTTGGTCTCGTCCTCCATTTGCAGTCATGAAACCTGGCGAACAGAAACCTGAGAGTCATCTGAGAATTTACTGAACTCCTAATGCTGTAAAAAGCCCACTTGTGTGCTCTCCTGAGATCTGAAGGGGAAAAAAAAAAAGGAAAATCTGCTGATTCGGGCAGCTTGGCTATACTGCTGCGTTTCCGTTTTCTTTCCAGCTCCATTCAGATGTTCCTGTTCGCTTGGTGGTCTCTGAGCCACGTTTATGGATGAGAAATGGGGTTATGGATTATTAATCAGGAAAGCAGGTGTGCTTCTTTGAGAAACCTGGAATGAATTGATGGCAGGCTCTCAGGTTCCATTGAGGAAGAAATGACTGACTGACTCTTGGCTTTTTCTTGTAAGTGGAGAAGCACCGTGCTGTGAAGGAGCATGAATGGACGCAGTCGAATGGAGGGATGGATATCCCGAATCATTTATGTTTACCAGATGTGGGGTTTAATGGCAGATAAAAGCACCTCTTATATTTTATTCAGCTGTGCGGCGAGAGGGAGAAAGTGCGAGGCCCGGCCAGGTAAATGCATTCCCCCCAGGGTGTTGAGATACAGCGCAACGAAGCCCAGGTCCGAGAGTGTAAACAACAGGAATTGCTAGTTCATGCACTTATAACCCCTCTCATGGACATATCTGCACACTCGCTTATCACACACATGCCTGCCCTGCACTCTTCCATATGTATGAGGCCCTGCTTGAGCCTGGAGCAAAAGGCACTGCTGGAGATCCTGGTGAATAACTGCTGAACGCAGAGTTTTCTTATTAATGTGTGCGTTTAACCAGAGTGTGTGAGCTGCTTTAGGCGAGGGGACGTAGTAGCAGTCCTCATGCACCATGCATAATCTCTTTCCTTTTCCATGAAGCACACTGAATCTCTGAACGATGTTTCATAGTAACTACTTGCTCTTCGATGAGCAAGATACTAATGATGTATTTCATTTTAATTGATGGCTGTTGTATTGTCCTTTATTTATTTATTTATTTTTAATTATTTATCTGTCTCAGGTACTCTGGAGGTCCTGAAGGCGATGCAAGAGCTGAACGTCCATCTCGACGTCGACACTTACTCCACCTACGTGCTACCTACTTTCAACTCCGTCGACAGCGCCCGCGTTGCTCTTAAGGTAATGGCTTGTGTGTACGTGCCTGTTTTAGGTATCTGAGAATGAAACAGGTGTTGGATACATACACGATTTTGAGAAAACTTCACATTTAAATGTGGGTGCAAACAAGTAACTAGTATGATGTAAAGTTTACAGGATAAAACAGCCATGTTCTGTAAAGCATTCAATGCATTTATGGATTGTATTCCTTCATCTTTAGTTACTGCCTGGTCATTGTTGAAGGAGTTCAAATTGGGCTGCTAATTTTCTAGTTTGGAAAATAAAATAAACAACATTTTATATAATTTCAACAAGCACATCTCTGTTTATACTCGAGCTGAAATTGAGAAACTATCAGGGTCAAAGTTCACATACCAGGTTGACCGTTATGCCGTTTGTCTGGGGATTCACATTTAAATCATACAATCAAATATTTAATTCATCAAAAGAAAAAAACAAACCCTTTTCCAGTTTAGTCCGTGCCACGCCTAAAATTAGTGCGGTCAGTTGATTAAAAAAATAATCTAGTTAATCACAATCATAGTCTGTGATTAATCACAATTAATCACAATTTTAAAATCCTCCAATTGACTTATATTATAAACGTGCCGTGTTGGAAATGCATTTGACAAACAGGTTAGAGGAAAAGGATTTGTTTTTTTCTTTTGATGAATTAAATATTTGATTGTATGATTTTAAATATGAATCCCCAGACAAATGGCATAACAGTCAGCCTGCTATGTGAACTATGCAGTGTTGCAATATCTCCATCATTAACATTTAACAATTTTTTATTTTAAATCTCTCCATTGGGATCGGCACTGCATGCAGTAAGGCCGGGTTGGTATGGGGTGTGGCAACGCACCGGCGGTGGAACCTGGATCCTCGGATCCGAAAAAATCGGCAACCTAGAACTTTAGTCACCACTTCCACATCTCATCTTCTAAACTGTAAAGTTGACGTGTCTGTACATTGAATATATTTGTGAAAAAATTAGTTTGATGAAGATGTAAGATGAGAAATGGACAAAAATTCCAAAAAAATATCTTGCGTTCCACCTGTGCATCACGTAAAAACTCAATTTTAGTGGGGTTTTTTCAATGTTTTTTCAAACATGCTTGAGTGTGCAGTTGAATTCCCTGCGAACAAAGTCAGGGGCCCGTCTGGTATTTAATATATTCTTGTAAAAATAGTTCCCTTGAATGTAGCTTGAGCACACAACTTTGGTTTTATCCAAACTTCCATCTAGAAGCTTTTTATCGAAGCCCTTATCACACACAGCTGAGTAACTGCACTGCGATTATGGGAAACGTAATCCCATAGAGTCAGGCGTACATGATTGAAATCATATGATTAATTTGCATTTTAAAAATAATAATGCATTTCAATTTCTTAATCAATCACATGCGTTAATATTAACAGCCCTAGTAAAAAACAATCAGATGGTGGCATTGCATTACGTTACATTACTGTATGTGTGTCTGTAAGCTCGTTTATAGAAGGAATGCAAATGTTAGTCATTTTTCCAGGTTAAGGAATATCTACATCAGCGTTTGTCCATGCATATGTAATAACATTGGAATAAATGTTTCGAATGACTGACTACGTCATTTTCCATAACATTAAAAAATTCTGACTGATGATGCTGTTCATTTTAATTTTTACTAGACCTGTGAACATTTTTTTTTTCCCACCATCGTGTCATACCCCAGTCCTTCATGAATTTAATACACTATAAGATTCATCTCCCACAAATTTAATATGCATGAGTTTGAATATTTGAGTAACCACATGCGATATGAGTGTGTGAGTACAGCAGTCGGTAAACAGGGTGTAAACTTTGTTTTGCCCGTATGTGGCTGTTCTCTGGTGCAGGACGCTGGTTGCGCAGTCGACACTGATGACTTCGTTGCAGCAGAAGTGCGAACCGTGGCAGCGAGTGGAAGACTTTCCGAGCTTTATTCTCTGTGTGAGTATTAAAGGCTTACAGGCTTGCTTTCACTCTCCGTCTTTCACCAATATAGACACGTTAATGTCTGTGTTCAGTTCTAGTTTTACGGCTTGCCCGAGATGCCCGTCTCTCTGCGCTGCCTGAGCACAGCATGTTCCCACACACATGCCAGGATCTAGCTGACATTTCGCCTGCAGGCTAATTGCCCTCATAAGTATGAGACCGACGTCCCCCCAGATACGCAATCACGCTCATGGTTTTGTCTCAACCCTCATCAGGCATTCGTCAGGCCTTTTAAGTGATTAGTAAATGACTGCCAGTCAGTCTGGATGCTAAAGAGTAGAATGAATGCTGTTTAATTATTTATTTTTTCTGCTCTTATCATGGACTTCTGTTTCTTTTTACTCATCTCTTCATTTTTCTTTGACTTTTTATTCTGAGATGTATGTACACTAAGATTTCATTCAGTCATCTTTAGCTTTGATTACAGTTTAATGTGTGAAAATGAAAACTCATGAACACACTCATGAAACCATTCTAGCAGCAATGTGTAGTATTATATTTTCTCTAAAAATGTAAGTAGTCACATGCCATCATGTGACCGTCAGATAAGCAGCATATATTTGTCATGATGTTATTTATTTGTTTATTGGCACCTTTTGTACATTTTTTTTTTTTTTTTTTTTTTTGGTCATACAATTGGTAATTTAATTTATTGTTCTGAGAAAGGAGTTATGCTAAGGTCTAGACACAGGGAATTATCAATTCATTTATTTATTTTTATTAATCCAATTCTACCAGGCTCCTGTCATTTAAATTCTTGTTACCATAGAAACAATAATGTATTAGAACAAGAGTAATATAATATAAATCTGTGATTTGATTTACTACCAGAACTACTACAGAATTAGAGCTGCTGTTCCAGGAAAGTAATCAGCAACGTTTATGCATTCAGAGCGGAGATTTCGACCTCGTTGTAGGTTACATGCTGGTTCAGAAGCAGACTTTAAAGCTCATGGACTGTTTTTGACCAGTTTTTCCGTTCCTGTCTCCGCAGTGTCTTCACCCACCTTTCCAGGCGCTTCCCTTAGTTCTTTCAGAGGAAGCCTGATCAGTGGCTTTAGGGGGTAAGTGCAAGAGCATGTGCATTTGTGTTTCAGCCCAAGGCCAGACACACACCAACACTTCCTTTGCTTCATGCATATGTATGATTCCTCCGGTCATGCTGTAATGACTCAAACGCCTAAGTGCAGTATTCAAAGAAACGTATTCTCGTAACCATAAATTGGATAGAGAGAGATGGAGAGATTGATGGAGAGAGAGTTTACTTTATAAATTCCTTTAGGGATTAATAATAAAAAGCAGCTAGTTAACTAATTAGATAAATCAAGATGCAAGCGAACAAGGTCTGCAAGGTGTTACAGGGCAAATAGAAACAAATACACTAAATGTACATTACATTTTTCAAAACTTTCCATGCGTCAGTGAGACATATGATAAGTTGGAATATTAACAAAGCCCTTTTTTTAAAAACCTGCATCATTATCTTTTTTAAGGCATTAAAGGCAACCATATTTGTGCCAAATAAAAATCAGTACTGTGTGTATGCGTGGAGAGCAGTGTGTGTGGGGAGAGGTTGAGGGAGCGAGGTGTTCGCCTGGTAATTGGACATGTCAGGAGACTAGAAGGTGAAGTCAGGGCCCTGTCGCCGTGGTGACCAGTTCTTGTCATAGTCAAGTAGGATGAAATAGTGTAGTCGCCAATAAACAATGCATGATGTTACACATGCACACAGAATAATAATTTATTAGTAATCATTGCATTACTCTGACTAACTGACTTGTTAAACTGATATGAAATGTAAATATAAGTAAAATATCTGTAGTCTTAGGTTGAGGCATTACATATGCTTTTCATTTAAAATAATAATAATAATTCAACACTGGCCATTGGTTTAATAATATTTTTAAATATGGTCCAATAATCGTGTTGTTTGTACTTTGTACAAGGGGTTAGTTTATATACGCGCACGCACACAGTGTGTATGATTACGCTATTATTCCTAACATCTGTGATCCTCTGCTGCCCCCTGCAGGTCTAAAGATGTGCAGAGCATGGCCAAGGTATGCATTCATCTCATCTAATCCCATTTAATCTAATGTAATTATTTCTAGTTCTCTGCACTTCTTCACATGCACAGAGTGTTTCTTGATCATGCATACCTGATGCAGCTTATTAGCTTCCTGTAGCAGGTTTATATTCCAACTGAAGAAATGTTAGAGGAGAGTTGATGTCATGGCGTTTAACAAAACACCATGTACATTCCTGCATTCACCACTGCAGGAATGTACAGCTTTGGGTTGATGCGAGTGTGAATGCGCAGCAGTTTGTTCTTGAGAAGTGACCCGATTGATTAATTGATTGATTGATTATTTCTTGTTTCAGATCACAGAGCTGCTTTATAAAGATAGCCGCTTTGGTGAGACCGAGACAGACCGAGCAGGTACACTGTCGCTCTGTTTTTTTACACACACATCTGTCGTATGCCTGTCAAAATAAACTAAATGATTATATCTGAAGGTTCATGATGTTTGCATATTTGAAATTAAAGAGAACAAAACGCTATATTGAAATGTTTAGCTTGCAGACATCAGATTTAATCTGCTGAAGCACACACTTCTGAAAAGTTTTCGTCGAATCAATTGTTCGACGATTTCCTGAAGAAGCCAGACCACTTCTGCAGAAGAATCTTAATTAGCCTCTGCTTAATGACCATGATCTACAAGGCGTCAGATTGTCGCTCGCATATCGAGGTTATTTGCTGAATCTGAATCCTATATAATCATATAATGCTTATAAATTTCATGAATCCCACATCAGGAAAACATGTAAATAATAAGAATCTAGTTTATCCAGACAAGCCTAATATGTCACAGTAAACGATTAAGTTTAAGAGCATGTGCTGTTGTCCTGTTGCTCATTTGCATTTTGTATATGACTATAAAGAACTTTGCTCGTGAATGTTCCTAAAAGAATAATTTGAATGAATTTTAATTCATTCACACACACACACACACACACACACACACACACACACACACACACACATATGAGTCGTTTCGTCTGTAGAACCATTCAGACTTGATTGATCATAATGTCATCGCGTGTGTGTGTGTGTGTGTGTGTGTGTGTGCGTGCGCGCGCGTGTATGTGCACAATGGAGAGAGAGTCTATCTCGAGGCTCATTTATGGATTCTGACAGCCTCAGTTTGTGTTAAGTGTGTGCGCTTGACGCAGTCCGCAAGTGTGTGTGAAAGGGCTGTCAGGCTGCTGACTTTTTATCCTGAGTAACCTGTGTGTCTGTCTGGATGGGACTTCAGTACTGGTGTGTGAGCAGGTGGGAGAGATGGAGATGGCCTTTCTGTCTCATTTTGTTCTGCTGTACTGTTTGTGTTTGTGTGTGTGTTTGTGACAGAGAGATTGTCTGCTGCCTAACACACATTATAATACGCCTCAGTTGAGACTGTAGCAGAGCTGCCTCTATTAGCCAGTTTCTAATACACACACATTACCCTTTGCTGCTTTATTGGTTTATTTGTATTTTTTGCATAAAATGTGTTTTTTTTTTTTTTTTTTTTTTTTTTTTAAATAAATTTTTTTTTTCTTTTTTTTTTTTTTTAAAAATTTTACTGTTT
>JAQQZT010000039.1:22148677-22169150 GCA_030068275.1 Clarias platycephalus | reverse complement strand
TGTTCTAGACACACAGCTGGATCCATTGTATTTCTCCCTCGCCTAAAGCCACTTTGATACTTGGATAAAATTTTTTTCCTTTTTCTTTTTTTTTACAATTTGACTGTGTAGAGGAAATCAGAAATCACACATCACCTTTTCTATCCCAACCCAGAAGACACAGCCTACTTTCTCTTCAACCTGTTCGATGGAATGACTGAGACTGATGTGCAGGCCAAAGAGGAGATGTTGAGAGAATACCTCAATCAGCTCAGCAGTATGGTGTGTCCTCATTCTCTAATAGCAGCGCTGCTCTTCTTCTGAACGTTGCTGACATTGTGATAATTAGCGCATTAATTATGGTGGACGAAAGTATTTAGTTCTGTCTGCATCTTGTGTTTGCAGAACATCATCATTCACGTGAACATCTACAGAGGAATCAGGAACATCCTAAACTCGTACCACGTGCCAGAGTTAATTAAGGTACAGCTTACTAGAGTAAACTGCAGTCGATGAAGTAATCGCTCTGAGCGAGTTAATAAACCGTGATTTCTTTCTGCAGGACGTTCTTGCTCTTGTGGACAAACAAAGCCGGGAAGACACAGAGTCTAAGGTAAGCTTGGACAGTGGTTTATTTGAAAGCCGTTTGCTTATGTGGCCGGAATGTTTCACGTGAATGAGACACGATGTCGTCCTGCAGTATATTCCTAATTAATTCTGATTATGGCTATGGGTTTCGATTGAAGTATGCAGAAGTTCTCATGTTTTACCTCTTTTGGTCGCAGGTTCTTGAAGGGAAGCTAGGCATTCAGGAAAGAAAGCTGGAGGAGCTGAAATCCAAGGGCAAGCCGTTTGGAAGTGTGTTCAGGCAGCTGATCGCTTCTCTGTGTGCTGAGGAGGTGAGCGTGACCGTTTTCACTCAGCCTGTCCTGTTCGGTTTTTTAGCTTCACGTCTTGAATCTGTATCTTTTGTCTCATCAGAACCTGTCCCATGCTCTGGAGCTAAAAGCTCAGTATGAGGATGAAATGACTGCCAGTTGCTATGCGCAGCTCATCAACCTGTGCTGTCGTCACGACAACCCGGAGGAAGCACTGAACCTCAAGAGAGAGCTGTGAGTTTAACATGAGGATCCAAGTACATAGAACACTTCCAGGGTGGATGAGATCTTCCACAAAAGCCCATGTGGTTCATTTACACTGGTGTTTGAGAGAGAGAGAGAGAGAGAGAGAGACCCCAATAAACACTTTATATCAGATGCTAATTTGTCCCAAATTATACGGTTAAACACACAGATGATTTTTTTTTTTTTTTTATTGTATAAGTTTTACTTCACATATGTGTCCTTTACTTCTGTCTAGTGCCCGTAAGGATTCCGAGGTCACGCTGGACGCCAACAAATACATGAGCTTGGTCAGGGTGCTCGCCAAACATGGCAGGGTTGAAGGTAAGTTTATTATATAGTTTACAATCTGCTTCAGGACTACTGTCCTCTGAGCCTTTAATTAACTATATATTAAATATAATATATTTATTATATATATATTTTTATTATTAATATTTATTTATTTATTTCATAACCCTCTCATCGGAGGACAATTATGAGACTATGGCTAGTTATGTCTTTCTCAAAGGAGGACATACAGTATATAAATCACCAAATTATATGCAAGTTACTTATTTACTTAATATTTTAGTTTAAGTCCATCTGAGTGATCCTGAGCAGTCATCCATCACCTCCCGTGTCATCGGTGTATAGATATAAATATGACATGGCAGACAGACGCAGCGTTTCCTTACCCTTTCGTCAATTTGTGGGAAAATTGGCAAATGCACAAATAAAATAAGACACAAGTGTGTTGATGTTTAGAAATCAGTCAGCGGCTATAAAAAAAAATATTGTCTACATACCAAATGCAAATGGTCTGTATTTACTGCTATGCTACGGAAGATTAAAATAATCTTGCCTGGAAATGGATTTGTACAAGAAAGGCTTTCAATTACAAATAAGTTCAATAGACGCTACTGAATCTTTGACTTTACCTATGAACTGTATTATTGACAAATGAGGCAGTAAGAGAAATCTTTGGCGTTGAGCAATTGAGAGAGGTTTTGGAATGAAAAGAAGTATGGTTATACCGAGAGTGGAGGAAGAAAATCTAATATCTGCTGTTAAGTTTCTGCCAAACTCTTCGGGAAACTTGGACGGAGGAATGGATGTGCCATGGATACAAGTACACAGAGATTTTAAGTGAGAAATCTGCCTGCTTCTCCCACTAAGTTACCACTGGGTGGTTGTCGTACCATCTTCATGGCATTGATATGGAACATGTGATCACCAAGTCACGCTTTTGACATCATTATCTCAGTCCCTTGACCTAAACATAAACGCGGGGATGAGCTGAACAGGAACGTCTGCGTGAAAAGATTTATTCAGTTTACTCAACGTAGCAAAGCTGCAGCGCACGTCGGCACGAATCAACCATCGACCTCTCCAGAGGTGCCCAGTTGTCTTGGACGATCTTGAGATTTCAGAGCTACACGTTGTTCCTCTTTAAAGCACCTTTTTTTGAGTTCTAAACCATTTGTCTCTGACAGATACGCCGTCACATTTAGAGCTCCAATTGAAGATCATCTGAGGATAATTCTTAAGGCTAGAAAAATCGTCACATCTGTCTCTGAAATGATTTATAGCTTTGTGCTTTCATGTGGAGATGATTTTCTTTTTTTTTTTTTTTTCAGTTCAGTATTCATTAAAGGAGGCACAGTTGGATACACTTGACGCTCGACTTAGAGAGGGCAGATATTGCGTGAAAGTTTTACATTACACAATAGTTTTTATTGCTTTACTTAATGAATTGCTTTATTGGCAAAATTCAGTTTCAACCTGTACGCTTTGGTGCAGTTGGTTGTGAAGCCTCCGAAGTCTCTTTCTCTCTCTCTCTCTCTCTGGACGGCCTTGTTAATCAGCCATTATCTGAATTCTATGGTGGATTTCTTCATGCCCATATACAACACAATTACAATAAAAGTGTTTCCACTTTGCTTTTGTGCATGCGGTGATGGGGAAAATATATCCTTGCACTTCCTTTTCACCAAGTGTGTCACTCTGGGCCCCCCTTACAGACACTCCTGTCATAGAGCAGAGGAAAATTACAGGACTGGCTCCACTTTAAAGGAATTACAGAAATCCGTCCTGATACTAATGGCGTATCATGCTGGGGGTGGGGTGGGGTGGATGAAGGAATTGAGCATTACACACACATTCGCAAATTTACATGTGAATTCAGACGGAGGCGGGTAATGAGGGACGCGTGCGTGCGCGCGCGCACCGGCTAGTGCGTGCGTTTGTCTGTCAGCGCGAGCAAGCGGCCATTAGCCCGCCTGTATACGACGGAAGCTCGTCTCCCGCATTAACACACCTCATTGCCCCGGTACAGCAACCAGCTCTGCTTCTGACTCGTTGCACCAGTTCGCAGTGACAGCCTTGTCGATTAACAGCTCTGTTGTCTGTGGCTGTCTCTGTCCAGCACCACCTTCACCTTTCCCAGTCCATTGTCATGGACTCTTCAAGTCCTTGGATTGAACGGAGCAAAGTACTGGTGTTTGGAATGTTGTTTGTTGTCATGTCTGTGTTTGCCATTGAATGGAAAACCAAAAAGTGTTGGAGATGCATGGAGATGTTCAATTCCTGAACTACTGACAATGTTGATTATTAACTTTATTCACATTCTAAAGTGTGTTTTTGCATACACTTGAAACAGATGTAAAAGAATATCAATTCACAATGATTTGCAAAAATAATTTTTTTTTTTATAAATTGCAAAAATCAATGAAGATATTTTTGCAATTTATAAAATTGCCAGCAACAATGTGACAACTGTTTAAAATCAGTGTTTGTTGGGTAGTAATGCGTCGTCTTTTAACTTCAAGTTGAAGTTAAAAGCCATAATTATAACAAAAAAAAAGAAAATGGCTACACATTAGCTATGAAACAGTATGTACTCAGTGTTATGATGGAATCATTTGCAACTCGGCTTTGAACTTTGCCAAAGACGTTGTCTGCGAACTGACATGATTGTCTTCAACTTGCCTACAAAGTACTTCTGATTTACTAAGAACTGCTCTGATTTCTCACCTTCCTTGTTTCGGGGATACAAACCTGCCATGTGTTTTCATACTAAGTGTCCTCCTGTTCAGGATAGCGTCAAAGTAAACGCTCAGGGTTGTAATTGGCCGTATTGGTTGATTTTGCTCCACCCTTCTGTAGAAATGTTTTTTTTTTTTTTTTTGTGATCCAGTAGTCTAGTCCACATCAACACTTCACCAAGGACTGTGGCTTATTTTGATGTTTTATGATCTATTACGAAGAGACGCAACTACAGTCCGTCTTCTGAACAACACCCTTAGTTAGCCATGTTAAAAAAAAAAAAAAAATAAAAAAGGGCCTTGAGGGGGAAAAATAAGGCGCATTGTCATGTCTTTGTATACAGTATGTGGTTTGCATTGAATAGATGGTCGCTGCTTCTCTACTTCACGTTGCTTCAGAGTTCATGATTAGAGTGACGGCCTGATGGGATATCAGTGAGTAGTGTGTGTGTCTGACGAGCCACTTAAACCTTTATTACGTGAATTTATATCCAGCTGTTAACTGACACCGCATCCACCGCTCTGGATCAGACCGGCCGACCACCGGGTTCTTGATACAACACCACTTCTCTCCGGAGATCCATAATTGTAGAGTGGTGTTGAATGAGCGCAATGTAATCCTACTAAAGCACCCTCTTAAACACAGCATGACCCCTCCTGTTACTGCTGTCTCCTGCCACTGGTCCTCTATTTTAGCCCAAACCAATCTTCTTTTGCCCCATCAATTTCCCCTCGACAGCTGAGAGAACGGGGATTTGCATAACAACCGGAGCAAAATTAGGGGTGATGAAGAGACGCACAAGAATTTGTGTGTGTGTGTTGGTAGCTCGGGACAGCAACGTTCCATCCAATTTATATACAGCCCGCAATCTAACCAAAACCTGTTATGAAAATAGATTGTTAAAGTGTACATTATGCAAAACTCCAGTGAAATTTACTTGCCTGTAGCACTTCAGTTTCAATTCTTGCAGTCACTGGAGGCATGTTCCAGCATTTGGATTAAATGTTGTTGTTGTTTTTTTTTTTTAAAGCCCTCTAGTGCTTTCAGAATATGCCACCTTCCGAACAGAATCCGTAAAGCAAATAGAGTTTTAAAGGGTTTGCGTGGAACAGGACGGCACATCTGTTGCTGCCTCTTTTCATGTGCGGTTGCTGCTCGAATCTGATGGCAACACGTGTCCGTTATCGAGCGTTTACAGAAAACGAAAGGCGAACAGCGCATTTCCTTCATCAACACAGTGACAGGATGTTTAAGGTAAAAATCTGGGGAGGATAGGAATATTTTGCAGACCGTTGTGCTTTGAAAGCAGTGTGACGGACTTGGACATAAAAATGGTGCTCTGGAGAAAAAAAAAACAGGTACTTTCAAAAAGCAAAGGCTGCCGTAGCGTCTCTCTTGTCTGCAATCCAGCTTTGGATGATTAGTATCGTCTGTGCAAACAGGCCCTATCGGTATCAACCCATTAGCGAGCCTCTAAACAGTGCGTAAACACATCTTAATTATCTGGCTTGGTGACAAAGCAGATGTTGAGGTGGAAAGAGAGGTTTGTGGAGCTGGTGAGCGGCAGACCCTTGCCCTCTACCAGATGGGAGCGTCTCCCAGTAAAAAAAGCCTCCATTACGCCGTGTGATCAGCAGCGGGCCTGTGACCGCGGCCCACCAGGTTCACGCCGGGCACTCGCCGCACACCTATAATTTTCCGGGATGCTTTCACAGAGAGACGCGAAAAAAAGCAAGCCACCATTGTGGGGGCCCGGTAATTGGAGTCTCGTTTAGAAATGCAAGTAGCAATTAGCGGCGTATTGGCATTATACGCCAGCATTTGCATTCCCGCTGGGTGTAAAATGTTGTTTTAATAGCGGTTTGTTTTCCCCACATGAAATTATCTAAGGGGCCTTTTATCATCTCTTCCCCTCCCTTGTTCTCTCCCTGGCGCTAAAGCATGCATCAGCAGCGGGCCCATCAGGGGACAGCCCAGTTTCCTGTCACAGATGTGAACTTGCTGAGGAAGAGCCGTTTAAGCGTCTTGAACTGGTTGTATCCGACCCTAAGCCTCCAGAAACTATTCATTACTTAATTAGTTTTCCAGACTCCCAACCCACCTCTTCAGGCAATTAACAAGCTGTCCATAAAGTTTCAGTGATGAAGCGGGGATGATGTTTAAGCGTGTAGTGAAGTAAGGACCGGAACGGAAAAATGCTGTTTTTGTGGAATTCAGACGTTCAGATTTGGGTTCCAGCCATTTGTTGTTCATCTAATTGTGCTAAATTTAGTTTGTCGTCTGCAAAAACTACAGCTGCTCGTCGATTTAATCTGAGATTTTTGTGCTTCAGCGCTCTCATTTGTTCCTTCCATTTTCAGCATTTAACGTGAACAAATGCGTACGCCAGTCTCCATCGATCGACTGTAGCTCTTTACTTCCTCAAACGTGATACGGCGACAAATTCTAGAACCATAAGCAAGAAATGCACCAGTTCTGAGTACAGTTTATTATCTCAGAACTGTTTCACTCTCTTGGGTCCCGATTCTGGAACTGTTCTCAGAACTGCTTTCATTTTCTCATCTGCAACTTGTAGAATTTGTTCAATCATATATGTGCCCTGTGTCAGATCAGGGTGGTAGGAAGACTTTGAATTGAATAATTTTAACAATTTAGAATTAATCGCTAAAGCTTTTATGCGAACAGACCCAGTGAAAACCACATTTATACATGAGGATAACTGGAAATTTGTAAAACACTCCAGAATAGTAATGTGTTTATTGTAAAATATCTTTTATTGCAATATACACACAAGCATTTTTGTTTTTATGCGCTTGTGTCTTCATGCAATTATCCTATTAGCTGTAGCATCAATGATGTCCATACAATTGTGGAGATGCAGGTCACACGCTTCAATTAATGTTCACATCAAACACTAGAAAGATGAAAAAATGTAATCTTAATGACTTTTAATTGTGGCTTGATGGGTGGTACTAGACAGGCTGATTTAAAAAAAAAAAAAAAAAAAAAAAAAAATTTCAGAAACATCTAATCATTTGGGAATTTCTCTCAATAGTTTATAGAGTTGACACGGAGTTGTGTAAATGACAAAACCTATGCAGGAGCCTCAAGGCTGGAAGACATTGTTGACGTCAGATGAGAACGGCTAGACTGGTTCGGGCTGTGGCTGTGGTTTCTCAAGTAACCACTCTGGTGGTCCATCTCTGGTGACGAGAAAAGCGTCTCGGAATGCACTGAAACTAAATGTGATTACGGTGGCAGACGTCTACATAAGGTGTCGAGGCGAGAACAGAAATTGACGGGGTTTGCCCTTGCACATGCACCAAGCTCGCCAAAACTAGACAGTTAGACAAGATTATAAAAAGACAATGTTAAATTTTTTTTCAGCCGTAAAGTTTGTGTCTGTATCCTTAATAAACGTTACATTAGTGGACCGAGCACGTCACTGATTACTCTCCCTTTCTGTCCCTTTTCTTGTTTGTCTCTCTTTCAGAGGCTGTGGACATCCTGAAAGAGATGAAGGAGAAGAATGTGAGGATGTTGGACACCACGACCACCAGGTTGTTCCACGTGCTCAACGCGGCCGCTCTGAAGGGCGACGTCGCCACCATACGCCGCCTGCAGGACGCGGTGTTCACCTTAGGCCTGGTCAAGCCCACCAGCAACCTCTGCTCGCCTCTGGTTTCCGCTTACCTGGAGAGGTGAGTGGAAATAACTCCTGCCTTTTCCTCACGCAGCTAGAATCTATCACTCGGATCTCAACGTTACCAAAGCGGACAGTTGTTTATCCTCGCATCAACACGACTGCTATCATTTGTCTTGGGGCAGAATTGCAAATTTCACTAAGGGGGGAAAAAAAAAGAATAAAAACCCGCACTACTTCTCCAGGCTGGCCCCTCAGCCCCGCCCCAGTCTCCTTTGAGGTCTATTCATGAGAGCTGCTTTTAAGAAGATCAGCTCATTTGCATGTTAATTATGCGCCCTGTGCTAATTGCTGGATTTGTCGGGGACATGCCGAGCAGCGCGTAAGTGCCTCCCTCCTCCCTACTGGGGAATACACGGGCTTACACGGTGTTAGTAAATAGACACGCGTGCGTGCACACACACACGCGCACGTGCACAGGCTCACTCGGTTCCCCCTTCCAAGACTGTTTGTTTTCCTGTCGCTCGAGTGGCGCAAACACACCAGCACGGTGCGAGGTTTAATTGCTGCCTCGTGTACGATAAGCTTTCTAATTTAACTCGGGTTCATTAACGAGAAGAAACACGGGGAAACCGGGCGCCTCTCGGCACAGAGGCAGATAAGCTCGTCTAGGTTTGGGCAGATACGCACGCACACACACACACACATGCACGCACACTGCAGTTGGCAACCAGACACTCAGGTACACAAGTCTGGAATGAGAATACACACCTGAACTGAATCTGGCAAAGGGATAATCTATTATTATGTTGGAGAGGCATGCAGTGATTCAGTGTAACATGAAATACAGTACGTGTACATATGTAGTTTTACGGAATGGACGATTGTATTTCTATTTCTTAAATACAAGCATTTTCAAATCATATCATATGAGAGAGAATTTTTTTCTTTTTTTTGTCTTGGCGTGAAGCGATGATATTGTCTCCTCTTCAGCCCTCCCTCGTCCCCTAAAGTCTCTAACATTTTCCCCACCCCATCTTTGTCCTCTTCTGGTTCCCCATCAACCCTCCCTCACTCTATCGCTGTCTTCCCTTCTCTGTCATCCCTCTCTCCTCTCTGTCTTAGAAAGCTATGCGGAGGGGAACAAAGCCGTGCATGTCAGTATGTCAGCTATAATGACTTAATGAACGCTTCTCTATGGGATTAACTCTGACAGCCATCAGCGCGTCGCCACGCCGACCACAAGCGCCGCTCCTGATCCATCCGTCTCTCTCTCTCTCTCTCTCTCTCTCTCTCTCTCTCTCTCTCTATATATATCTCTCTTTCTCTATCTCTTTCTCTATCTCTCCCCCCATACTTTCACTTGTCGAACAAAGGGATGTGGCAGGAACTTTTTTTTTTTTTTTTTTTGTACAAGGGGGCTGGGTGGGACGTAGTAACAGGAAGGGAGGAGAACAGTGCTGTCAACTGGGCACGAAAAGTCTGGCACTTTTTTTTTTTTTTTTTTAAAATAATAAAGAGCTACTTCCACACATCTGACAAAGGTGTGTGTGCGTGCATGTCAGAGGAGTGTTTTTAGGATGTGGCAGTTGGAACATTTGAAGAACAGGGATGCAGGAGGACATGACAATCTTGTCACGCAACTAGACAACTGTCATGCTGCTTTGTGACTGAAACTTAACTGTGGATCACAAATCTCGGTGTTGGTCCTCTGACAAGCGTGCATGTTCATGCACACACACACACACACACACACACACACACACACACACACATGCGCACGCAAGAAGAACTGTGCGTTTTTAACAATACAAAAAAAGGCCAGTATTTTTTTTTTTTTTTCCTTTTTTTTTTTTAGTGGTCTCCTCTTTCAGGATTGTGGAATGGATGATAACATGGGTGCCAGTCTGTGGAACAAAAGAGGAGGTGGGCACGAGCGAGGGATAGAGGAGAGGAGCTGGGAAGAGGAGGAGGAATGAGATGAGCTTTCTTGTCTAATTCTTCAGGTTCTCTGCGCAAAGCACTCACTCATGCTTCTTTTTTTTTTTTTCTTTTTTTTTTTAAATCTCCTGCGACTTAATTGGCTGGAAAGTGCTTGACATGCAAAGTTGGTGACATTAACGGGTACATGTTGCAGTAAAGGCTGAACGCCACTGACAGCTAAATTGTATCCAGGGAAATTATGAAGCCTTCAACATGGTTAAGTCTTTTTCTCTCTCTCTCTCTCTCTCTCTCTCTCTCTCTCTCTCTCTGAGGGAAGCGTAGTCAGAAGCAGGGGTGGTTAGAAGCGGTAGAGGGGGGTAATTGCAGTTTGGTGGGCTTCATATCTCGTTGATGGCTCTGAAGGTTTCTTGGAAAAGTTGGTTTTTAACCGTTAGATTGGGGAATGGATGTTCGCTGAGGAACGGAACGAGCGGTAAACCTACTCGGGTATCTTTTAAAAAGCCAACTAAAAAGTAACTTCAACTTTTTTTTTTAAAATAGTGGCTCAGATTATTGTTATATTATAATAGGCATCTCTGTGGCACTCTCTCTCTCTCTCTCTCTCTCTCTCTCTCCCTCTGTCGAGTACATTGCTCAATCAGCGGCCGTGTGTTTTTGAATTGGCTCTTGACTCGCGCTCAATGAATAATATTGCCGCTCTTCATTTCAATTAAGCACGATTGCCTAAAAGGAGTTGTCATGGGCCAGGCTCAATCACCGCTCTTGTTTTGTCCATCCTCGCCAATCCTCTCCTCTTATTTAGCCCACTAGCAAGGTCACCCCTGTCCGAGACGCGTCCTCGTGCCCTGCTGTATAATCTCAAGGGTCGCGCCCGATGCAGAAATTATACCTGTTAAAACCCCCCGGCGGTTCACTTTCCCATCCCGCGTGCCCCCTCCCTGCCGGTGCCCTCTCTGCTTTGACCTCGACGTGATTGGCATGGTAATTACCCAATCACTCGGCGGCTGCCATTGCAGTCACAATAGAGTGATCGGAGTGGTGTTTCCTCCGTCAGCCCTCTGTCAGGAAAGCGCGGAGCTCTTTGTTAGGCACTAGGAGAACGAGGGAGGTAGAGAGGAGAGGTAAAGGGAGGGAGAGAAATGTAGCACATGGAGTAGAGCTAATTTTATTGCCTTGGCCTGTCAAACAGCCCAGTAGGGGGTGAGGGCTGGAAGAGGAAGGTGGGGTCTGAGAGAGAGAGCTGGGAAAGGCTGCTGACCTTCGCCCGTGTCCTTACTGAGAAAATCGGTTTTGTTCTCCAATTCAGCTCACCGATCATGAAGCATCAGATCTCTGCTCTACAAGACTTGTGGGCATGTTTTGGTAGTAAAGGCTTGGTAATAAAGTTTAACCTGGACTAACAGTGATAAATCAATGTCTGTGTGTGTGATCCTGCAGTGGGGACGTGACTGGAGCTCTGGAGGCAAGCATGGATTGCCAGAAACAGTACAACCAAATGCCCCGGATTCATGACATCATCTGCCGTCTGGTGGAGAAAGGAGAGACCGAGCCACTACAAAAAGGTCACATACACACACACACCCCTGAAAAACAGTACTGTGAAGATTTATTGAATTTTTTTTATGTTGGAAGAACTTTAACTTGGTGCGCAACCAAACACACACACACACACACACACTATCCACTGTTGTCTAGCTCAAATCAGACTACAGCTATTTGAATAAAAAAATAATAATTGAATTTCCTTTCTATTTCTGTTACCTGGTGTGTGTGACACCCATAGACAGACACTCAGTCCTCGAGTGTGTGTGTGGTTTGAAAATCCTATACAGTAATGTTTTGAATGATCTGTGCGCTCGTACAGGCCGTGGAGAGGGTTGAATGTTTTTGTTCGGAGCCGAGTGTGTTTGGAGTGTTAAGGACGCGAGACCTCTAGACAGGGGTGGAGGACCACTTTATCCATCCGCACCCAAAAAAAAAATTCCCACCTTACCCTTTCCCCGATCTTCGCCAGACACACGCTGACGTGATTTCTCTTAAAGCGAACCGCCCGAAATTTGCGTGTTGTAAATGGGGAAATAAATTCGGCTGGAATTAGCTCCTTGCTCTATTCAGTCTATTGAGATGCAAATCCCTGTCAGACTGTGACAGCGCGCGCGTGAGTGAGTGTGTGTTTGAGTGTGGGGTAAGAGTGAAGTGCACCAGTGGATGTGCAGAAGTCCTCAAGTGAATGAGTTGAGAAAGTGGAGGCAGGAGAAGACGCTCGCTGTGTGTACAGGTGACCCGCTCTGGTTGAATGTGATTGCATGCATTGAGGGGTCTTAGGCTTGAGACTAAGCTGCTGGTTAGCACACAGCAACAACATCCATTAAATAAAAGCGTTCTCAAAATGTATGAACAGACTCGTATTGCGTATATATTTATATATTTTTATTGATCCTTCCCTTTCCCCGTCTCTCTCTCTCTGGACAGCTATGGACTTTGTGAGCCAGGAGCGCGGCGAGATGATGATGCTCTACGACCTTTACTTTGCGTTCTTGCAGACGGGCCGCTACAAGGAGGCACGCAAAATCCTTGAGGTGAGCTCGCCGGCGCCGTACCCCAAGCACACGGCTATTTAATCTGCAGTTTCCGGTTTTTGAAAGACTCTGGCCGCAAAGCTGAAATTAAGCTATTCTTTCGACGCAGTAAGCAAAGCAGGGGGCTGGAGGAGACGAGCGTACATAACAGTACAGGTGTGATTATGAAAAGGGCAGCTTTGATTAACAGTCTGAGCTCAAGTGCTCTTTACTGAAATTTCCCCCTAAGTGCTCAGGTGTTGAGCCTTTTTTCTTAAGTGGCCATGAATGTGGTTCACTCAAGCATTTCTTCTTTCACACACCGCACACACACACTTCATACAGTGTCCTACCCAGGTTAATGTCTCTAGACTCCAGAGATATGAGCGTTGCAAATGGATTTTTCCTGCACATTGTAGTTGTATTTAATTGTCTGCTGAGGATTCTCCTCTCTGAATCATTCAGCGCGTCCGCGAGCACCACTGATTTTCAAGTCTCCTGACGTGTTTTAAATGGTTTGGGGTCCGTCTTTATATAAGCTGTGAGGTCTCATGAGAGACTCGTCTTCCTTTTAAACACAGCCCTGACCAAACCATTATGCTATTTAGTTTGGCCACCTTTATGATTTCACCGCACTCACCTCTGTCTCTATGCTTGTTATGATGCGGCAGAAACAAGTCTTCACAAATTTGAGGATACACCGATCAGCTATAATAGTATGACCAGCTGAGCAACATGGATCACGAACTATACATGTATCCTGGTGACAGGATCATGTGCACCCAAGGCTCACACGAGCGTGTGCTTTGGGCCTAACAGGCAAAGAGCCCAAGCTTCCCAGATTTTAATCCGCACTAGGGGTGATGTACCGGACAAACAAGTCCGATCCGTTGAGGCCCCACACCGCAACCCAAAGGATCCACTGCCAACATCCTGGTACCAGGCAACACAGTACACCCCCGGAGGTCCTCAGGGGCCAGAGCCATCCTGGTGGCACAAGGGAAACTTCGTGCTATGGCTGATCAGTGTGTATCGCCATATACAGGAGGTGGGAATTTCAGTGTGGACACTCTGTACAGTACATATGCTGATGCTGAAAGAGATGTGTTAATATGTTGTTATGCAGAAGCTCTTTCCTCATCATGCATAAGTAACAAAATGGCCCAATAGCATGTTCGGATATTAACAGTGGAACGTCAAGATATCAGTCCTGCCTCTAGTCGAACTGCCTTGAACCTCTTCTGCGTAGTTTTCGGACACCCCCTACCCGGTACTCACACGTGTCTGTTTTAACTCCTTCATGTTTTGTCCTATTTTGTACTATTTATTTATCATGTTGGGCTTTTTTTTTTAATTATTATTATATTTTTTTTTTTAACACCTCACTTTATCTCAGACTCCATTTATTTCACTATTCCTCCAAAAGTCCTGTTTGTAAATGAGCTGCTGCGGATATAAACCCCACCAGAGAATAGCAGAGGGGGAAGGTGTCTTCTTATGAGGTCACACTAGGGGAAAAACGTAACTGGGCTTGTTGGATGGGTCTGCACTCAGACCCATCCAAATGTCTTTTAAAAAAAAAAAAAAGTGAAATTTGTCTAATAGGTCCCTTTTTTAATGTTGATGATACATTGACATGACATTTTGCATGATGGTTTGAATTATGAGATGCACCTGCATTACCTTTTTATAAATTATATATGTCTGGAATTTTTAAAGCTTAATGATTTTTTTTTTTTTTTTCTTCCCCCACGCATGCAGACTTTTACGCTTGGTTATTATAGCTTTATGACTTTTCTCCCGTCTCCAAATCAGACAAATCCAGAACACTTCTAACCCTTCCTTCTTTACCATATTATTAGTTTAGTGTTCAAGTTCCAGAATCTGCTAAGTAGCATTCATGTATAGAGAGAAGGTAAAAGAGTGACCACCTACCATATCTTAGTCTTTTTTTTTTTTTTTTTTTTTCCCCCCCACCTCTTTCGAGGTAAGTGTTGACACAGCTTGGTCAGAATGTTTTTTTTTTTTTTTTTTTTTTTTTTGGTTATTACCCCATTTTGTTTCTCCTACTCAAATATTTCCTACTTGACTGCACGATGTGGGAGAGTCTGTGAGCATCATACCATAGGGAAGATGATGATGTTTAAGGAAGGTGCTGAAGTATTAATGCTTAACATTTAAATTTGGGCATTTGGGAGACGCCCTTATCCAGAGCGATTTTTATCTCATTACACATCTGAGCAGTTGAGGGTTAAGGGCCTTGCTCAAGGGTCCAACAGTGGCAGCTTGGTTGTTGTGGAGTTTGAAACTGTAATCCAATGCCTTAACCACTGAGCTTCCCCTACCCTTAAGGTATTAGATTGACGGGAGAAAGAAATGTCATCTTGGTCAAAAGAGCAAAGCTAAATAAAATAATGACCGATAGCGGTCATTAGCTCTAATTTGATCATGTTTTGGAATTCCCTAGAGTAAAAAAAAAAAAAAAAAACGGTGCTGCTTAAGTGAACATGCAAGCGGAAGCTTTAGCATATTAATGCTTTTTATTCAAATGAAACTCCTCCATGTACTAGAAGCTAGTTTTCCCATGGCAGGAGAGATTCCATTCTTAAGTGTTTAATCAGTCTCTTATAGCCTACTCAAAAATGTATTTCGTAATGACTCCTCATAGCTTGCCGCAGGGTTAAAAGACCCTCTTGCTTAACCAGTCTGTGTGATTTAGTACAGGGCCACTCCTCAAGCCTCCACTGAGTAATTAAAAACAACGATATCTGTGTGGCACAGCCAGATACTGGCATCAGTTGTGACCCAGATAGGGGCTGTAAGTGCTGCAATTGAGTGTTCGGCAGGTGATTTTCTTGTCTGTAATTGTGAGATTATTAATAATAGTGTGTAATTATGTGAAATGAATGTAAACGATTTGATGTAATTAAGACGGTTAGGAAGCAGCGCTGAAGGAGCGCTAGGTGTAAGCGCTTCCTAGAGAATGTGACCTGCGTTTTAGAGAGAAGCGTTTGTGTGTAACTATTTTAAAAGCCTGATTACTGAATGTACGCCCGTGTCATTCATGTCTTGCACTTGGAGCAGTAGCTCTACAAGTAACGGCAGCAGATTACAACTAATTGGAGGTAATGCCAGTTTATATACAATGTCTGACAATAAAAAAGGAATGAGTGAATAAATATTGCAGAGTATGTAGTGTTGTGGTATGAAGATGCCGTATCGACTGTTTAAGATCAAGCGTGCATGGGTGTATAAACTGAAGAGGGTAGTTCACAAGTTCAAATCTTTGATATTAATTTAATGACATTTATAGAGGGATCTCTAAAATCCTGCAAAATTGTAAGAGTAGGTACAGGGCAGTTATTTGAAATGTGTCTTGTAGAAATAAAACATTTAAAAACATTTTTAGAAGATCATTTGTTAAGATCCATAGTTTAAACTCTCAAAATCAGGCTTTCTGAGCTTTTGTGTCTCTTTGTATTGTATACAAAAAATGAGACATTTAAAAATGTATATTAAAAATATATAGGTACAGGTTCTCGAGTTATGAATTTCCACAGATACAAACAGACCGCGGTTCTACTTCTGGTTCAATCGCGGAAGTAGCTTACGTGTATTATCAGAGGGTGTTTAACAGCGTTAGCATCTAGTTAGTGTTAATAATAGTGAAAATATAAGTGAAAATAATGACAAAATATTCGTTGACTATTGTTTTTACTGTTCCCGTTCCTAAGACGAGGTGGTGACGAGACGTCACGGATATCAATGAACAGCAGTGTTTGGTGTAAGAGTACTTGGATTCCTTTTTTGATGTAACGAGTAATCTAACGCGTTAGTTCCGCCATTTAAGTCCTCAGTTACTTAGTTATATTCTCAAAAATGTAATCCATTATTCAGACAATTTATGTAATCTGTGAGCTAGGCAGCAGTGATTCCGTTAGTGTGTATGTGAAAGTTGTCCTACAAGCCCCGCCCCCTCTGTTATTCCTGCTGTTAAACCCTTAACTCACTTATGCGGTTTAACTCGCAATGAGAAGCGGTGTGGGTCACTGAGAGCCGCCGCGAGTGACCGCCCGACGTTCCGCGAAGTTCTACAAGGTCCGAGAGCTTCCATGATGGAATCGTAATCACAGCGCCAAAACTCGCGGTGAATCATGATGAACCGTACTTACTTCCACCGTGTGAAACCGCGTATTATATATATAATTATAAAGGTCTTGACTAAAACAACATGCATGAGGAATCACAAATGAGTTTTAATTTTCTGCAATGGAAAAGAACTCTAACTAGTTACTTTTACTTTTTAGAAAGTAACGCTGTAATGTAACTGATTACTTTTTAATGACCGTAGTTTTGTAATGTAATTAGTTACTTTAAAATGTAACGTCCCCCAACACTGATGAACAGTGATAGTAACGAAATCAACCTGCAGTATTGTTGACTAATAAAGACGAGAGTAAAATGTGGTTTTAAAAAATTTAACTAATAAAACTTTTGCCTTTATTTTAGTCCGCATGTAATTTTCATCACAATCCGCTGGGATGGTGTTCATTCATCAGGAGTAGTTTGCACTCGAAGTGACAGGGTGTTACAAGCGCAGTCATCTTTAACTCTTCGTCATCACAGCAGTATTACTCGGGCCAAAGAGAAGAGTCGATATTTGGGCCCATTTTCTTTATATTGAACCAGAGAAAAAAGCCAATGTGTAGTAATATCGGACGGGGAAACAGTGGGGGCACACAATTGCTGGGAAAAATATCACAAACCTGAAGAGACTCATCAAGGCATACCGTAAAAATCACCCAGTTTTACTGTGTTTTTAAATACTTGTATTTAATTCCTCTATACCAGACTTTTAGTCGACTAACACCTAAATGAGATAAAAACTAACAGGGACATTTATCTTGGGACTAAACCTAAAATTAAAAATAGATGACAAAATTAACACTACATCTAGTGTGACTTGTTTACAGCTTCGTATTTCTGGAAAAAGCATCAGATTTATCATTTGTGTAGTTCTGGCTATGGAGCTTTCCTCTTGTTAGGGCGGATATATCCATGCTTTTAAGTATGTGTATGTACACACATCATGGCTGTCTTGCGTATCATGTGTTTGGTGCGTAGCTTGTGCGTATCCTCAGAACATGCACCTCAAGATACAATATATAAATATATATCTATTTTTGCCGGCATGTCAAAAATTGTGGAAAGTTTGTGGGAGATTAGTGATGACATTTAAGAAGGTATTAATCACCTCAAGTGTCACCATGTTTTTTGTTTTTGTCCCCCACACTTCTACATTTACTACGCAAAACTGGTGCGTGCCCATCATGCAATCCTCCAGGGTTCGATTTTCGCCTCGGGTCTGTGTGCATGGAGTTTGCATATTCTCCCTGTGCTTGGTGGGTTCCCTCCAGGTACTCTGGTTTCCTCCCACAGTCCAAAGACATGCAGATTATGCCAATTGGTGTTCCCAAATTGCCCGTAGTGTGTGAATGAGCATGTGTGTTGGCATCTCATCCTGGATGTACCCCGCCTCGTGCCTTATGTCTCCTGAAACAGGCCTAGGTCTCCCCGTGACCGGATAAAGACAGTGAGCGAGTGAACAAATATGCTCAGGATGTTGCCTGCTATGCGAATGCATGCTATAACAGCAAGTATGTTTTTGCGCTTATTATTCTTTAAAAAACTCTCTCTTGTACATCAAAAATGTGCAGTTTGTGTTTGCTCTCATTCCCTCAGAAAATAATTTAATCTCTGCTTAAATGTGTAAGACCACAGTATCACTCAGTAATAATATACATCTAATGTGCGTGTATCACACCTGCTGTGGTCCAGAAATATCTGAGCGACAGCTTGGTCACTGTGCAGTAGTTGAATCACTTTGTTCTGGAATCCTGAGCGTGAGATGTTACAATGCACAAAATTACAATGATGAAAAGCTGACTGTTTGCTAAGCCATTACACACATGTTTGCTGAGCTCCTTCACATTAGGAGTGATGTTGAGGCAGGTCCTCAAATTGTAACGTCTGTGTAAAAACTGATCAAGCCCTTCGACTACACTTCTTTCCTGCCTTCCTGTTTCTAAAGCAAGTACATCAATATGCGGCACCAAATCATGGCTCACATACGCCATCATGGGTGCTTTAAGCTGAAAATGTCAATATTTAGTTTCTGTTCTAACATGTTTATAGAGAATAAAAATTTCCGGCTGCCGTGTTTTACGTTTTTATCTATTTCTTCCAGACCCCTGGTTTGAGGGCGAGAGCTGGTCGGCTACAGTGGTTTGCGGAGAAGTGCATTGCATCCCAACAGGTCAGAATCGCACATGAATGTACTTGTACGCATCCTTGTTCATGCACAAATCGGTGCATATAATCATACACGTACTCATGCTCAAGTACACACTCGTATGTCAACCCCTATGTTTTTTTCGCTTGACTAGATGGAGCCTCTTGAAAACATGGTGGATATGACTGCAAAGCTGTTTGAATGCGACCGAGACGAGATGTACCACTACTTGCTGCGCCTCTGCAGTAAGTTCTGTGTGACACGTAAAAAAAAAAAAAAAAAAAAATATGTTTATGAAGCTGCACAGCTGGTGTGAAGGTCAGTGGATGATTTCGATAGCGTGTCGACAGTACATTTGCTCAGTACGTTGGTCATTTACCCTGGAGAAGCACTGCACATCTGCTCTGTGTGTGTGTCTCTACAACAGAGCTGCAGTCTCAGAGGCCCATAGACACACACTTAGTCTCACAGCACTTGATTGTTCTCACAGCATGAAGCTGAGTGTCGCCAATAGCTTCCAGCAGAGAGAGAAAATGTGTGCGCACTATGTGCGTGTGCGTGCGTGTGCGTGCGTGTGTGTGTGCGCGTGTGCGCGCAGATAGACAAAACCAGATGACTGGTAGTACAATGAGTTATTGTTCTATCTTCATCACACTTCCAAATCTTCAGAAATTGGGAAAAGCCAGAGGAGCTCATGGGCTTATTTGAAGGAAATTTCTAAATTCATTGTCTAGTTAGGAAGCTGATAAAGCTGCGCTTTCACATCTAGTAGGGCTTACGGTTTGGAGTCTTATCTCTCAGTGCATTCAGTGCTGTCACATTGTGGACAGAAATCACATGAGAGTTAATACACAATCCTAAAAAAAGGGGCTTTGATCAATCATGCACAAACAAGCCACTAGGGGGGAAAAAATAACAAAAACAAAAAAAAACCCAGCATGATCATTTGGAAATTCCAGTTAATGAGTGGACTTCAGCCAACAAGCGAGCTGATTTGCATTGTAAAATCAGGCTAATTAAAACCTATGCTATGCGACCAACCGCTCTGAAAGTCTGTAACGCTGTGCAGAAGCGTTAAACAGCAGTATAAAAGCCACAAGGAAATCTGGCTGTTTTTACTGTGCAATTGCAGCCTTTTCATAGATTTTATGGGCGTGTGCCGACATGGCTAGTTAAGTCCGTTGACCTGCGTTCTGAATATCATCGCTTCATTATGAAGCTGAGAAAAATATTGCATAAATCAAGGCCAGTTTGCAGTTAAAAAGCTCCAATAGTTCCCCTTTAATAGCCAGATTGGCCAATTGGACAATCCTGTGCGGGATTTTGAAGCCTTGATACAAAATACAGACGCCCTTCATGGTTAGATGGTGCACGCTTGCGAGGTGTGTTTTGTAATTGATTTTGAGTTGTACAGTATATGATGTAAGGTGATTTCTGCATGAGTGGATTTATTTATAAACCTTTGCTCTTGCCATCATCTTGTGTTGTCCAGAGGACACCAACGACTGGCAAAAGGCAGAATCAGTCTGGACTAAGATGCAGGAGGAGAACGTGATTCCCAGAGAAAGAACTCTGCGTCTGCTCGCTGATATCCTCAAAAGCAACGACCAGGAAGTGCCTTTTGACATGCCCGAGGTAAAACTAAAAGAGGCAAAATGAAATCCGTTCGATCAGTTGATGTCAAATTTAACGCATTTTTTAAACATTAATAATAATAATAGGAGTTTAAGGTGATCTTAAAAGTCTTGGAGTTAATTCACATTAGCGTCTACAAATGGATAAAGTCCAGTAGCTAACAGATAATGGAAGCCCACTGTACCTTCGACGAAATCCTTTCTGTAGATGCATGCATGTGTTCATATACTCACTTGTGCTGGGGGGGGGGGGGGGGGGGGGGGGGGGGGGGGGG
>JAQQZT010000039.1:22109647-22144680 GCA_030068275.1 Clarias platycephalus | reverse complement strand
ACACACACACACACACACACACACACACACACACACACACACACACACACACACACACACACACACACACACTCTCTTAGACAACCCTTCTATTTATTTCTGACTATTTAAATTCTGGTGAATTCGAATGCAGATGTGTTTTTCCACCCACAGCTGTGGTACGAACAACCTGAAGGTGAGGAACACTCTGAGGACATCCATCAAGAGAGATTAAAAGTGGAAGAAAGTAATGGCTTCGCAGTGTCTCCTGCAAAAGAGACTAAACCCCATGATTATCACCTAACTGTTATGGCTCTGAGCAAAAAAGGAAAAGTTGAAGGTACGCTTTTATATAACTGTTAATTTGTAACATTGTGTTGCTTTTGGTATTAAGGCCTCTGACTTTTGACAATTAATGGGGAAACCCTCTTTCCCTCTCCTAATCCCTTAAGGAGTATATCCTCCTTTTGATGTGTTTTTAGCAACAGTTTTGATTTAGTTTTAGCCAGTCATTAATTGCTTATACAGTACCTTAAGACCTTCAGTTTTTAGATCTTCTCTGTATTTCCTCCTCACACAGAGGCCTTCAAGGTGGTAAAGGAGACCCACAGGAAGGGTGTGGCTCTTGGAGCTGGTTCATATGACATCCTGATCAAGGCCCTGCTGGCCAGAGGAAACCTGAAGGGTGCCATGGAAGTTAAAGACATGTGAGTCTGCTCGTATTGGTCGTGCTTTCACCCTCAATCTGACTTGTGATTTGCATTACCAGTGAATGATTTGTTTAAATTCCCACAGAGAGACGCGTCTCTTCCGCAAGTTGAATATCGTTGTTATCCGTAGATTTTCAAGGATCAGGCGTTCTGCTCTGTGAATGATCATCAGGATCTCTTCATTCCAATAGTCTCACAGTGAATTTGTGTATTGTGCCTTCGTACGAGTCGAAATGGACATGCTAATTTGTAAATAGTGCTTGCGTAGTGGTTGCCACTGTGGCCTCGCACCTCCAGGGTGGAGGGTTTGATTCCCAATATTCCCACTAACCTAAAATTATGAATGCATGCCATTTAAGGAAATCCAGTAAAAGGTATGCACATGAAAACAATGTAATTTGTGTTATTTGGAGTAATAAATGCCTGACAAGAGTCAAGGATTTATAATATTTTTTTTACATTTATTATCTTTTTATTTATTTATTTATTTATTTTTTTGTATAAGTGTTTTACCAGCAATCCAGAATCCTCTCTGAATGTTAAGTTTACTGCTGTGGAGTTTTCTATTGCTTTTATAATGTAAAAATAAAATGAGTTCCATTACTTTAGATCCTCAGAGATCTAAACATTATAAAGATGATTTGGTCATGCTAAATCTTTCCATTCCTCTTTCCATGCACTCTCTACCTGGTTTGGTTCATGTCCACTAAAAACAATATACAGTAGCTACAATGCCTTCAGTTCTCCAGTTATAAACGTGTGTGACGAGCAAGCAGAACACACTTGTACAAAGACAGAACAGCCAGAAGGCCTAATATACAGTGCTTGTCTCCCTGTAGCCGAGCATCAAACACTCTTGCGAGTCCCTGCCGGTGTACAGAGCCCCTGCTGCTGATAACACAAATGTGCGCGCGCACACACTCTCACAAAACGGTTACAGTATGTCGATGGCCTTTTAGTCTCGAGTGGAGTCGAGGGCTTAGCAGCCAGATTAAGATTGGTAATAGAGGAGAGCAGAGAGAAATAGATGGCTTGGATTGTGAACTTGGAAGGGAGGAATGAGGGACAGAGGGATTTTTTCCGAACTCGATAAGGAGTGTGACCCCTGAAACAGCGGCAATCTGCTGAGTGGACTGCTCTAGGCACATCGCCACGGCGATAAGGTTCTGCAGCAGCTGCTCAATTGGGCGACAGAGCTAATCTGGGCAGGGAATGTAATAAGAAAAAAATTTGATTGAGGTTGTAGGGAGCTAAAGGACAGCGGAGAGGGCATCAGGGACCTGGGATAGTATGCGGAGGAACACACGAGAACACACACACACTTTTGCTCCCTCAAATGTTTGCCTTCTTAGTGTTTATTTTTGAAAAAACTTAGATCATCAAATTTTCTTCTTCACACAGACCCTGATAATGTCCTCTCTTTCCCACAGTGCATCCAAACATATCGCAGGCTTCAAGCTGAGCGAAATGGCCAACAATCTCCATATAGTCACACTGCTAAAGCAAGAAGACATTAAAGGTTAGTCAGTGGCACATCACAGCGCAATTGTCATCTGTCTAGACAATAATTTCATTTATTATTATTAGTATTATCATCATCTGCTCTTTTGCAGAATATTTATTTTAAAAAATCAACATTAAAGTCTGTTTCACTTTTCTGTCTTTTTGTGTGAAGGAGCGTCAGCTAGTTTTAAGGACATGCTGCAGTCTGAACAGGTGCCTTCGCAACTGGCTATCACCCGATTGGTCCAGGGCCTGGGTAGCCATGGAGACATAGCGGGCATCAACGAAGTGGAAAGCTTGGTTAATACTTTGGGATCCACCATCAACCTCTCCTACATGCTGTTTGTGAACAACAAGGCTATTGCTCATATCAAAAAGTGAGCCGTGCTTCTCTGTCTGACAGTGTGTGTGTGTGTGCGCGCACGAGTGTGTGTCTTTTCATAAGTTGGTTTCCAGTGCACTGATTTCTCACTCCCTATAGCCCCGAATCCACTACAGCCAGCTGTCCTTGTATGCCTCAGTCTGTTCCCGCCCCAACACACCCACCCACCCACTTTTCATCATTCCAGTCCCAGATCAGCTGTGATGGCTGGAGCGACGCAGCCTGAATAATTTACAACGGGCCTCACTAATGCGGTGACCTGTTTGCGGAACCTTCCGTCTCCCCTCTTAACCAGTCATTTTGGCTCAGCTGTGCTCACCGCACGTGTCACTGTGGTTTAGGCCCCAGGCGGAGGTCAGAGTTCACTCTGACAGCAGTGTCCACTGAGTCGTGAGGAAATGCAGTGCTCTAGCTTTGTCCTCTGCTGTCGATTGCTGACAGCACACGAGCGACATCTGCGACTGGGCCAGTGCTGACTGCGAATATTAATGTAGCCGATGAAAGTTTTAGATCCTTATTATTCCGAGTTGCCATCACTTAAGTCCATTCAGGTGTGTACAGTCGCCGTGACATTGTCTCAACCATGAGTGTGTAGTGACGTGCAAATAATCACCTTCCCTTACTTGGAAAGTTGTAGACTATGTAATGCTAAGTTTTACAGATCTTCAATATTCTCACCAAAAAAACTTTATTTTATTCTTACCTTTATTAAAAAAAAATTTCTATTGATGTCTAAACACTTTCATACCCTTACCTGTATGAAGGCTGTATCGAAAGTATTTGCAAATATTAGTAGTATAACTCTTCCTCTATACAAATTAAAATTTTATTTGTCACATACACAGTCATATACAGTACGATATGCAGTGAAATGCTTAGACAACTGCTCGTGACCTTAAAATAAAAGACTATGAATAAGAAATAACTATGAAAAATTTAATAAAAGGTAAATTTAACTAGGAAAGAATAAAATAAAATTTAAAGTTAAAATAAAATAACTGTACAACAAAAAACACAATATAGAAAATATATGAAGAAATATAGAACAAAAGAAACAGCTGTACAAAAGTAGGTATAGATTTGTCATTTTTGTGTGGATGAAGTTGGATAGAATTATTTTTAAAAATGGTTTAAAAAAAATGGTAATGTCCAGGTACAAAGGTACTCCTCAGCCTAGTCTCCATCACAACTAATGCATTTGCGCCATCTTTTAACTCAACTCTTGAAAATCCCCTTTGTCGCAGTTGAAGGTCTCCAACTGTGTGGTTTGTCTTCACTGTCTGTTTCCCTTTCTTTAAACTTTTTCATCCATCTCTGCACATTGCTCTTGTTAATGGTGTCATCTCTGTAAAGATTCTGTAGCGCAGCGGGAGACCGTCAACTGCGACAAAGGGGGTTTCAAACAGGAATTGAGAGTTGGCTTCAACGATGGCACAAATTGTGATGGAGACTATGTTGAGTAGTACCTTTATATAGAGGAAGAGTTACTCTACTAGCATCTGCAATTTGAACGACCTATGTCAGTTAATAAAAATAAAAAAAAATGTTATGCCCACTTTTGCATTACTTTCAGTACAGCATTTACTGTACAAAGTTGCTAAATACTTTTTAACAAAGTTCCAAAATGTATAAATATATTTTCTGTAGCTCAGTTAAAGGACAATTTCCATTATATTATTTATTTATGTATTTATTGTAGTTAGGGGTTATGGCTTTTATTTATTTATTTATTTATTCTACATATTACTGTATTGCTTTAATTCGGATACTTTTGTTACATTCATTATTTGAGTGAGTTATTAAATTACTGTGTTCTTGATCCATTTTCATATTGCTCATTCTTTTCTTGTTTTCTTGTTTCGTTGATCCAGACTCAGCCTTTTGGAACTATAAATTAAGGGACATTCTATATTTATAATGAATATTAATACGCTTGCTTTTTCTTAAAAATTAGATTTATTGCTGTTCTGACATCAGTGTATGGGTTTTATTCTTCATTTCGCTCACAGCGGAGACCTTAACAGTGCAGTGGAAGACCTTGAGACGTTATACACCCAAAACCCAGACGGTCCACAAAAAAGTATTGCCTTTGTCTACCGTAAAGTCCTTGAAGCCTACAACAGGGATGCACTTGATAAATGTAAGAACTGTAACCTTTCTCACGTAGAAGCTGTGAGCTTTGAAATTGAAGATCAATTCAATTAATCAAGCTATGTGCTATTAACTGTATAGAATGTACATGCCTGAAATATTTATACTGCTACAAATATTGCTACCTACAGTAATGTGCAAAAGTCTTGAGCTACATTCATTTCTTAATTTTTCCTTCCAAAGTGCCAGAACCCTTTTTTTTTTTTTTTTTTTTTTAAATGTAGTCGCGAGGAATAATTCTCCAGGTTACTTGAAAGGCTTTTTTGGAATTGGAATGTTTTTTTATTTAAGCCACACAGTGACCTATAAGTGCATCTAACTTGAGGCATGAACCAGTGAGAAACAGGTGCAGATGATGACGGATGATCACGCCAGTGATTCAGTGATTAGTATACTGGTGAACAGATGAGAGGGCTTCAGGTTGTTACATTAACAACCAATTTTTAAATGATCTCTTTAGGCACTTTGCAGCCTGTAGCAGTAAAATGTTTGTTCCAGTTTCTTTCATTGAATTCTATTTAGTTTAATATTAAGAATTGAGGGGGGGCTCAAGACTTTTGCACAGTAGGGTTTAGGGTTAGGCTTAGGTTAACTCCAGTGTGAGGTTTTATTACTTGTTGATTTTAATATTGAACATGTTAAAAATGAGTGCCATGAACTGCGATTTGACAGAATATTTGCATGCCTGAAAATGAAAGAAAGCAACATATTAAATATTTTCAACCATGCAAATATTCTCTAATTGTATTTATTAATTGGAAATATTGAATGGTTTTGTATATACTGTAATGCAGACATGATGGTAAACATGTATAAGAAAGATGATGCCCAAGACTTTTGCACAACGCACTGTACATTCAGTCGATTACTACGATGGCAAAAATTATGCCATCAACTCATAATACAAAATTGATTGTACTGATGCGTTTCACTAACCTTGCTCCTCTCTTTCAGTAAGTGCCATGGCGGAGCGGCTGTGTAATCACTTTGCCATCTACAGACCCGCCACAGACCTCTTTCTGCAGTACATAGATGCAGGAAAAGTAGAGGATGCCAGGTTTCTGTTACAGGTAAATATTTTCTTATTAGATATTCTGCCTTTTTTCCCCCTTGTTCTTTATGAAGCAGTTCATCAATTCCTGTTTAGTTGTCATTTTAGGACAGTTTCTGTATCGGGCAGTTCAGCCGTCGAGCTTGTGTTCTTCCTATAGTTATGAAGGACAGAGTGATCCTAGGTTCAACCTAAAATGAAACAAATTTTCCTGTCCCATGATAAGAGTGCATGAGTGCTTGTCTGGTGTTTGAATTGCTCTGATTTTAGTGAAAGCTTTCTGGGCGATGAGCTGCTTCTGGTTCATGTTAATACACATGCCTGTTGAAACCCCCTCAGATCTCGGGGCTTTTTAATTCGCAGACGGCAAAAGTAGCAGCAGGACGAAGTGCACATCCGTCATGACTGGCTGGGTGCAGAAGTTTTTCAACACACACATTATCCCTGAAAATACTCAGACATCCGTTATTATAGATATCCTTTTTTTTTTTCTTTTTTTTTTATATAGAGCTGTCTCAATGGTTAACTGAGAATTGAGCTGTACTTACCACCTACTGCACAGCTTTCCAGTCACACCAAATGCTAAAGTATGATGCAGCTTGTCAGTATGCTCTCCTCGATACACTACACCTATTAAGGAGTCCAGGATCAGAGGATAGTAGTTTGGTCCTCTCTAGCCTCAAAGGCATTCTTTGAGACTAGAGAGTCATAGATGATGGATGTCATGGATGATTCAACAAAGGTCTTCAGTTATGTAGAATTGTTATTTGAACAGGTTGAGCACCATCAGCTCCACCTCCTTCATGTAGGTTGTTTCTTTATTACTGTTGTACATGTACTGTATTTAATGACAGTGTTCGTGTTATGCCTGGTGACACAGTTGTGGGTGAACAGGGAATACAGGAGTGAGCGGAGTACTGTACACAGCCCTGTGGGACACCAATGCTCAGGATGAGTGTTGTGGACCATCCTGACAGCCCAGAGAAAGTCCAGGACCCATTTACATGTCGAGTTTGTTGTCCAGCTAGAGTACTGTGCAAAAGTCTTAAGCACCATGTTATATGCTGTACCAATTTTGTTATACATACTTATCCTGTCTGCATAACTATGTACAAAATCATTCAGTATTTCCATATATAACTTAAAAATGACTAAATAATGTTACAGGAGCGTATATGCATGGCTATAAAGAAAAAATATATAGTATATACTGTAGATTTGCATAAAAAATAGAAAGGAGAGAGTGTGACAGTTACCAGAAGAACTCATTCTCCAGCATGCTTAGTAAAGGAGTTAGTCAGTGACTAAAACACTGTCATGGGTTATTACAATGAAGTGTTTAAGATGGTCTGCTGTGGAAATTGTCTTTTGTATCTGGGCTGTCTGTGATGTTTATCTCAATGTGTGCCACATAACTCGCCTATCAAAGCTCTCTGTTGTCATATGACTGAGTGCAATTAGGTGACTGCTAATTTTTGTTTTCTAAAATAGGATTGATCAGCAAGGATTCACCAGCAGTTTGTTTTGCTGTTCTAATCCATGTTTGTAGACGTTGCATTGATGATCAGTCAAAATGATCTTCGATCCTTGATCTGTTGTCACTTTTTAAGTTGTTTCTTGCCACTCTGAGTTCACTCCTGTTGCCAGTTGTGAATGGAGCACCATGGGCTCAAGTAAAGACCAGAACCTCGCTGTTGTTCATCTATGGCTTTTCATGGACTTAAGATTCTTTAAGGTTTTTTTTCCCCCCCCTTTCTTTTAACAACACTATTCGCCTGTGCCATATTAATCTAATAACAGAGTGCACAAATTATACACTGGGGTCTGAAAGCCTAACAGGTGTACAGACTCAAATCAAAGCCTTTATATGCCTAAGTGAACGTAATTATACTTCAGATTGAGCTGGAACAGTACGTTTTAATTTCCATTAAGAATAAAGTGGTTATCCTTCTGACTCCCTATTAGCTGTGTAATTAACGTTCAGCGGTGGAGCACAGTTTGAGACCCAGAACAGGACGGAAACTATTCAGCACTTGAAGTACACACACACTGCGCTTATACAAATACCTACATGCCGCTTATTGATTTTTTTTTTAGTTGCCTCACACACACAAACAGTTCTCCCTGATGGTAATCTTGCAATCAGTCTTAGGGCATGTTGTGCCTGTTTTCTTGCAGCGATGTGCAGCAGTGGCTGAGCAGAAGGACAATATGGTGGCCTACATGACCAACGTTTCTCAGAATCCAGGGCAGGTAAAGTAACAATCATTAACTGCTGCACTTTATAGTCTTCCTACTCTAAATTCCAGGCATGAAGAGCAATATCTGCTCCATTCCCTAATTCTTGCCTTACCACTGTTTTAACTTGGTGTACGATGACATCGTCGCTGTCTTCCATCATTCTGAAGTTATTCTTTCTCCTCTCTTTTGTAGATTGCCAAAATAAAGAGCCTGCTCGAACTCATCCCAGACATTGACAAAGATAAAGCCTGCACCTTCCTGTTGAAATGCTATAGTAAGTGCGACTCCGGACCTTGTCCACAGCTTCCCAGGTCATTAGGGAGGTCATTAGTATTTAGGACACACTGTGCTGCTATCCAAATGCACTTTTGAGATAAAACATTTACATCCATGTTATCTGGACCCGAGAGTGCGTGCACCATTGTTTTTGTCCTCCTGCTTATGAGTGTGTGGCTCAGCTCATGCATGTGGCTAAGCAGTTATTATCTAGCTGATTAAAAATGCAACAATCCTGGCATGCACGCTGGAAGCAGAAAGCACATTTCGCTTAATGCAGACATGTGTTTTCTAATGCGGTCCTGCTTTAGCCAGCCTGCCGTGAGAGCTTTGACATGTTAAAGTACTTACAGAACTCTTCTGTGGCTCTCCATCCTGCAGTAACACATGGCCTGTTTAACAAGTCCAGTGGCAGCTACCCAAGAGCGGAGCAGAATGAACGATGAGATATTAAACACTGCCGTCTCATTTGAAAAAGCCCTTAAAACGCATTATTCATAACTGGCCTTTTTTTCTTTCTTTTTTTTCCCCCCGCACACTCCTTTGTCTGCTCCTTCTTTTCTTTTCTCTTTGTTTCTATTTCTGTCTTTTCGTGTCAGGTGTGGATAAGGACCTGACTTCAGCCAAGGCTCTTTATCAGCAGATGCAGGATGAAGGGCTGCATGTGAACGAGTTGTCTCTGAAGAGACTGGCGATGCTGTACAAGAATGCCGGCGAGGCCGTGCCCTTCGAAGAACCTCCAGTAAATACCGCTCACTTCTCCATGAGTTTTATTTATTTTATTTATTTATTTATTTTTTTAGATTAATAATGGCATACAGTAAAGTATATAGACAAGACATTTACACTTATTTTATAAATGCAATCGAGAGTGAGGAGTCCATTCATCACATTTATGATTTTTTTGATTGTTTAAATAAATCATAAATGTTTTCATATTTGTTTGATTGTTTATTTGTTTGTTTATTCATTGTTCTTTCTTTAACTTCATTTCCAAAAATGTTCTTAAATCTCTCAATAATATGAGCAAATTGTATTTAAAGGAGGCTTGGGGGTGGAATAACAGTCAAGCGTTGACGCATCATTAAAATGTATTGAACATTCAGAGACGTACGGGGAATCGATTCAGTTACGCGTCTTCATTTTGTGTGGCAATACATCGGCAAAATATATTTTTAAAATAAGATGTAAATTTATGTGCTTGCACTTGTGGTGGAAAAATTGTGCAGTTCTTGTATCCTACAGGTGGTGCACTCTAAACTATTCACAAATTGGCATGTAATACACCATCCTGTGGTATAGAAGCAAGTAATATGGCAAGAGAATTAGGATATTTATAAAATCATGATACTTGCAGAATCACAGTACAAATCCAATCAGTACCTTGGTATCATGATATTGTATCAGATGGTCCCTGGTCTCTTTTACTACAGTAACTCACTTTTTTTTTCCCTTCCTTTTTTCTTTACCAGAATAACATCATAAACATTTCTCACGATATCCAGTTTTGTTCGGCATGAAATGCTAGATCGTTTGGATGAGCATTTGGTAAAAGTTATTCAGAAACCCGTTCATTCTCTGCCTTTAAGTGCTCTACAGAATCTATGCTTCTCTGCCTCCATCCTCCCACCTCACCCGAGGTGAATGTTCCTGTGTATTTTAACACCATCTACAGTTCACCTCATCATTACTTTTCAGCCCTACATTACCATCAGCACTACTCTGGGTTGAGTTAGCCCTCCTCTTCTTTTAAATTATTTAGGCACTATTGCTGTGTTTTGAAAATCTACTAGAGCAAGGCTGTGTAAAACTATTATTTGTACACCTCCCCAGAAGTTTGCACAAAGCAATCTCAGGTAGCTCTCTCTCTCTCTCTCTCTCTCTCTCTCTCTCACTTTTCTTTTCCATCCTCTCTGTCTCTCACTTTTCTTTTTTTTCCCTCACTTTCCCACAGGACTGGCCTAACCTTTCCTGAGAGCTCCGATAAGGAAAGCATTTGATGTGCTGTTTGCATCTGGTCCTGCTATTGGGCTCCTCGTACTTATTGACTTTAATTACAACATTAATAGCGAGAAAGAAACGTCAGAGGCATGGTAATCTTCAGAAAGTACTTACCTTTGACAAAAAAAGGCCTGCTTTTTGAAACGGTCGCCGTTTAATTAGACGGATTTTGAAGGAGGGCAGGGTGTAAAGATGTTTACACGTTTAATCTGCAAAATGCAGCCACAGAGAGGAGCTGATTTATTCTTATTCCTCTGTATTATTTTGGTTTTAGATTTGGATGGCAAACCGATAGGCCTTTCAGAAATTGGAAATGGGTAACAATGATTCCAAATTCCTTTTTAGAGAGAGGGGAGGCATGTTGCAGGCTGTTTGTGAAATTCTGGATTTCTCTCCCTCGATCTGTGCAAAACTTCATATATGTACAGTACTGTATGTATTTATAATTTTCTTTCTTCTGCTCACAGGAAACCTTCAAATTCTACGCAGACAAACTGAGGGGCGCACAGACCCAGAGTTCTACAGATGACTAGATTCTTTTGTTATTCCTTTGTCTCTTTTTTTTTTATATATATGTGTAAACCCAGGTCCTCTACTGCTGTGAAGTCAGTGATGCTTGTTAAACTCTTGCTCATTACAACTGCATTAAAAACAATGTAGTGTACAGAAGTATTTATGCTAATAAATGTGTTACCAATGTTTGTCTGCTTTGAGGTTCAATTCTTTTTCTTTCTTCCTCTTGGTAATCAATTCCACACATTTCAAATTTAACACCAATTTGGGCATTTTTAAGGAGTTGTGTAGTGACTGCAATTTTGAATTCCTTAATGTGCCAAATGCAGTACATCTCTGGCCAAGAGTCCAAGAGAACATCTGGGTGTAAAGCATGGCATTGGTCTTTGCTCTGTTAATCAGAATGACACAAGAGCATATGGCACTTTGTTCTCTTGAACAAGGCGCACTGAATTAAAACCCTGTGTGCCAGCCCTCACGCTCCTACAGTTGATGTCTGACATTTACATACACTCATCATGGGCATGAATGTCAAAAAAGGATTGGGCTTTCGATAATTTTTTTAAACTGCTCTTTTTCCATAGCAGTATTGATTGTTTACCATCCATTTAAAAAAATGTTTTTCATTTAATGAAGGTTTTCATTTAATTTTCAGAAATGAGACTTATGCACACCTCATATTTGCTTGAATGTCCCTTAGCAAGTTACACCTTTAGCAGATGTTTTTGGTAGCTCTCAACAACATTTGGCAGAATTCTGATCGGGCATTAGACCATTGTTCTTGGCAGAATGCCTAGTTTTCATTTAATTTTGTTGGTTTCCTGGCAAAAACCTGACTTTTAACAAATTTTAGATAGTGTTGAGGCTCAAAATGCTTAAAGTTAGTCTCCTTTATCCATTCCACAACCAACTTTGTTGAATATTCGTGGTGATTGTCTTGGAATACTCAATGTTACCAAATACTAAATTCTAATCCTTTAGCTGGTTATTTAAAGTTATGCTGAACAATAATAAAGCAGCCCTCCTTCATTGCTCCACTTTGTACAATTTATCAGTTCCACTAGCAGCAAAACTGCCCCAAAATATGATGCTACCACCACCATTATATTTAAATTTATCGTATTTGGCAGACACTCCTATCCCGAGCAACTTTCCATCATTAAATACAGTATATCCTTACATTGGTTCCCTGTGTTACTAATTAGAAGTACCATCAAACACAGTTAGAAAGGATTTCTTTGTTTTAGTTATTTTTTTAAGTTGGGGGTGGTCATGGACAGACGGATGGAAGGAAGAACCAAAGACTTAAACAGGCGGGTCCTTAGACATTGTTTAAAGATTGCCGGTGACTCGGGTATACGGAGGAAGTTCATTTCACCACATAGGTGCCAGATAATAGTCTAGATGCATGTATTCCTCAATCCCTGGGAGATGGTTTGACCAGTTGAGCAGCTACTGTATAGGGAGGGAGTGGGTTGAGGGTTGGTCTGGGGAAATTTAGAAGGGTTTTCAAACAAGTCATGCAGACCCATTCTGGATCAGCTGCAGAGGATGAATGGTGCAAAGGGACAGACCTGCCAGGAGTGATTTGCAGTCATTTAAGTAGTTAATAGCAAGGAACTGAACAAATCACCTGAGTGGCCTGGTTGAAGAGATGGACTAATGCTTCTGTTATAAAGAAGAAATTGACTAGAAAGAGTAAGGTTAACAATGTGAGGAGCATAAGGGCCAGGGGAGCTCAGTGGTTAATGCATTGGACTACGATTTGGAAGGTCCCAGGTTCAAACCAACACGACCACCAGGTTGCCGCTGTTGGATCCTTGAGCAAGGCCCTCAACTGCTTAGATGTATAATGAGATAAAAATGTAAGTCGCTCTGGATAAGGGCGTCTGCCAAATACCTAAATGTAAACAAGGACAGTTGATTGTCTAGGGTAACCACAAGGTTGCAGGCAGTGACTGGAAGTGTGATAAGAGTGTTTTCCAAGGAGTCAATGAAACTGAAACAATAATTCATTAGTTTGGTGCAGGGCCTCCTTTTACGGACAATACAACATCAATTCGTCTTGGGAATGAGAGATACAAGTCCGGCACAGTGGCCAGAGGGATTTTGAGCCATTCTTCTTGCAGAATAGTGGCCAGGTCACTACGTGGAGGAATACATTTCCTGACTTGCTCCTACAAAACACGCCAAAGTGGCTCAATAATATAGATCTGGTGACTGTGCAGGCCATGGGAGATGGTCAACTTCACTTTCATGTGTGTATTGGTGCATTATCATCCTGATACACGGCATCGCATTCAGGATACAACGTTTGAACCATTGGGTGCACATGGTCCTCCAGAATGGTTTGGTAGTCCTTGGCAATGACGCGGCCATCTAGCACAAGTATTGGGACTAGGGAATGCCATAATATTGCACCCCAAACCATAAACCATCACTGATCCATGCTTCACTGTGGGCATGCAACAGTCTAGGTGGTAGGCTTCTTTGGGGTTTCTTCACACCGTAACTCTCCCGGATGTGGGAAAGGCGGTGAAGGTGGACTCATCAGAGAATAATACATGTTTCAAATTGTCCACAGCCGCAGATTTTCGCTGCTGGCACCATTGAAACCGATGTTTGGCATTGGCACAAGTGACCAAAGATTTGGCTATAGCAGCCCGGCCATTTACATTGACCCTGTGGAGTTCCCGACGAACAGTTTTGGTGGAAACGAGTTGAGGTGCACATTTAATTCTGCAGTGAATTGGGCAGCTGTGGTTTTATGTATTTTGGATACAATCCGGGTTAGCACCCGGACATCCCTTTCAGACAACGTCAACAGTTACTCCTGTTGGATGTGGTTTGTCCTTCTTGGTGGTATGTTGACATTGCCCTTGAGACCGTGGCTCTTGATACATCACAAAGACTTGCTGTCTTGGTCACAGATGTGCCAGCGAGATGCGCACCAACAATTTGTCCTCTTTTGAACTCTGATATGCCACCTATATTGTTGTGTGCATTGCAAAATTTTAAACAAAACTGTGCCATTATTCTGCTAATTAACCCATCACACTCTGCTCTTATTGGTGAAATGTGCAATCAATGAAGATTGACCACCAGGCTTGTCAAATTTAGCCATGAAACCTCCAACACTAAATTGGCCAGTGGTTCAGTTTCATTGTCCAACCCCTGTACCTTCATACCCTTTTCTTTATCCATATGGTAACCTGCAAACTTTGGTCAACCTGTAAGGCGTCAGCTTTGGAGCAGGGGCACCTTTACTCAAAGGTAGCATTTTCAGTGCGTGGAATAAATCTCACTTGACTATAGATGGAAACACTGGTGTTCCACAAGCTTGTTGCTTGTTTCTGAGATGTTCCTGACCATCTGAACCAAGTGGAGGGTGACTGTTTGGTTCTTCTTCCCGACAAAAGTGGCTACACCTCAAAATAGGTTGTACCTAGTATGTAGAATTGTTTGACTTGATCTTGGACTCTAGAGATATTAAGATATGGCTCCAGGAGATGTTCCTCTGAGCTCCTTGCACTTTTCTATTGTACTCGGTGTTGGTCAGTCCAATGAGTGCAGTGAAACTCTTTTTATGCTAGCACAGAGAAGCTACCGGCTTCATATCATGGACAGGAAGTAAAGTGGCCTTGACCTTTACAAATGAAATGCACCACTGAATTAATAATCTAAGTGGATGTGTGTATATTTTTGACCCTGTATGCATAATTCTTGGGGTATTCTTCTATTAAATGTGTATACTGTACAATTTCTTTTTTTCCCCAAAATAAGGTCTAGTTCAGGGAAACCATTAAAAGCCAAATATTGTCATGACATTCATGTTCATGATGAATGTGTATACGTCTGACTAAAGGGCAGTGTATATTGGTATATTGGTAGCTGTCATGTCTAACAGTTCTAATGGGATTGTTTAGTGGGTGTAAATTGGCTATATAAAAACTTATAGACTAACAAAGTTTCGTTTGTGCACAGATACACCACAGAATTATTCTTTATCGGCAACAGATATCCAAATAATTCTCTATCACAAAATAAACCATATAATCATCAGTTTGAAAAGGTATAAAATCTAGTCAAAAAGAGGCATACCAAACACACCACTTCAGTTCTGTATTTTACTGTAGATAATTGGTTGTATATTTCTAAAAGGTTTGCACCAGTGCAAAACTTATATCATCAAGATTTTAAATCCTTTAAATATGCCTTTACATCTATAACTAATTAAGCTTAAAATCAGAGTATACAAAATAAACATGCATAATATATATAGGACCAAAAGCTATAGGTCAGCATTTGTTAAAAAAAAAAAAAAGCTGAGTGTGCATGGTGCTTTGCTGCCATCCAGTGACAGACAGTTGTAGCCTAATAAACAACTTAAACACTCATAAATATGAATATATTCTGGTTTGGGAATTCGGGTCTGTTTTTTAATATCAACACACCAGTTGTCACCTCTCCCTCTCAGTGTTCCCTTATGCAAGGTCCCAGCTGATATCTTAATGTCATTCAGTTGACAATTTCTTGGAGGCCAGGGATTTCTTTTCTCGTCCACCACTCTCTTCTTGAAACTCTTGCACCAATCTCTCTTTTTTACCTTCTTTTCATATGCAGTTGCTCTCCTAAACAGTTGACCTGTATCGTTCCCAAATCGGACTACACATCATACACTGATCAGCCACAACATTAACACCACAGCCAGGTGAATTTACGTTTATTACTATACAGTATACCAGTAAACTGTTAACAGGGTCATGGGCACACAGGGCACCAAGCTCTTCCATGCTTATGGGGACCAAAGCCCAGCCCATCTGATCTAATCCCACACCAAAGCCAATGCAGACCATGACAGAAAGGCATCAGAGCACCCGCTGCGCATGGGGCCTGGCAGACAAAGACCTTCAATTCCCTAAACCCCAATCTGTTTGAACATTTGTGGGATGCACTGTAGATATAAGCAAGTCCTATCTACAGACCCCCACAATGCAACCCACAGCACTCAAAGTACCAGACACTAATGCCCCGGTGCCAGACGCCACAGAACATCCTCAAAGGCCATGTGGAGTCATGCCCAAAGGGGTCAAAGCTGCCCTGGTGGTTTTAATGTTAATGGTTTTTAGTGTTATGGCTGATCTGTGTATATTTCATACTACCTTTAATGACATTAATCCTTGCACATGCAAATTCTATACTGTATATTACATTTATGTTCATTTCCAGGTCTTGAACTTTATTTTTCTTTCTCTCCTTTCCAATTTGTCTTTGGAGCAAATACCAAATTACGTCATTTTTCTTGCATATTTGGTTATTAATAAGTGGTATTTGAGTGAATTCTAATTCTAATGGTATGACTTGGACATCTCTTTATTCTTTAACTAGGCTAGTCTTTGGTAAGAGCATAACATGATTGACAAATTAACACTTAATCCAAGCTCTACAGCCATCCACCATTTTTTTCATAACAGTGTCTTCTACCACATACATGGTCATGTCTATATGCTGTTTATATCAACCTCCAATTGAGAATGTAGAGAGCTGGACCCTGATATTAATGAATAAACAGGACAAATATCAATCTGTCCAGACCTTAAATGATTTGGACAAGTAATAATGGACTAATAATGTCATTATTTAAAAAGAATTGCCCTAATGTGTCATAATGCCACTTACGATAAACTTCTAAATACCACATTTGGATTTTTGCCCTTTGCGTCCATCATAAGGAGTAAATTGTTGGATTTGTTAATGTTCATTAATGACCATGCACACAAACTGGGGGTGTTACTGTAGTATATGCAAAACTTTTCTTCAGAGTTTTCCCGTATCACCTCAATGTGGACTGAGAAAATGCAGGTGCTGCAATCTTTCTGTAGCTTTCTCTTCACCAATCCTGACTGGACTTCTGCTTAATGAACTTGAGCGACAGATAGTAGAGCAACATGAAGACCAACACTACAGCTATCAGGACTAAATAACAGGAGAACAGTGGAAACTGGTTCATATGCATCACCTCCACCATCTGCCAGGGGCAAAAAAAAAAAAGAATTAAACCGCATAAGTATTTAATCATTACTTTTGGCATTTGTGAAAAAAAAATTAAGCTGTAAATAAATTGTGCATTCTTACTTTAATGCCGTCTACACTGAAGGTCAGGTTTCCCAGGTTGACCGAATATGTGAGGCCACGGAACTGTACCTGCAGCATCCCTTCGAAACCCCACCGCATGAAGGAAATATGGGAGAACCAGGAAGCGACTGAGGGAGGGACGAATTTGATTAGATGATCAGCAGTGCTGGGTGAATTTCCTATTAATAAGCTGTTAATGTTTGATGTCAGAGGATAATGGTTTTTGTGACTGAGGATGGCATGTTCTTACCCAGCCACATATTGTCTAGGCTGATGACAAAACCACCAGTCAGATAGAAAACAGTAAAAAGGGCGTTTCCCATGAACGATGAAGTCTGGAGGGTGGGTAGAATAGCTGCCGTGAACAAAGCCATGGAGCGGCTGCAGTACACCATCAGCCACGCCAGCATGAAGTTGAGCAGGAAGCGCTCTGGTGAGTCATTCAAGCCGGCTAGCCAATAGATAGGTAGGCTGTATACCAGCGTGAAAACACAGTGCTCCGGTAACTCACCTAGGACCTGAAGGAGAGATGATGTCACTGCAGGTTTTAGGCCTTAACTCTCAAGAAAATGAAATAACATACACTATGACATCATAGATTTCATCCAAGGATGGTGTCACAAATTTCATGGAGCTCTGCTGCCTCCCTGTGGTTGTTAAACTTTTCTTGGTGTAGTAATGTAGTGTTCATTATACCTTGGCATACGTACCTTGGCGAAAAAATAGGGGGTGACTGAATACATTCCATCCTCCAGTTCATGATACAGCATGGCTCTCTCTGAATGACCTGTAAATGACACAACAACCTCCATCATCAGTGGCTATGTACAATGAAGGAATACACTTTTGCTCAAGTAATACTAATAGCATAGTTTTGACTTGGGCATGAAAATGAGACTCACACTTGGCAATGACATCCAGTACCACAGCAAATGGCGTGAGCGCTCCTATCATGTAGAGCAACGCCACAGTGTCCTGCAATGGCAGCTTCTTTTCACCTGCACCGAAGTACAGGAAGCCCACGAGCAGTGACATTAGCAGGGCCTCTAGGCCATGCACCACCAGTGTAACCAGGTCACGGAAATCATTAAACACCTGCCGCCTGGTGGCACACACATAATGAAAAACAACATGGGACAAAATATTGTTATAAAGTTCCCCTGTCGATAGAATGGCTAATGTACAGTTGAATCTTTAAAGTGTACATATTGATTTGAGAATTAGGGATGAGCAATACAGTACAGGTAAGTTCTAAGCAATGCATAAGACAGTACACTAACTTAAAAATTATTTAATTAATTAATTTACACAGATTAGCCACAACACTAACACTAATCACCGCCTGGTGATCAATGTTAACTAGGGAAACTAGGGACAGGATCATGGACACCCAAGGGTCATCTAATGATGCAAATGCCAGCCCATCTGGTCCAATCCCGCAGAAAAGCCAATGTAGCACAATTTGCTGAAAAAACTCCATGATGGAAAGGCACAGGTTGTTGACTCGGGCCTCTAACCTCCCCAGATCCCAATCTGGTCGCACATACAGTATATGGAATGCACTAGTCAGATCCATGGAAGCCCCACCCTGCAACCCACAGGACCCAAAGGATGCTAGTGTCCTGGTGCCAGACACCACAGCACACTGCAGAGTATTACAGAGTAAGAGGGGCCAGAGGGGCCAGAGGGGGTACAATGAGAACCTACACAATATTGGGCTTTATGTTATGCGTTTTAATGTTATGGCTGTTCGGTGGACAAGAATAGACAATCTGCTGTGTATATTGTAGAATTAAACATGACAGAGGATTTGTTGTTCTGGGGTGTGAAATGAATCTGGCATGGTTTAGAAATTACATTGAAACGCTGAATAAAAAAACATTACAAATGGAGATTACATTCCACATCATGCATTTTGACATTACATTTAATTTAATATCCAGTGTTTTAAGATTTCTCACCTAATGAGAATGGAGAACTGGTGTAGTCGACCTGGTCGATGGTCCATCCTTCGTGACACAGTGATGCTTGTTTCAGTTTTTGGGCTAGCAAAAAAAAAAAAAAAAAAAAGATTACACAGATGTGAGCTTCTACTTAATTACTTCTCTCTATGAAAAGTGTAATGACCTGCCATGCCTGTAATCTGCTATTTAATAAAAAACCTACAGAGTGAGCCAGGAACGGAGAGATTTACCTTTGGATATTATTATTATCTGGAACATTATGCTCCTCCGACTTCCACATGAAATCATCAGTGTCCTTCACCTTCTCAGCAAACTGGGCTGCCAGGATTCTTGTTCTCTCTAGACACTCTGCTTCTTTTTCCTGGCTGCGGCGGTCAATGCTGATCAAGTCCACTGTGCAGTGAACAAGAACGATTCAAGCATGTTGACCAAACCCTGGCATTTAATTTTGTATTTATTAAGATGTGTTTCAGTCACTCAGGGCTCACTCACCATAGAAATCTGATGGATTGCAGTAGCGTGGACATGGATGCCCCAGAGACGTGAAGTAGGGAACCATGTCTTTGGCAGGGCCGCAGTACACGGCTGAACCAGAAGAGAGCAACACCACCAGGTCAAAGAGCTGGAAGATGTCTGAGCGTGGCTGGTGCACCGAGAGCAGGACCAGACGGTTCCCTCGCGCCAGACGAGACAGGGTGATCACCAGGTTGTGAGCAGTGAAGCTGTCTAAACCTGAAGTAGGCTCATCCAGGATGAGAATACCTAAAAACAAATATGTGTTTCTAGAGATGGGGACATTTCTGGTAGCTGATATACAGTAACAATAACCTTGTGTATATTCTACACATTTATTCTTTGGAAAAAATCAAGACTCACCTGGGTTCCACAGTAGTTGAACAGCAATGCTGACCCTCCTCCTCTCTCCACCTGATACACCCCGCACATAGTTGTTTCCCACTCGTGTGTTGGCGCACTGTCTCAGCCGCAGCTCAGCAATGACGTCATCCACCTGCACAAACTGCTTCGTCAGTCCAAACTACAGTAACTAAACAAGAGTGTACTATTAATAAGTCTAAGCCAATATGTTTCTCCAAAATATACCTTGTAATTGGTTTCTAACCTGTCCATTATTTTCAAGTGCTGCAATTCAGAATGAAAAGCCACTTAAACTGAACATACTGCAGCATAAATTAATCAGCCATAATGTTGTGTTGGGCCCACCAGTGTTGCTCAAACAGCTCTAACACATTGAAGCATGGACTCGGAAGGCCTTACAGTATGTGGTATTTGCATGACAAGATGTCACCATCAAATACTGTAAGTTGTGGGGTAGGGCCACAATCGGTTGGTCTTCAGGTTGAGATCTGGGAAAGTTGGAGATCAAGTCAACATATTGACCTCCATATGTTACTCAGTTAATTCCTTAACTGTTTTTTGCAGTGAGGCAGAAGCATTATCCTTCTGAAAGAAGCCACTACCCTTGCCACAAAAGGGTGTACTTGGGCTGCATCTAGATTTAGGTAGGTTGTACTTGTCAACATAACATTCACATACAGTAAATGCCAGGACCCAAGGTTTCCCAGCAGAAACGACAAGTAGCCCAGTACATCAGACTGTCTCTGCTGGCTTCCCACAATGCATCCTGGTGTCATTTCTTCCTCAGATACAGTAAGTGATGCACATGCACCTGGCTGTCCAAATGATGTAAAAAAAAAAAAAAAAATCATGATTGTGCTGTCTTTTATAGCCAGACAGACCTTTTTCAGCAACTTGTGCTTCAGTAGTGGTTCTGTATGATCAAACAAGTTAGCCTTTGTGCTCCATGCAAATAAATGAGTCTTGGGCTCCCATGACCCCGCCGCCAGTTCACCAGTTTTCAACCCTTGGACTACTTTTGGTAGATTAAAAAGAACACGCCACAAAACCTTGGAGTTCCTGAGACGCTCTGACCCAGTCAGCTAATCATAAATGTTTTTTCCACTTAACCTTCCACTTGCCATTTTTTCCCTTGCTTTGAGCTTGCTGTTCACTTGCTGACCTATTATAACCCAGACCTTGATAGGTGTCACCGTAATGAGATAATGTTATTCATTTTACTTGTCAGTCCCAAACTTACAATGAAACAACATGAATGAGGTTATTGAAAAAATATAAGTGCCCTGCCACTTGATTTGCTAAAACATTAACCTTTAAATACCACACAAATTTTTTTTAGAATGAGGCCTGAAGCAAAACATTGTTGCAAGATTTCTTTTTCAAAGTAGACAAATTACTGGTAAATCACTGATTTTATTAGCTCCTGATTACAGCGATGTTTTAACCCACTTTCTTTGCCATCTTGTAGCCTCTGGATTCAGTTTATCACTTTGCACTCAGAGGTATCCCTATAGTATCACTTTTGATTGTATGTTGTATGATAAATGGCCTTTATGATCGCGTGGCTGTTTTATCAGTGGAATGGACATACAGTACATTGGCTTCTGTTTAATTGTTTTTATTGCTAGGCTGTACATCACATGTATCTTATCCTTGAACAGTGAACTCCAAACTGCTTTAATACTGGTAACTGGATGATAAGCATGACACCTCCCTGAACTGCACTGTATCACTATTAGGGGATAACATCATGAGAATGACACCCAGATCACTAAAGTAACCTTGTATAAAGTGAACTGGGGGGGAAAATTTGAAAAAAGGAGATGCCAGTGCAACAGAAACCAATTTATAGGAAAGTGATTCTTCATGTACAACTGGTGAGGAATAAATTTAGTATATTTATATATAAAACAGTATATAATATATTTTATTTTGCAGTATGCTGAATGATATAACTGAGCGCTAACCTTCAGTGGTTACTCATATATATATACACACACACACACACACACACACACACTGTACACAGGGTACACAGGGTCTGGAGCCTATCCCCGGAGACTTAGAGGCGAGGCGGGGTAGACTCTGGGGTAGACATCATTTATTGGACATAGTCACTTTGCTTTCTCTGCATTGCAATTTTTTTGCTTGAAAAATCCTGAGTTTTAAAATAATCACTACATTAACTTCGTTGACACGAATGATTGCTTACCCTTTCCCTCAGTTCAGGTCTAAATAACTGGAGGTCATGGACAAGGATTTCAAGGACATTTGGAGGAATTTATGAGTGCTGCATGTCTTACCCTTTGATCTCTCTGTGCCTGTGTAAAATGTGTTGGTAGGCGCAGCTTGGCCACGAAGGTGAGAGTCTCCCGTACTGTCAGATGGGGTAACAATCGGTCATCTTGTCGGACGTGAGCGATGCTTTTCTTCACTAGCGAGGGCGTGCAGGGCTTGCCATTGATGAGGATCTCTCCAGATTCCTTGGTGCCTCCTTCATCTCGACAGGTTATGATGTCCAACAGGGAGGTCTTTCCACAGCCTGAAGAAAACAAGTTCACACCACTCTAATTAAAAAAACACTTTACCTTATTACATTGCTATTTATATTTGTCTGATTTCTAAACCGCTCTTTGTTGACTTTCTTTACAAAGTAATGTATGAGGGGCGTTCAAGTCAAACCAGGACTTGTGATGTTATTTTTTCCGAACGAAGGCGTAAAACTGTTTGACATTTACCAAAGACTTTAAGCACAGTATGAGGATGATGAGACTTTTAGCTGTATTAAAACATGTGAACAATGAACAAAATCATACACTTTATCACTTGCACATTAGATGAACTCAGCTGGAAGTTATTCCCACATCCCCTGTACAGTACTGACCTCACTCCAAGCCATTTCCATATGTTTGGGCCACCAAAGGAGTTCCTTAGAGGCCAGCATTTTAGAAGTGATATAGGCAGTCTGATCATGACTGAGAAAACTTTCTACCTTGATGGTATTCAAGCACTAGTGACATGCTGGGATAAGTGCGTTAGTGTAACAGAAGACCCTCATAACTGATCTCTGTTATTCTGCACAATCAAAAGTTTGACATGAATGTTCTTCATATTTTATTTCCTGGTCTTGAGAATCAATTAAGTGAAACTACAACTTGAATGCAACTGTAGTTAAAACTAAGCCACGTGTTTACTTCTTTTGTTAGACTATATTTCCAGGACACAAAAAAAGAAAAGTAAGTAAAAGCTTTAAATGCTAAATTAATTGCTTAGAGACAATTTTCATTCATTCTACATTTATATCTTCAGTTTATCCTGGACTGGACTGTTGGATACCCAGAGCCAATCCTTGAAATACATAAAGGGGAATAAAACCTTGGATAAGACAATGAGGTCTATCACTGGTCTCATCACAGGAGAACATCACATTTAGGGATTTGGCAGACACTCTTATCCTTCAGCAAGGTTAAGGGTCTTGCTCAAGGGCCCAACAGTGGCCCAACTTGATGGTATACAGGAAGCCAAGCTCAAAAATCCCCACAACTGTGAAATGACAACATTACCTTCAGCACCCCCATGTTGTCTGCATAGCAGTAGTGTATTTTTTATATATCTTTGAAATAATATAATTATTTTACTATACTGTACAAAAGTCTAATGTAAAAGCTCTTACATGTACAGTGTCTACATGCGTGCTGTGTAGAGGAGAAACCTTTAAAAAGAATGAAATGAAAGTAGTTTTTTTTTTTGTTGTTGCATTAAAGCATGCTATAAAGAGCAGTAATCAGTAACAAGTTAACATATTTCGTATTTGGCAATTCTTAAATGTTTAGGAGAACATTAGCTGGCAAGATGGCATCTTGGACAATCTGCCATAGGAACTTTGTTGCAACTGCTTCATGTAAAATCGCATTATTGCTATCATTATTTTTCATTTATTATTTTTTTACAAGGTTTTTTGTGAATCTAAAGTGTTTATTATTATTATTATTATTATTGTTATTATTATTATTATTATTATTATTATTATTATTGTTGTTGTTGTTGTTATTATTATTATTATTGCATCAATGCATTAATAAAGATATCAAATAAACATTAAGACAAAATGTGTTGTGTGCGTGTGATGACTTTTCCATAGCTTGACCTTTAAGGTCCACACATGTTGTTATCATTAGCCCCAATAAACTTGATCGAGCGTTTTCCTGGTTTGTCCGAGACTCCTTCCTACCTGAGCTGCCGATAACAGCCAGCATCTGGCCACTGTGCACTCTCAGGTTCAGGTCTTTGATGGCGGTCTGCTTGCTGCCCCGCATCTCCCAGGGCATTTTCAGCTCTGACAGTTTCTCATACCAGGGGATCTGAGCTGCTGTGTCCACCTAAGGTACACACCCAGAGCACAAATGTGCACTCATGCTTAAAAGTGCCAGAATCTATGATCAATATGTCTTATTATCTGCTGTTCTTTTCCCTCTCATGTACGCATTACACAATTCATTCAAGAAAATGTATTACTGTTTTAAAATATATACCTGATAGTGCAGATTTCTGACCTCCAGTTCATTACAACCCCCACTGTAGGTAAAGTACAGACTGCTATCCTCATCTCCTGAGGAAAACAGCCTGATATCTCTTCCCTGTGTGCAGGAATGAGGAGTTAATATACACCTATGTTCAAATACCACACATTCAACTTGTGTTAGACATTAATGCATTTTGTTCATGATAAAAAAAAAAAAAATCTAAAGCAAGAGCAACAAGTCATTGTTTTATTTTTCTTGTGTACTTTGAGTGGAATATTTTTAGAGGAAATAATAGTTCTACTGTCTGTCTGAACAAATTATAAAACAGAGACACTTCCAAAAGAATTGAACATCTTATCCTTTTATTCAGATTTGTCCTTGTGCCATTGTTGGATATCTGCCTAGTTCAGAGTCCGTTTAAATAGAGGCACACATTCTCATTGCATAATGCACGGTTTTAATAATGCTTCCTGCTGCATGAAGTCCACTAATAGATACAGTCACTACTGCAATCTACGCAATCGAGAAAAAGACACATGAAGATGAATCTCCTCGTTGATTTGTCTTTTTACAGACGGTCTGCTTGATCTCGATCGCCTGTTGTCACTCACCTCAACGTTTGCAGGCAGTGCCGGGAAGCTGAAGCTGCTTTCCGAATCGAACAGAGCGTCATCAGTCATGGCGTTTAGCTAGAGAGCAGAAGAGGTGCTAAATTGGGGTCAGGGACCCCTTGGTCTGGCCTGAAACCCTGAAGAAGTGGCTGCTTGTGTCTCCACTGGGAGAGTGTGTTGTAGAGAGGAGGCACTCTCAGAGCTCTCTCTATATACAGCACTGAGCAAAGGTCCACTGATAAGCATTTCTTTTTAGGGTGCCAGCTTCTCTGGTGTAATGTACACTGGAATGGCCCAGCTGTGGACTTGAAGCTTCACGCCGTAACAAAAGTGGATCTGGGAAAAAGGAAACAGAAAGGCTGATTGTCCATGAAAATTTGCACGAGCCAGCATGAGGAACTCGTACTCCGTGCAGGCCGATGGCCAGGAAAATGTCTCTAGTGAATCTTTCAAGTTTGTTCCGGAGAAGAGGACAGATGTCCAGAGCTTAGCGCCTTCGAACCAAAAAGAGCCGTCCTGCTGTCTCAGTGTGAGCAGCGTGTCCTACACAGTCAGGTAAGAAAGGAACAGGACATAAATATGAATTTTAGAGATTTCTTTACATGTTTCTGTTTTGTAAAATCAATGTAAAATAAAGAGCATACATGTCAGAATCATATACACGTCAAATACAAAAACTCTCTAAAAAATGACAAATTACAGCTATTTTTACAATAACAATACTGTATTGGACTGGCTTGACATAATTGTAATATTAATGTTTAAGAAGTTAACCAATGAAGGCCATGGAGAAACAGTAAAAAAAAAAAATCCCAGTAATAGTCATAATTGTAACCAGATTTTGAACCACTAAACAGACAATATTTATTACTGTGATTTAATACATTTATAAATGGAGGGTTTGATTCCTGCCTCGGGTCTGTGTGCGTGGAGTTTGCTGGGTTTCCTCTGGGTACTCCGGTGTTCTCCCACAGTCCAAAAACATGCAGATTAGTCTAACTGGTGTCTTGTGGGATAGGCTCCAGGCCCCCTGTGACCCCTATATAAGCGATATAGGAGAATGAATTTGATTTATTGACAATAATTATTAAAAATGCTGTTTTTTATAGTACTTTATTTAGTCAGAAATGGAACAAACGTTAATGTTAAAACAGTTCTCTCACTGTTTAATAATACATTTAATATTCTGTTGCATAGTATACTGTATATATTAATTTGCTTTAAATACACCACATTTTAATAATGTCATACATTTATTCAGTATGACATTATTTAAAAAAAAAAAAACACATTTGTTTGTGAAGATTAACGGATTAACGATAAAGTGGTTTGAATTTGGTACGCAAAAAGAGTTATATCAACTATACTTTAATTTGCATGAAACATTGATTTGAGGAAAGTATTGTGTGTATTTACCAGTGAGCGCGTAGGGCCCTGGTGGGATCTCCCATCCTGCAGAAAGAAGTGGACGAGGCAGATCCTGAACGATGTGTCGTTTCACATGGATAGTGGTCAGATAATGGGCATCCTGGGGAACTCGGGTAAGGTTTATGTCTTGTGTGTGGCACCTATATACAAAGCTGTGGATGTTTAGAATAATAAATCTTATTAAAAGTCTAATGTGACTAATGTTTTTTTTTTTTATTACGTTTACTGTATGGTCAGCTAACCAACATTAAAATTAAAGTTATAACCACAACACCATGCATGATGCTTTGAACAATCCTGTTAAGATCCTAATGATCAGCATTTGTGTTCAGGCTCTGGGAAGACCACACTTTTAGACAGTATTGCCGGTCGTATTGGAAACACTGGCACCCTGATTGGGGAAGTGTTTGTGAACGGAAGGAAAGTGAAACAAGCACAGTTTCAGGACTGTTTCTCCTATGTTCTTCAGGTTAGTTTGTGTGTTTTGAGTCACCATGTATGTGCATGTACAGTGTAATTGTGTAGACTGTAAACTAATCATAGCCTGACCTCTGTATACACAGCAATAAAATTAAGCCAGCGAGGAGTATACCGTAGGTCTGGGTTACTAGAGGTTATGTCTGTAGAGCAGACCTATAAATTCTCTGCACAACAAAGGATGAGGCTGAGTGTGCTTAAGAACACTTGAATTATCTTCCTTTGACCTATTCATGTGTATCCACTGTGAAATTAAATAATAATGAGGAGCCTGGTGTTATTTAATCGTACGTTATTACAGATAAAATTCTCAGGACTCTTGGGTGCTGTAAACTGAGGTCAATCATTAATTTAATTCTCTCGCAAGTACATAGCTGGTGATATTAGAGCATGGAGTCATTAAAAACAGAAAGAAAATCAAAGGACCTATTAAACTTATGAACATCAGGGACTGTGTGAATAGAGTCATGGAGACTTTTTGGTGTATATTTAATAATAATAATAATAATAATAATAATAATAATAATAATAATAATAAATTATATTGATTTACAGCTGCTCAGGATTATAGCATCAATAATTTATATCATAGCATTGAAAGAAAGAAAGAAAGAAAGAAAGAAAGAAAGAAAGAAAGAACAGGATGAAACTAAAAGAAAGGAAATAAAAACAAGTAAGCAAAAATGAACAAACAAACACATTTTCTTTAAAAAATCCCTTCAGTGAAAGATTTACAATTTTTTTGTACTAGTCTCTCAGGGAAAAAAGAGGGCGAGAGAGAGAGAGAGAGAGAGAGAGAGAGAGAGAGAGAGATTGGAACAACCTTATATCGATCAGAACTTCAGTATGCACTAGTGTAAAAAGAATTTAGAAATTTATGATGTATGGTTATTTATCAGGTAGATCATTTATAACACTACATGAATAATGTCCAGAGTAGTAAATAATTGAATGTTTAAAGCAATTCAGTTAGTTTTCATAGATGTCTATAAATTTAAAAAGCTGACACATAACACGATAATCACACATTCCATGTTGCACGCTAAACATTAAAATGATCTACACATTATTAATGACCCAAGAGCTCATTTATCCACAGAATTTTTGTTTCACTTATGCCATCTACAATACTAAAATTCATCAAACATTGTTCCTTTTAATACTTTTGCCAGTTCTAAAGATTTAAGATTCAAGAATTTTATTTGTCACATACTTGGTTGTTCAAGTACAGCAGTAGTGAAATGCGAATTGCGACAAACTTCACACAAACAAAAGAAAAAATTGAAAAAGACTGAATTTTGAAATGCACAATAAAAAAAATTAAAAATAAGAATAAACATGTACAACAGGACTAGGAGAGAAGTTATATAGAATAACCATTAGGGGCGGCACGTGGCTTGCACCTCCAGGGTCTGGGTTCGATACCTGACCAGGTTTGTTTCCCTGTATGTGAGTGCGTATGTGTGAGTGCGTATGTGTGTGTGTGCACTGCGATGGATTGGCTCCCTGTCCAGGGTGTACCCTGCCTTGTGCCCTAAGGTCCCTAGGATAGGCTCCAGACCCCCCCGCCACCCTGTATAGACAATGAGTGAGTGAGTGAGAATATAAGTTATATTATGTGATATATGTGCAAAGATATGTAATAAAGTGACTCTGCAACTGTGTGCTAAATTTCATCAGTTACTGTTAAGATGGTGTATTTAATGCCATTATAGTCCTTATGCTTATAAAGTACTTTTGTCCTGGGAGTTGCTGTTTCCATATTAGATGGTAATATAGTATTCAAAGAGACTATAGATTGAATGATAGAGGTATAGAAGGTTTTGCGCAGACCCAAGATGATCCTGAACTTCCTCAGCTTTCTGAGGCTGTTTGAGCTAATATTTCAAAATTATAACAGTAGACTTTTATAAGGGCTATATACAAAGTGTCTAGTGCCTGATAAAACAACTGTCTATAGGTGCAGGTAAGAGTTAAATCAAATATTATTTTGGGTTGTAATATTTGGAACCATTTAGCTCAGAATCTCTGCTTATTGTTATGTATCATAATACATGTCAAATAAGAAAAAAAGAATACATGTTAAAATTGCTAGGTGTGTAAATGACAGACATGGAAATGGCTTTCTAAAGCCCTTCACTATGCTGTTAAGTGAATCAGACTGCTATGACGTACTGTATCCTCAGGTGTTTGTGTCAAAGCATTTCGCTGCCATTCTTCTCTAATGGCCACTATCCCTTTCTCGCTGCTTCTCAGAGTGACAATCTCCTGAGCTATCTGACAGTAGAGGAGACGCTCACATTCACGGCTCAGCTGGCTCTGAGGCAGCACTCTGCCAGTGCCATCCGCAAGAAGGTGATTTCCTACCTGTCGCTATCGAGACGCTTAATATAGTTACAGACTCAGCAGTGCATGAACCTTAATCTTTCAATCCTTCGAAGGTGGCTGCTGTAATGGCTGAACTAAGTCTGAGCCATGTGGCTAACACTGTGATCGGAGGCCGGGTGTTTCCGGGTATCTCAGGAGGAGAGAGGAGGAGGGTGTCGATCGCTAGCCAGTTGCTCCAAGACCCCAGTGAGTATGCATCCGTCGACCTGCCTACAGTCTTAAATATACATTTGACTGACTAATCGTTAATACTTGAGACCAGAATACAGGAGGTAGGAAAATACTCAACCTCTGACCCCACATAACCAAGAGTCAGAGAGAGGGAAAGAGAATATTAAAAGAGTGAAACACAGGCTTATCCTACAGCATTTACGGAATTAAGCCATGCTCTTCGAGGGTTTCTCGGGGGTATTTTATCTAGCTCTTCAGACCTGAGTGGTATCCTGGGACTCTGCATCAAGTATTAGCGAACCATGTTTAATTAGAAAGGCTTTCTCTCTGCTGCTTTCTTCAATCAAGCAGGAAATAGATTAATTGTGCAATTAATTAAGCTCCCACTGCAAGCAAATTGGATGGACTAATGAGTTAGGCGAAACTAAACTTAAAGTTTCTCAACAATGAAACAAAGTGGACTTCTTAAAAGTCTCTTATGAGTTTATTCTGACTCTATGGCCCACATTACAGAGGTTATCCTCCTGGATGAACCAACCACAGGCCTGGACAGCATGACAGCCAATCAGATCATAGTGCTGCTGGCGGAGCTGGCCAGGAGGGACCGTATAGTCATAGTGACCATCCATCAGCCCCGCTCAGAGCTCTTCAGAGTAAGTGCAAAGACCTTCCATTTCCAAATGACTCAAAAGAACTTATATAGCAGCATATTGAAAATAAGGGCAGAATTTTCAAGTTTTAAATATAAAATTTTAACAAAAAGAAGTAATGGTAATTACTAGTAAGCGAAATCCTTACGTAGAATTATGCACATTTACAAGCATAATTTATTATAGTAAAATAACCATAATATCACTATGTAAAAGCTACTGTACATGAGGACCAAATCATACATTTGGATGCAAGGTTATTATCGTACAAGTCTTTCATATCTTTATGTCAGTTTAACATAAATGACAGTCATAAATGTAAATGTGTTATCAGTTTATATGACTCGATAATGAACTCACAAGATTATGATGTGGCAATTAGTAAAAACTGTGGTCTCAGTGTATGTCTCTGTCTGCAGGTCTTCAGCAGGATAGCTATCATGAGTTGTGGAGAGTTAGTGTTTTGTGGCGATCCAGGCGAAATGGTGGATTTCTTCAGCAGCTGTGGCTATGAGTGTCCTGAGTATTGCAACCCATTTGACATATATGGTAAAATATTAAAGTCATCACACAATCTTAAATAAATAAATAAATAAATAAATAAAAATAAAAATAAAAATTAATTAAAATAACTTTTTTGGAGGATGGATAGCAGTTCTACTGTAGGTTGTCGCCTCAACAGGACAAAAACAAATCCTAAAAGGGACAGACTGAATATATATTTATGATGGATGAAACATTTTTATACAGTTATAGTATATAAATTTTTTTTCAAGCAACAAGCATCATTAATCGCATGAATAGATAACATTAAAGTAAAAGATTGTTTATCTAGGCACTGTATAACAATAACATATGGCCTCAGTCACATCACGCATAAGGTGAATGTATATTTAGTGCAGAGTGCAAACAGGGACTGCGGCAGGACTAACTACAGTATGGCAGCATAACTAACAGGGAGTGTTAGAAGGAAACACACACATGAGGGCTTCCTGGGATGGTATAAGTTCTTTGTCTGTGATAACATTCACAGTTAATTCACAGTTAATTATCATAAGTTAAGAGATGCATCTAGGATACTAATTACCATAATCACAACAAAGGAGTGTCTGTAAGTGAGCTGAGTGATCTAATAGACAAATTAAAAATCGGTTACTCTTTTAGACTAACTGAGGTACTTCTTTCTATATGCCAGTGGATCTGACTTCGGTGGATACACGTTCCAGTGAGAGAGAAGCTGCCACCTACAGTCGCATGCATGACATAACCTCAGCATACCGCAAATCAGACATCTATCAGAGAATGATGTGGAAGATTCGTCAGAGCTGTCAGCGTGCTAATAAACCTGTGATCCCCTTCAAGAGCAAAGAGTCCCCCAGCGGTATGTCCAAACTGGGTGTCCTCCTCAGGTGAGAATGTTATATCGTTGAGAAATATCATTTGATCGAGAGGATTTCTCGTAGACTAAATTCTTTCTGATAAAATAATTCTACAGGAGGACAGTACGGAATTTGTCTCGGGACAGGATGGGTGTCATCATGCGTCTCTCTCAAAATCTCATCTATGGCATGTTTGTTGCCTTCTTTGTCATGAATCTTGATAATGATGTCATCAAGGGTGCGGTGCAAGACCGGATTGGGATTATCTACCAAGCCATGGGTGCTTCGCCATACACAGGCATGCTGAATGCTGTGGCTCTGTGTGAGTTTATTCCTTTACCCAACAAAGTAATCGAAGTAACTTTGTGTCCTGTGGTTACATGTAGGTCAAAACCGATCAGTCACAGAATGATCTGAGCAGCATGAAAAAGCAGATAAAATAATTGGATCTTCAGGTACAAGTGAAGAAAGCATCCTTAGATCATACTGCTCTAGCTTAAACTGTGCTTAAATAGTCAAAACTGATCAAAATATAGGATTGGTCAAATACAGCACATTTCCTTCTAGTTCATACACTCTAGCAAAGCAAGGGTGAGAAGTTGACGTCATGCCGCATGGGGCTGCTCATATTCATTGGATAGATTAAAAGCCCAAGCCTTCGAGCTAACCTCAAAGCAAGGATATAAAATCCAGTCCAATTCATTTTAAGGTATCAAGTATACTGTGTGCTATTTCCAATGCAGTCCCTGCTGTGAGAGCTGTAGCTGATCAGGAGAGTAAAGATGGATTATACCGGAAGTGGCAGCTATTCCTGGCCTACATCATTCACATCTTCCCCTTCAGTATCATCAGTGTATTTATTTTCACGTCTTTCCTTTACTGGTATGTGTTCCTTTTTCTATACTATATATCTATGTGTGTATGTACTATATGCGTGCAGGTGAATATGATCAAGCTTAGGTGGAGTTAAACAGTAGTCTGATAAGTTTCGATAAGGGAAATCAAGGTGAAGAAGGATGACATGAAGAGAAAGCAGGGGTAACTAAAGGACAGGTTACTAAAGGGCATTTGTACAGACTGAGTGTAAATATTTTTTTCCCCATAAGTTACTTCACACTTTTCCAGGATCTATAAATCTAGTACCTTTCTTAAGTTGGTCTCTAAGGGAACCTCTATATAGAATCTTTATGAAAAAGATTTGAATTCAATCTACTTTGGGAAAATTAGAATATATAACTATATAAATACTTAATGAATAAGCTTCAATAATAAATTGTGTCTTTGGAGTGTGTGTTGCTGTACTATTAATGTGATCCTTCTCTGACTGTATTGTAGTAAAAAAAAAAAGTTAAACATGCAGAATTATTACATTTTCCTTTGTCAGCCAACATCAAACACACATATCTTTAATTTCTCACTACTAAAGCAATTTTATAAGTACATCAAGTTTTAACCAAATGTTAGTCAATACCAGTCAATGTTAGTTACTCTGTTAATACTAGATAATGTTATAATGCTGCCAGTGAGTTATTGAAAATGTTTTTTTTTTTTTTTTTTTACATATGCACCTCAGGGTTGTAGGGTTGTACCCAGATCCTTGGCGCTTCCTTTGTTTTACAGCTGTGATCATGGTTCCCCACATCACCGGTGAGCTTCTGACACTGGTACTGCTTGGAGTGGTTCAAAACCCCAACATGGTTAACAGTGGAATGGCGTTGCTCAACATAGCTGGGATCATGGTCGGCTCTGGATTCCTCAGGTAATATCTTCATTAAGATCGTTTTATTCCTTTTGTTGGATCCCTTCTCCAGATCAAAGCTATCTTCAATTTGAGTTGGTGACCAATAGGCTAGCACTGACCAACTGCATTACGGTTTCTCTGCAGGAGCACTCAGCAGATGCCTTTGGTGTTCCAGTGGCTAAGTTACCTGACCTTCCAGAAATATGGCTGTGAGCTCCTCATCGTCACTGAGTTCTATGGCTTGAACTTCACATGCAGTAAGAAGTACCACCTTCCCCTTAGATCAAATACAATCTACAGTATAATTGCCACTGTTGCCCTATGAGCAAAATTCTTGACCCTTAAAGGCACATTTGTATAGCCATTTTCTGAAAGAGCCAGTAAAATTAAGATTTTTTTTGTCCCCTAATACTCATATTGTTTTCCACAGATCCACCTGTGGGTTTTCCAGGAGGTTGTTTAATAAAAGATGGCAATATAATTATAGACCAACTTTACCCAGGAGCCCTCTCACGTTACACCCTGGACTTTCTTATGCTTTATGCCTTCCTGCCTGCCCTAGTACTGCTCGGGGTCATCAGCTTCAAAATCCGAGATCGCCTTGTGAGGCGCTGAGATGCCATGCGTGTAAAAGAAATGATATAACCAATTTGTAAATACTGTGCTTTTTTCAGATTAGATATTCAGTAAAAACCTGATCCTTATCATTACAACAACAAGACACTGCTTTAATGGTCTGGAGGTCATTCACCTTTCTGTGTTGCATGACAAATAAACTTTGTTGTTGCTGTTAATAGTTAAAATATTAAATGATGATTGCACGTGTAAGTGTTGCTATTGTATGTTCATAATAAATGTGCAGGAAAATGTAAATGTGAAATGTTTATGCTAATTTTTTTGCATAACTTTTTTTAGTCGCAGTCAGTGTAACACTTTCGCATGTGGTCTTGTTTAAACTAGCATAAGCATAAACACAATACAGAGCTATTTCCTAGTTTTTGGATTTGTTTTAATTCCATATTTTAGAATTATTGAGAGCACAGTGCTTTTGAGTTCTAGAATGGATCATATATCTTATAGTGGATGTTCCACAAAAAATGTATTTGTTGATGTAGTGATATGGTTTAATGGTATGACTTCTTTAAGGAGATGTAATTTAATGGAATTAGTCTCCAGCATTTTGTTATAGCCTACTCAAAAGCTATTTCTTTCACTGCTTCAACACAAGAAAACCTTTGGAAAACATTTAGAGAGTCCATCAAAAGTAATTCTAATTAGATAAATATGTATACAGTATCACTTTGTAATAAACAAATTGTTATGAAGCGGCACAGTGGCGTAGTGGTTAGCACTGTAGCTTCACACCTCCAGAGTCGAGGATTTGATTCTCACCTCAGACCTGTGTGCGTGGGGTTTGTATGTTCTCCCTGTGCTTGATGGGTTTCCTCACACAGTCCTACAGTAACAGCACAATTCTTTTTCTTTCATTGAATTAAAGAACAGGTTAGATTTTACTTGTTGCACTACGACTATGTTGCTACTAAACAACCGGAATGACAATGACCCTGCAGGATTTTAAACAGAAACTCTAATCACTGTCCTGCTAACTACTAGGAAACCCACCAAGCACAGGACTACTATGAAATGAATAAAAAATCTATCAAATTAATCGACCCACAGGAAAAAAATAGTATTAAAAAATAGATATCATTATCCGTATCTTTAACATCTGCATGTTTCTTTATCAGTAGAGCTGCACAATTAATCACATAAAAATCTAAATCAAAATTAAATTTTTGGATAAATTCATCTGAATCCCCATGGTGCAAATTAGAGTTACTGTCTTGTAAACCATCCTGTATATTAGCTCTACTTTGCACTTC
>JAQQZT010000039.1:22084750-22104864 GCA_030068275.1 Clarias platycephalus | reverse complement strand
TTTTTCATTAAAGAAGTCCATAAAGTCTTCACTTCTAAACTGTGATGGGATACTCTCTGCGGGCATCTTAGGTTTTGAATATAAACTACAACACACATATTTTACATAAGGCTGTTTTACTGTAAAGCACATTCATGCCAGAGACCTTTTATTTACTCTTCGGCTAACCGAAACCCACCCAGATCTCAGCCGAATATCTCCCTTTTCTGGTGGACCGAAATCAGGCCAGGACTCAGAAACAGATACAATTTTCTTTTTCTGTCTTTTGGTTGGCCAGACTCCAGCCAGGACTCAGCCTAATGCTGTTTAACACAAGACTGTGAAAAAAGCAATCCCAGAGTTAAGCCAGAAGTGCCGAATGTAAGCCAGACTCGGCCCAGACTCTGTTGCTTTCTGGGAATGTAGATTTAGTGAAAATGATAGGTAGAATGACTACAGGCCATATCACTATTACTTTTCCTCGAGGTCATGCAAGTGAAATGAACACTTTTTATACCGTCAGATTTTTGACCACTAAGGCATTTAAAAATCCCAGTGATGCTGCTCCTGAAACACTCACACCATGTCACCATTGAATATGTTGGTCCTTTTTTTATTTATGAAAAGGATAGTGAGAGTCTGACAATCTGGGGAAACTGTATATGATGTAGCATATGCACTGTCGCTCAAAAAGGAAAATATAATGGAAAAGTTTTGGGGCACGGTGACGTAGTGGTTAGCACCGTCACCTCACAACCTCAGAATCAAGGGATCGGTTCCTGCCTCTGGAGTGTGTGTGTTTGTGTGTTTGTGTGTGTGTGTGTGTGTGTGTGTGAGTGCATATTGCAAGTTCTCCCATGCGTGGTAGGTTTCTTCTGTGTACTACAGTTTCCTCCCACAATCCAAAGATTTGCAGGTTGTCATGCTAACTGACATTCCCAAATTACCCTGTATGTGCCCTGTGATGGATTGGCACCCTCTCCAGGGTAAGAGGGTATGCCCTGCCTTATGCTGAAGGCCTCCCACGACCCTGGATAAGTGGATACTGTAAGTGGTATAGAAAATGAATTAATGAATAAATGGAAAAGTTTTTTTTTTTGTAATTTAATTTAAAATGTGAAACTCCTATACTAGAGTCATTATGCATCCAGTTAAAAAAAATTTTTTGTTTTAATTTCACGAGTAAGCGTATGCATAGGAAAAAACCCTCAGGTTTATCTTTTAAAGGGAGCTGCTACAGTATACAAGATTCAAGATTCAAAGAACTTTATTAATCCCAGAGGGAAATTGCTTATTATTTGTTACAGTTGTTCACGGTTGTTATCCAATAGAAAGGAAAGAGTAATAAATAAGATAAAAAAATAAAATAAGATAAAATTAAATTAAATAAAACGAGTCCTAGAACAGTAAGTACTGTATTTCACACAAAACTTTTTGAATACCTTACTGCACACTAAATATGACCCAAGAGCACTGGTAAATAATGCACAATTAATACAGGAATCTAATATATGTATGTAATATTGTATGTATATATGTAATATTGTATTACATATTGTATTGATATGTAACATTGTATTATTACAATATTAATATTGCAATATTAATACATTTTGCCAAACTGTGTTAACAGAAACACTGAGGTCAATAAGCATATCATTAGCAGCTGACATTCATGGTAGTGGAAATAAACAGTTCATATACTTTTTGTTCAGGTTAATTGATTTATCAGTTTCTTACTTAAAAAAAAAAAATACTAGTATAGTTACAGTACATTAAATTTAAACAAGCCGCAGTGGCTGGTGAACTAGAAAGTTTTAAACCACACATGTTAAGCGGATAACTGATGCTGATGCCACATGTCATTTTACTTGCCGTTGTTTGTTATTTTGTAATTTTTGAATGTGTGTTTCATAGTTCACTAGCACTAGATCAGAGACTACGATGTCTAAAGTCAAGAATTTCTTCAATCACGTAGCTTTTGGGACTGAGAAAGGGTGAGTAGCTGAATGTTCCTGAAATGGTTGTTATGAAAATGTACTATATATCTATTCAAAATTTTCCACTAGTGATCCATCCTTGTGTGATAACACCAGTAATGTTGGTAACCTAACCAGAGTCAGGATATATTTATTGATGGAAGCTTCAAAGCACTTATGTCAGTCTGGATAAGGGTGCCTGTGAAATGCCGTAAATGTAAAATAATATGAACTATTTGCACATTTCTCATCAGGAAGTCCTTGTCTACAGACCACAGCAGACCTCTGATAATTCCAGCAGGCATGGACTCTCTCAGTCAGATCGGTGAGTGCTTACAGCACCACCTGCTGTTTACCGAAGCCCGTGATCATTGTATTACTGATATTCCAAGAATCAAAGGTTTAACCTGCAGTAAAAAAATTCACATATATTTAAACTGAAGCTTTTGAATATTTAACAGTAACACAGAGGCATATACTGTATGCATAGTTATAAGTCATTTGTCTGATTCAGGAACTGTCGATGTTGATCTTGGAGCACTGCACGCTAAAACTCCACTGGACCTGTGGAAAAAAGTTTTTGAAAGGTTTTTTCCTCCAGAGGTATCACAGCACACTGATCACAGTTGTAAGCAAAAAAGAACTGGCACCTTCTAGACACAAAGTGTTAAAATCTTGTGCTTCTTGTACGTCTTCTGTCAGAGCGCAAACGAACGCAAAGAAGTGAAAGATCCTGCCAAAGACCCACAGTACAGTGAGCTTCTTATAGACGCCATGAGAGCACAGAAAGACCAGGTACGGACAATCCACATGCACTTATACAGTATTCATGCTTTATAAACATTTAAGGAGTCCAGTATGATCATGGTAGTATTTGCATAGCTTTTCATACACTATTTTCCCAAATATATGTGCACACACCTGACGAACACACCTAGATGATGGTCTTCCCTAGTCTGTTGCGATAATTTAATGCTTGCTTGTTTTAATGTAGGTATCCCCCTTTAGGATTGTGGTTGAGGAATGTTCAAGTCAAATCTGTATAACAAATGGATGATGTGATATCTAAACATTTTGCTAAGATACCTAGCAAGTTTATATATGTAATGTTCAAACCCTACAGACCAAATGTATGTGTATGTTTTCTTTTCATGTTATACTAACCTAATTGTGTTCAGTGCTACACTTCATCTTTTGATAAAGCTTATAAACTATTGATCCAGTGATCAGTTCTCCGAAATGATAGTGATGACTGTGTGACCTTTCAGAATTTACCCCATCACCTGATTTCTTTATTTTTTGTCACTCGCTTGTCTAATGGCTGAGTGCCTGGGGTACTGAGTGCAAATAGCAGCCAGATAGGAGCAACGGTCAGTGTGTCAAAGTGCGCAGTGTGTGTGTAAGGTTCATGAAATACCACAATCAGTTTTTCTTTAAGGTTTTTATTAGTTTGTTTGAATCCCTTTTATGAGATCAATGACCAACAAATACGAGGTGGGAAAAGAAGTTCTATAGTGAATTGTGATGCATAGTGAAGAATTTTGGTTGTGTGTATCATACAAGTCATTTTCCCCTCTGCGTTGACTTTGAAGGAGCTGGAGCAGTATAAGCGAGAACAGGCAAAGTCATGGAAAGGCCTGAGCCTGGAGTCCTAGAGCTGCAGGAACTCATCCCAAACCTCAACATTTGGTCACAGCATTCTTGACACAGCAGGTCAAGAATCTGTATGGTGTTTATACACTCCCTATTTTCTGGATCTTATAAACATTTAATGTATAGCTGAAGTTTATGATACCATGTCTTTGTATTATTTCCTGAAAGATGTCATTAATTGTCTAAAATGTTATTCTGAGGTCTTACTATTTAGTAAATTACATATTTTATAAAATCTCCAGTGTTTTACAAGTTTGATCACATGCAAAGCTTTATAGTTTTGCATTTTGTTGTGGACGTTTTCAGAATTATTGGCACTCACACATTCTATTTAGATAAGCCCAAATGTTCTGGTGACAAAATGTCTATTGCAAGGTTGCAGTTACCTGTAGAGCTCATGTGCCAAATCTGACCCTTTGCCTCGTTTCCTTTTGGCCCACATGAACTTTGAAAAATGAATGTGTGAAAACGTTGAGCAAGCCCGTAGTACACTGCTGCTCAATGTTTTCACACTATTCACAGTTAAAGTTAAGCCTTCATTTAAGTTTATGGCAACCTCTATTATACAGCGCACTCGCACATATACCAGTGCTTAATGAGAATTGACTGCACTGGTGGGTCAGTGGTAGGTGTTTCGCCTGCCATGCGGAGGCTCGGGTTCAATTCCCAGCCAGTGCCTAAACCCACCCCAGCCACTAGATGCAGTGCCGGTCCCAATCCTGGATAAAATGGGAGGGTTGTGTCAAGAAGGGCACCCAATGTAAAACCTGTGCGTAAAGCTGTTGTGCAGACCGGATAGTCCGCTGTGCCGAGAGCAGCCGAAAGACGACATATTACAGTGGCTGACTGGACAGAGTGCCCATGCTGACCCCCTGGTTAGAATCATGCTTTCGTTAAAATTATTATGAAAGTCTTTCTTGTGAAAAATTTTCAGTCATGATTTAGATCAAGCACTTTATTGAAATGCAGGATATACACAGACAACTATTTTAAACTAGGGTCCAGGAATATTTTCTTCTTTATTGAAAACATGGAAAAGGTTTAATAAAAAAACAAACAAACAAACAAACAAACAAACAAACAAAACTATCAAAAACAAAACAAAACATGAACGAAATTGAAATTCTAACAAAAATATGCTGCAAAGAAATTCAAGGCAATCAACAAAAATTAAACCAAAATAAATAAACACATTTCTCAAAAACAATGAAAAAGAATGAAAAATTTATTTTACAATTTATGTCACTGTAAACTGAAACAAAACAAAAATGAAAACAAAACAAAACTGTACCAAGCTTGTTTTCTGTTCCCCATCATGTAAAACATGTAGAATAATATTACAAATGATACTACTATAAAAAAAGAAGAAGATAGGTGTGTTTGGGGGGCGGGACGATTGTCCCATATCCTGTTTTGAGAGCAGTATGATGCACAGATATGATTTTGGTGTTATTTCCTTTTATACCCTGGATGGCCTTTAACACACATAACATTTACTTACAGGAGTCCAGGAACTTTAAAATGCCACTTGTGCACGCTACATTATATTTTTCATTCCTAAAACTGCAAAAGAACTAGATTTGCCACAGTGGGTACTTTACTGAAACATTTATTAATTAGAAAAATAAAATAATAATAACAATAGTAATAATAATAAAAACCCTCCTGTACCTATCTTCACTATTGTTTCAGTTCCTAACAACAGTCACACTACCCTCTCTACGACATGTAGATTCACAATGAAAGGCTGGTTAAGCTCATCCCCGACCCGTCCCCATGAACATAAAGACGGCCAAGCAGCAAGCGGTGACAGGAGAGTAAGACAATACAGTACATACACCATATGCTGGAATACCGTCATGAAAATGTGACTAACGAGCTTTTGGAGATTTCTCAAAAGGCTGACGATCTGCCCAACACTCACCACTGCATATCTAATTCCCTCTAATTGCATCCTCTGATTACAGAGTGTTAGTGTATAGAGATTAAAAACGTAACATGTTTGACTGACCCAAACATATTTTGAATGTGGATACGCCTTGTGTTAAAGGCTGTTCGTTCTAAGGCTCAGGTCACAGTAGCACAAAGATCTTAGCGAGTGAGAGATGGTCAACACATAACCACGTTGTATTTCACTAATACCTTGCGTTTAATACTGCATATTTTCCAAAACCCTCCTTCGAATGTGAGGAAAAATGAAACCAATGTCAGACATTTGCTGATTTTACACTGATATTTGACCTTTACTAAGTTTTACTACCTACACTTTAGTCTAACAGGCTATTTAAAAAAAAAAAAATCAGTGCATGAAGACTGCAGTCTTTTTTTTTTTTTAGTGGAGCCAAAATCACTGAGTTGACCTATGCTCATTTTACTAGCATAAATGCACTTTGTGTAATCACCAAAAAAATTTAAAAAACAGATAAAAAAAAAAAACCCGGGTGAAGTTTTACACCTGTTGAGTGCTCGCATAGAATTTGACTTACTTTGGTAAGCTGGTTCATGTTTCGCTTCGTAATCTTTAACACTTCTTGAAAAAAAGGTTTCCCTTCAACGCTACAATTCCGTCAAGTCTTTTAAACCAACAGCATCTCTGACTCTCACACACTTTTGACACTTTATAAGAAGCTGCTGTTTGCAGAAGAGAATTCTTATACAGGAGAGAAGACAGGCACTCGAGTCAAGGTTTTTTTTTTTTTTTTTTTTTTTGGTCGAAGTTGAATTGCAAAGTCCACTCGCTTCATGCCTGGATGAGAACGTACACACTTGCAGCACACACAAGCAGTTGGTTCTAACATCAGACACACAGCCACGAGGAAGAAGTCCAGCATAACAAGCCTCACATCACGGCCCTTCACCTCTTCTTCACACAGCTGTGTGTGCTTGAGTAGTTGCACTGTGTAGCGCTGTCCAAATCCACAGGTGTGACTTTCAACAACTTCACTCGGGGAAAGATGGACATTCCGTTGGAGTGCAGGTAGGACGGGGTACAGACAAGATCAGTTCAGAGAGATTTAACTACTTGAGGTCCAGTTTGGAGGTCCAGGCTTCCTGTCCTTCACTTGTTAGTAATGGCGCTCGCCTCTCCACTGGCTTGGGGACGGCTCAGTCCGGTGCTGGGGAGCTCTCGGTTAGGGGACGCTGTGGACGAGGGTTTGGAGGCTCCGTTGCTGGTCTTGGGTTTAGGTGTGGTAGGACTCACCAGGGCGAGACTGGCAAGCGCGTCGAGGGTTCCGTCCGGATCCACCATGATGTTTATGGCTACAGAACAGAAGGGAAGATTTTTGTCTCAAATATATACCCAGATACATTTTAATAAATATCATTACTAGGTTAAAACTGTGCTGCTGTGAATCCCAGAGCTAATCACATTGAACATCAAGTCAGAGCTTGTACAGGAAAGAGGGAAGACTGTGTCTCTGTCTTATCTCCAACCACACTCATTATGGAAATGTTTTAAGAATGTAAATACTCTATATTAATGGTCAAAAAAGAAGGGCTTTGTGTTCGAGCATGATCTTGCAGAACAGTACACTGTTAAAGCAATTACAGTTATTTTACTCTGATAAGCTGAAGAAAAACACAGTCATATGTGGTGAAACCACTGACTAGGAATACAAAATACACACCAATAAGTCATAACATTAAAACCATTAACCTTAAAACCACATAGGTTTTAGATATCCCTTGTGCCACCGAAACAGCTCTGTTACCTCAGGGCATGACTCCACATAGTGCTATTGGGCATCAAGATCTTAATAGCAGATCACTTAAGTGCTTTACGTTGCAAGGTGGCGCCTCCATGGATCAGACTTGTTTGTCTGGTGCTGTACATCCCATGGACGCTTGGTTGTATTGAGATCTGGGGCCGGATCAACAACCTTGAACTGTGTGCTCGCTAAGCCCCATGCATGGCAGACTGTGATGCCCTGGGTGTTCTGATACCTTTCTACCACAGTGGCCATGCCCATGACTCTGTCACCAGTTTGCTGGTATATAATTGCTAATCAAAGTTATACAAGTCACTTGACAGTAGTGTTAGTGTTGTGGCTTATTGGTGCATACAAGAATAATGCAGAATATTAACCATAAAAACAGGAATGGTCATCATGTGACTTGAGACTTCATACTCATTTATATAGTTTTGGGTGGGGTTGATGCTTGCACTGCAGCCAGCCACTAGAGGGCATCAGAGACATTTCTAATCTTTATGCCATTTCCAGTCATAACAGACGTATTCACTTTAGGCTTAAAAGGTTCATGTCAAAGTCTCACCAGCGCCAATGTTAATCGATGAGCGAACACTGCTTAACTCTCATTTGAGAGAAGAGAAACTTTAAGAGAAACTTGAAACTTTAAGCTTTGAGAGGAATCAATGATGTAGATGAATCATTTCTAATCAGCATTACTTTCACCCTTACCTTGAACCTGCTTTTCCACCCTCTTCAGCTCTGTTAGAATTGTTGAGATGTCCTATGAAAAACAACAGCACAATTAATACTAATAATATTGTTAAAAACATGTCCCTCGACATTCTTGTAAGATGATTATATTGTATGATTGTGTTATTGGACGCACCTTGTTAGTGGTTTTGAGAAGTGGTATATCACTCTCCGAGCTCAGTTTGCTCTCGATGTCGTCCCAGTTCCTGTCTTTGTCCTTGAACAGAATCCTGGATGACAGAACACAAGCGTTACCAAAATTATGCTTAGGGGAAAATAATCAAACATATTTCTGCATTTAGTTTGCATTTGGTAATGATGAGTGTGAATACTTTAAAAAGTACTGACTTGATTTTGCCTGCGGTTTTGTCCACAGACTGGCGGATTTTGGAGGACAGTTGAGAAACTGATGTCAGCAGCAAGCTGTCTAGCACCGCCTACAAGATCACATGACAGGACGGTAAGCATTTCAAACATACAAGCACAACTATACTCTGGTGTGTAGAATAATTTAAGGCGGTATGTGTGTGTCCATGCACAATGTACACATTTAAATTACGTTTAAAGTGACAAGAAAAACATATTAATTGCATGAATGGGACTAGTATTGTGATGGACTAATATGGTGCAGTGCAAAGAAAAAAATGTCAGACTGTTAAAGTAATGAAATCAGCAATTCTTCAAATAATAATCCATAATATTTATAAATCATAAAAATGAAGAAACATTAAGGAAAGACTGAAGTATTGTTATACAACAATTAGTCCTGACAAGTAATTTGATTGGACGAAAGCATTCCACGAATGCTGATAATAGACGGTAACAGCACTGGGACTATATGTATCACTCCACGTCATGAGTGTTCTAATACAGTACCTGTTAAATACACTAACTGTTGTTTTCGGCATCATAGATGAAAGTGGGTCAGTACAGTCCACAGTACTGAGGAGAGAGCAGCTGCCAAGACCCACATTCAAAAAAGCACTGAAGCACTTTATCAAGGGCACTACTTAGCATGTGGAACAAGGGATTGTACACCCTAGTGCACTAGCTTTACATTTAACTCTATTTAGGATTTAACCCCAGAATGAGGAAGTTAACGGATCTGATATTCTAAAGTGGAATAAGTGGAAATATAAGGAGACAGTATATCTCTAACAGTGATGTTCATACCGGTCTGACCTCATCTCGGTTCCATGTGCGTCTGCGCAGTGCACTCTGGGGATCCAGACTATCCGGGGCTCGAGGCCGCAGCTCCACCGGCCGGCCGTTCATCTCCGGAGTCTTGGTCTGCACCACAGGGGGGATCTTCCGAAAGTTCAAACTTTCATCAAAAACTCGCTCTACCAACTACAAGTAATGAAATGAGAGGGTGAAGTGATGAAGAATGGAGGTCAGTGTTACTCCTGCTCTGCTCTGTAAGGTTATACTGTATAATATCAAACACTCCTGATCGCTATTCTGATCGTGGGTGGGATAGATTGGGTATGAAAGCTAAATGTTTACAGGTTTTTATTAGAGTTATTAACACGTTAGTAAGAAAAAGCCCATATTTTAGTCAATTAGCTGCTGGTGTGGTGTAAGTAAGATCTCTAGGGAATTAGTCTGTACCTCCTCTCGGGTGTCGATGGCAGAGCCGGGCGTGGTGGCCGCTGTGCTCACCGTGGTGCTTGGTGCTGTGCCGGAGGAGCTGACCGAGTCGATCTCTCCGGCCACGTCGTGGATCTCCCGCGCCAGAATGGCCAGATCTTTGGCCAGGTCCTGACTGATCCTGCGCACACAGGGGAATAACCTGTTAACATTCAGAGGGGTGCTCAAAACTAGGGGAGGTCAGAAACATGCAAAACAAGGCACAAAACGCAACTCACACAAGGTGGGCCCTGCACAACATGCACACAAAAACGGTAGAAAACCGAAATACATAAAACTAATGAGATAAATAAACATACATTTAAACAAACATGCATTACATTTACAAAGTATTCTCAAACTCTATGCACAGTTTACTCTAGTAATGGTCACACAGAACTGCTGAATAACGTATGACTAATGAAAATTAATAAAACTTTAACTGGATAATAGTATACCCTGCCTCTCCAAAAAAAGGGTCAAATTATTAATCTGCAAAATACTTGAAATGGGTTATGAACTCTTCAACACATTATCATTGTTCACCTTGTTGGTAAAAAGTGAACTGTGAAAACTATAGCTATGTTTAATAGGGAAAGTAAGAGCATTTCCATATGAACAAGCTAAAAAGCTGTGTGGCCATAAGAAAACCACTTGTTAGTGAGACTAAGCAGAAGGAAACGGCTTGACTTTGCTAGGCAGCATAAAGATTAGACTTTGGATCAATAGATAAAGGGCCATGTGATCTGATGAGGTCAGACTGACTCTATTCCAGAGCGATGTGTGCATCAGGGTAAGAAGGGAAGTGGATAAAGCGTCATGCATAGTGGCCACTGTACAAGACTCTGGAGGCAGTGTTATGATCTGAGGTCGCTTCAGTTGGTCAGGTCTAGACTCAGCAACGTTACATGGCAATAAAATGAAGTCAGCTGATGACCTGAATGTACTGAATGATCAGGTCACCACATCAGTGGGGATACTCGGGGCTAATTTGGGAACACCGATTAACCCAATCTTTGGGGGGAAACCAGAGTATCCGGAGGAAACCCACCAGGCACGGGGAGAACATGCAAAGTCCATGCACACCAACCCAAGATGGGAATCGAACCCTCGACCCTGGAGGTGTGAGGCCGCCGTGCTCACCACTACGCCACTGTGACGCCTGGACAGGTTACACATGCTTTTATCAAGGCAATAGGTGATTTAATGAAGTCTTAGTATGCCAGGCAGTAGTCAATGTGTCTCTGTAACATGAGACAGCCTTGAAGCAGTGTTAGAACGGACTGTATATTGAAAATTTACTGTACATTTAAATCACACTAAGATTTGGTAGTATTTGGTATAATCTGTGTTCCTGTGTTGTTTTATTTCTTAGTAGGTGCTTAATAGTTAAATAGCTAAAGAGTGTTAGTGAGTCTGAGGAACATGGAGTTGATCAGTACCTGGCGATCTCTTCGCTGTGAGCTGTCCAGTCTCTAATGTACTCCTCCTGCTCTCTCATCCTGTGTTTGATGGTGATGGGGCCCGGGTTTGTTGTCACTGTGCTCGCGCTGCTGCTCATTCGACTGGTGCGTAGTGCAGTGCCTGGCCTCAGACGCCCTGCTTTCGGGGAGTTCCTGTTCGAGCCAAACTCATCCTCGGAGGTGGAGCCGTATTCCGTATTGAGTCGCCGCCACCTGCTGCTGGCTACGGGCACACAGGAATGTGTGGTTATTGTGTGGACCAGGGGCAATACCAGCTGGCCATATTTTAGACTTTTAGATATGCTACAGCATCAGCAAATCATAGTTCATCTACTGCGAAAAGCTGAATGAAATATTAGTGTACCAGACATGCTATATACTGCAAAAAATAAACAAGGTTTAAATGAGAGGGAGAGAGAGAGAGGGAGAATTCAATAATCTCGTCATTATTTGAGATTAAAATTATTGTCAGTATTAGACACAGCAGCAGTGAGACCTGAGTTGTTAGAAGACGAGAAGAACAATAAAGGCACAAATGGTTCATATGCATCATCTCCATTCCCACTGACACAAGGTTTAATCACATGACCACTTGTTTTGCTGATATCAACCCATGGACATGTTTTTTTTTTTTTTTTTTTCATTAATATACTCTTTTTACTACAATGAAATAGATCTCTGAAATAGAAGAAAAGTATAATAATTATAATAATAATAACTACTAACAACCATCCATCATGATGTTATTAATAGTATTATACAGGGTGGCCCAAAGGTCTGGATACACGGGTTAAAAAAATATATTTAAAAGTAGAAATTACAGCAAATGCTCAAATAGACAGCTTATGATTTTACCACATTCATGTACACGCTGAATACTAAAAGGTTAAACATTGCTTAATCCATCTGGACCAATGTTGGTATAGGCTGAGATGATTTCCTCCTTTAGTGCAATGATTATTCTGGGCCAATTCTGATAAGACCACTGACTTCAGATGACCTCAAAGGCAAAAAAAATCGAATGGATTTATGCCTTGATTTATTCTGTCTTCTATTGTACAGTAAGTTTCAACGCCGTCCTTGGTCAAAAATACATTTTTTTTTAAAATATATAAAATTTTATAAAAGAAAAAAAATCCTGAGTCCTGATCCAGACCATATCTCCACCCTGTATGTGTAAAACCTTGTTTTATTCGAGATTGGAGATTAAATTTTATTTTTATTTTTATCATATTTCAAAAATCAAGTGCACATGAACCTAAAAACAAGCAAAAAATAAATATCCATATATCCAGTGCACTTTAGCATCCCCCAGCAAAAAAAACAAAAAACAAAGTCTGCTTAATGTCAAAACCATTGCACCAGTAAGATATAATGATGACAAGCTCATATTTTTCTTTTATTTAAAAAAAAAAAAAAAAAAAAAATGCTTTGACATTGTGCTTTTGCTCAACTGCCTGAGCAGCCTGACATTATGAATGCTTGCCATTAGGGGGCGCCTATCCAACACAAGCTGTATTTAAAGCCTTTTATTCCCATTGCTCAAAGCGTGCATCAGCAAAATCTTGTGACTTTTCTTTTATTGGGACGCAAAGTACACCCAACCTCTACTTTCCAGTTATGAAACATATTTTTATAAATAAAACAGAAAAACAAACAAAAAAAAACAAAAAAACACCGGCTATCAAAAAAAACCAAACAGTTTCAGGATGACTGGATGGTTGGACTGCATCAAGAAAAAAGAAAAGAGATTTGTAATTACACTACTAATATTGGGTTTAGAACTGTCCATAGCATTATTAAAACTTGGAAAAAATTATAGTAATAAAAAAATAATCTTAAATGAAAATTAAATCTACATTACTTGGTGAAGTTGCACGCAAAAGAAATTGATAGATAATAAAAATCACAGTGATGTTTAATAGTGAAAGTAAGTATCATTTCCACATCCACAAAAAAATCACAAGATCGGGATTAAACAGATGCATGAGCATAAGATAACTACTAGTTAGTGAGATTTACAGTTTGATAGGAAACACAAAGTTTGGGGTTTGGAGCAATGCAAAAAAGTCATGTGGTCATGAAAGCCAGTGTTATGCTTTGCGGCTGCTTCACTTGGTCAGGTCTGGGCTCAGCAACGTTATGTGGCAATGAACTGAAGTCAGCTGATGACCTGAATGTGCTAAATTACCAGGATGTCACATCAACGGAGTGTTCTTCATTGGATAGCGCAGCCATATTTCAGGACTTAAATTGTGAAGGGTGTTTCTGGTAACGTGAGGAATCGTTTTCACACATGATTTGGCCACAACAATGTGCGCTATGATCGAGCCTTAAAGCGGTGGAGCGAAATCATGGTGTGTGTGACTTTTTTTTTGTCACGCAGTCTAAAACAAACACAAAAAAACCTTTTATAATGTAACTTAATTAATTTTTTTATTGTTCGTCTTGTTTTTCACACAATGTTTGAACTGTTTCCTTAAGTGTGTAGGCTTTGCGATCTTCTAAATGTCCTATTTACATTTTTTCATTTACATTTGTACCTGTTATCTATTGAGATCAAAATGAACAATTAAATAAACTGAAATGGAAGAAAAGTGATCATACAAATACATTAATGCCGGTTCACTATAACCACCTAGAGGTGGTCCAGTCATCCAACATGATGATCTTCTCCATGGTCCATCCTCCACAAACAGTGGACTGAAAATATGCAGCTTATGTATGCACATGAATTCAAAATATTTGAATTCATTGTAGAACTTCTACATCTACGAATTGAAAAAAACCACACAGACAGAATGCAAGGCTCTATTCAAGGGCTCGGAAAGAAGCACTGTACTGGAAGGTATTTGCATGTTTTCATTATGCCATTAGATTGATATTTGACCAAGGTCTGACATGCACAGACGCTGGCACAAATACAAAAAAGCACACACGCACCCACACACACACACACACACAAAGCACGCACAGCCCAGAGATGGTACAGTACCCATGGGCTCCTCGTCGACAAGGTCATCCTCCGGCTCTGGTTGAGACGTCTCTGTGTGAATGTGCTCTTATGAATAACAAATGCATGCAAGGACGACAAAAGATGACAAACAACAACAATCAGGCATAAAGAGAAAGAAATGTCTGTGTCTGTGGGGGGAAAAAAATGGCAGATAACATGGGTATGGGGACTCAGCATGGGTACGTGTCTCTGAGTAGAACTCACAAGCCCTTATTGTAACTTTTCAGACCTACAGAACTTCCAGGGAATTTTATTATACTGTATGTGTGGAGGTGAAGGCATCCATCCAATGGAGTTCAAGTAAGGAAGTGTAGAATTGTCTGCCCAGTAAATGATTTACTTAAAATAATAATAATACCCAGAAGCCTGAGAGATGGCTGGAAAAACATCCTTCCCACTAGTACAATTGTAAAGGGAAAGTGAAAAACATGTCTAATCCTTCTAGACATTAGGCCTCAATGAAGCTGAATCCTGGATTAGCTCAATATACGGTACACGACTGATGTTTAAACCACTCTTGCCGTCTTGACACAAAAACCTCGATCTCTTGATACGCTCCAGTGACTCCTGTCGTGGTTGAGTAGCTAAAGTTGTCTGTAGATGTAGCCTGTGGCCACTTTGGTGCATTTTTACAATAAATTAGGAGACTCTGCAACATAAGAGGACTAGATAGCTGTAATTCAAACCTTGGAAGGCCAATGCTAGCTGAAGTCATCGAAAAGAAGCACTATGGTGAAGTAAAAAGCTAAACTCCACAGCTGTGTGATTAAGCTCTGATAAAGTTGTGCATTTTTGTTGTGAGATGAGTAGTCATGCTGAGGAACAACACCGTATTGAGGTAAGCAGAAAGCGCCAGGAACTAAGAGAATGCTAGATGTTATATCAAGAATCAAGTGTCAAGGATATTTTAAGTCTTGTAGCTTTTTTATGAATAGTGTAGTTATTAATAATAAATGTTTCCTTGTCAAAATATTTAACTCCACAATGCGAGCTCACCTGCTGGCGTACTGGAGATGGATGGTGCGGTCTTGGGTTTGGTCTCTGTCAGCTTGGAGACGCTGTTTGCCCGAAGGCGTGGGTGCAGCTTACTGTCTGCTGGGTTGGTGGGGCGCAAGCCTAGTCTCAGTGCTGTCTCGGATGATATCCTCGAAGAAGAGCTGCGGGACATCGTGGCTTCCGAGTCGCTGCGTGCTGACATGGACCCAAGCCTGGTGCGCCTGGGCTGCGCCAGCATGTCGATGCGAGAAGGAGCCTTCCGACCTGATGGTGGCCTGGATGTGGAGCTGGTTGTGGACACTTCAGATGCAACTGACACCCGGTCTGCATCTGCCAGGTCTGTATCAGATGTGTCTCCAAGTCTAGCACGTCTCAGAAGAGACGCCCTCGTGGGCCGAGGTTGAGGCAACTGAGGCTTACCCATAGTGGCAGAGCTGGCCTGGGGCATCCTGCTGGATTTACTAGCTCTAGTAACTTTAGTGGAGTCCAGTTTGGACTGCAGCAAGTCATCAGTGAAGGTGAAGGGGTTACGCCCGTTGTCCTGGTCATCTGAGAGTACATCGGAAATGGGCAATGAGGATGTCTGCTCATCATCTGTCAGGTCCATGGAGGGCTGGCGGCCCCTCTGACTTGTATGAGTAGAGCGCCTGGTGTCCAGACGCCCATCTGAGGTCTTGGGCTTGGCTTTCCTTTCCAGTCTCTCCCGTGCATTGGTTGTGCCCTTTCCAGCTGAGCTCATGTTGCTTTTCTCTCTGTGCATGCTGCTGAGAGAACGGCGCTTCTGCGGCACTTCGGCGCGCCCCGCTGCTTTAGCTGCATCGGCCTCCAACTCTGGGGAAAAAGAGCGTCCTGAAGGGTAGCCAGGGGGTGGCGATGGGTCCAGCTTTTTCTCATCTCGTAGCTTGGCTTCTAGAAAGGCCATAACAGCCTCAGTGTCCTTGAGTAGGGTGGTTGTGTCCATGCTGCCAGCAGAGTCACTGCGTTCTCGGCCCCCAGACTGCCGTTGGTTAATGCGCGGGATAAGCTCGAGTGGAACATTGGTGCTTGGCTTCTCGATGGTGAAGCTGCCCTGCCGCACCAGCGGCTTTCCGCCCCGCTCGCTATCACTCCCTTTGCTTCTGTCCTCAGTACGCCTCCTGCGAGACTCCTCACTCTGCTTCTCTACACCTCCCATAGGAGGCACAAGAGGCTTGGAAGAGGCTGTCTGAACTTGGATTGTTTTTCCACTTATGGCGTCCTTCTTTTTGGTAGTGGAAACACATTCACCATCCCCTTTGTGTTGCTTTTCTTGGAGTTCGGTGTCTTGCTTCTCGCCGATCTCTGAGTGTAGGCCTGTGGTGGTGGAGGACTTTCCCAGCCTGCTCTTCTCGTCAGTGGGGAGCTGAGGTAACGTCCTCCTTTTCCGTTCAGCCTGGCTGGAGGTGGCAGAGCCGGTGCTCCGCAAAGACACACCTGACTCAAATGCATCGGCGTCTGCAAGACAAACATTATGACATGCTTATAGATTTGAAGATAGTAGTGGCACTATTTTATGTTACAAATCATGGTCAGGGAAGTTACCATATATGGTTATTTTCCTGTTTAGGTAATATTTTTTCCAAAAAGTCTATATATAGAAACATTTAAATACATATGGTCCAAGGCACTTTTTTTAAACATACAAATGTGCAAAAAATAAACAATTACTTATTTTCTCCAAATATGTATCATCTTGTGTATTGATAACTGGTAGTTGAAAGTTACAAAATGTGGTTTTTCAACCAATTATGGCTTATTGCCAGTTATATTCACTCGTACAAGACCAAGGATCTTATCTTCTTGAATGGAGAGAAACTGATGATGATGGTTCAAACACAGTTTGAGAGAACCAAACGTATGCTACAATTTTTCAAAACTGTCATATGGATTCAATTAACACAATTTCACTATTTGGAAGAAACTTGACTTTATCTGTTCATGCATGAATCAAAATCCAGGTGTTTTTTCCTGTACCGACAAGTGATTGGCTCTTAATAATGAGGGGAGGGACTTACGGAAATACAGCTGTCATTGAGCATAAAATATATCAAATATCAAATATAATTTATATTTTAATCAGTGGGCTCTACACAAACTGTCTTTGACACCAATAAGAAAATAAGAAGGCAAAAGTTCAGTTTATGCCCAGCTTCTGGGAACTGTATCTCTGTATCAAGGAGTCAGAAATCACCATGCTATGGCTAAACCATCAGTGAGTGTATCTTTGAGACAAAGACATATACCTCTCTCTTGATGGACAAAGTGTGTGGGTTCTGCCCCGGAACCTTCGGGATCAGTTCTTGTGTGGTTAGCAGCTAAAGTGGCCCATTGGGAAACCCAGTGTTGACTGCCAACTGCAACTGATTCCTCCAGGAGGCCCTGTTAATAAAGTACACATATATTTAATAAGTACTACATCACTGCTGTTAATTAAAACCCCTCCTTGAGATCTAAAAATACAATTTACTGTTCTGTAAATGATGTGTCCTGTGTACTGCATTGTCCAGTATACTAAAATGGTCCAGTGTATACAGGTGTACGATTAGGATTACTATATAATCTACTTACTGTAACGGTTTATTAATCAGCTATCGGTTAATGTTTGAATATTCCAGCAAGAGGCTTCTGTAACATTAATCAGCCTATTTCCTATATTTACAGTATGTTTTACCACTTACCTTTAATACATACCAAAACATATCTCTAATATTGTAAAGGAGGAAACATTGCTAAGGAAAATTTCTCCTCCTTGGTAAGAATGCAAGAGTAATTTTGAAGCAGATCAGAAACAGTCCACAGACCAACTCCACTCCTGCACAGTTTGATGATTCAACTAACAAGTTAATTATGAGTTTTCGAGCAGGGAAATCACAAACTGTTTTGAAGTCTGTCTCTCCGGCACTGGAAATAGGCACTGTGATCTAGTGTCTATTGTCTTTAAATACAAAGCCACTAGGATGGCTGGATATGTTGACTGCATGGCTCCATTATTCTTGGCTGTGTGTATGTGCCTTGAGGGGAAGGGAGCACTGTTCCTGCTTTTTTCCTCTTAACTGGGTCAGTGAATGAGTGGCCTACTCTGTTTAACCAAAAAGTGGTCAAATAAGGGAACGTCTGATACAGAATAAAGGCAGTTGTTTGCCTTCTCCTGCGGCAGTCTGAGAATCTGAAGATTTAACATTAGAGTACTTCTTCAAGGACAGTTTTAAGAATTCACTACTGTTTCTGTACTGAATTTCAAATAGGGTTGAGAAATCCTAGATTTCTTTCATCAGCAAATTAAGTATAGAGTATAAATATACACAGTACATTAAAGTATATAAACATATGGCTTTTGCCTACCCATAAAATAATTTTACAGCCTCATTAACCTTTACAACGGTCAAAATGTAATTATTAATTGTTCCTTAAATGTCAATCCATTCACATAAAATTGTCACTCAATTAATCAATCATGCATTGTGCAGAAAAAAAAAATCCAATAAAATATTGTCCAAATTTTTATAAGAAATTGTTTGTAAAATCAGACTGTATGCAATATTAAATTATTTATTTTTTTGTATAACACTGGGTCAGTCTGGATTTATCAGACCACATGACCCTTTTCCATTGCTCCAAAGTCCAATCGTTATTCTGCCTAGCAAACTGAAGCTTTTTTTCTGATTAGTCCCACTAACAAGTGGTTTTCCTATAGTCAAACAGCTGTTTAATCCCAAGTTCTTGTCACATTGTGAATGTGGGAACTTTCACTATTTATCATAACTATTTTTACCATGCATCTTTACTTAGCATTTACAGTAAGTTATCTTCATTCGTGACTTTTTTTTTTTGACCTCATTCCTTTGGAGGTTCAGCACAATCCTTACAGGTTACAATAATGTCTTAGACAATTCTAAATCCAATTCCAGTAATTACAGTCCGATAATTTTCCCTGCTTTCCCCCTTCTAGTAAGGAGACCTGAAGTCATGTCCACTTCGCTGCAACCTCCCATGCAATACAAATCAGTGGTAGACCTTCCCAGTTCGCCCCCTGTCTCACTTTTTTATTTTCTTTCCTCACCGCACACTCAGCTTTAGTGCTTCTGGTCTTCTTACTGTCCTTAGTTTTCTGTTGCAGTGAGCTGGGATCCTGAGACTTCTCCACCCCGAACACCTACACAAGAGACGACATAAGGGTTGAACAAGGGTTCGTTCATTCAGCACAAATCCACGAGACACTGACACCTGAGTGGGAAAACATCTGCTTTATAGCAGAGCGACTGCACGACGCTTGTTCCGAAGCCTTGATTCCATAGCAACTGTGCGAAAAAAAAGTCCTGAAACATCCGAGGCAAGAAAAAGAAGGTGTTAATTAGTAAAGCTGCTCAAAGCGCTCACCCTGTAAACTGAATAAAAGCCTGTTGATAACATTATCAACATTCCTATACAATTTGTTTACTCATTTATTCATCCTGTTGCTTACACTTATTATTTAATCAGCACAATTAACTAAATTTTTTGTACTGTGTTTTTTTCTGTTAAAAAATGTTTTATGTGCCGCTTTAAGAATAGCATGCTGATTCTGCAAAAAAACTTTGAGAGCTTAATAGCGCCCTCAAGGTAAAGAGAATAATGGAAGAACGCACGGTTAACTACAGAAGAGCAGAACAATCACATTAGATAGAACTTCACAAAATGCTTGCTGTGGAAACAGAGCTCTAGGGACAACACATCATACACACTGCATAGTACACACTTCAGAAAGATCAGGACAATTTGCCTTAATCTATTGTGTTGTACCTCAACATCGTAAAATATAATAACTAGGGCCGGGACTTTAACGCGTTAATTTAGATTAATTAATTACACAAAAATAACGCGTTAAATTTTTTAACGCATTTTAATCGCACTTATTTTTGCACCGCGGAACGTTTCTCACTGGATGAGTTTCGGCGGACCG
>JAQQZT010000039.1:22071757-22084650 GCA_030068275.1 Clarias platycephalus | reverse complement strand
ATGGGAAATTGTGTTATAAAAAACGAATTAGGGGAGAAAATTGGAAAACCCCCCCCCCCCAAAAAAATAATAAAAAAAAACGAATGGATGGAAGCGTGGTTGTGTGCAAGCTATGCAACAAGGAATTTGCATATCACCTCAGCACATCGAGCCTCAAGTATCACCTAGGGTGATATAAAATAAGGTCAAATATTTATATGCGATTTATAAAATGCGATTAATTTCGATTAATTAATTACAAAGCCTCTAATTAATTAGATTTTTTTTTTTAATGGAGTCCCGGCCCTAATAATAACGTATAGAACTATTAACCCGTCCAGAAAGCTTTTACACAGGAGATCGGCCTTTACATCAAGTGTAATATGCTGTAATGATGAACGCCTGCACATGTGCATTTACACTTTGCATTTGTATAAGTACAGTGGAACCTTGGATTACGAGCATAATTCGTTCCGGAAGTGGACTCGTATTACAAAACACTCGTAGATCAAATTGAATTTTCCCATAAGAAAAAATGGAAACTCAAATTATTCGTTCCACAGCCCAAAAAAATAAATACATAAAATTAATACAAAATATAAAGTAAAAATAAAAAAAAATAAATCCCGACAGATAAGTGTTTCGTTTGTGTGCACAGGTGCTGTGTGTGTGTGTGTGAATCTAAAGTAAGCTCCCCTCTCCCCCTTCTCGACTTACACAGTTACCCTTCCTCCACTCTTTAAACACGTGCGCACACAACGGAAACACTGTTTTATCGGAAAAATAAATAAGAAATCTCTATAATGACACTCGATTGAGCGACACACTAACGGAATCACTGCTGTAAAGTAAAAATAAAACAAATTAAATTGCACTTTACCTTTGAAAAAATCGCGACAGAGCAGTGTTTCTGTGTAGAGCAGAGAGAAAAAGTGTGTGTGTGTGTGTGTGTGTGTCTGTGAAGGCGAAAGTAGGAGGGGTCTGTGTGTGTGTGAGTGTGTGTGTGTGGCATGGTGTCCAATGACACGGTCCACACAGACACAAAGAGCAGGCTGAGCCTTGAGCAGAGAGAGAAAAAGGATTTTTAACCTCTCTAATGAGACTTGCTTTTGCTTTACACGCGCGCTGTACACACACGCATACAGACACAAAATAAAATATGTTTTACACACACACACATGTGGTCACAGTGTTATAGTAAACAGTACACGTGTGCACAGGTGTTGATTATGCCAGTAAGAGACGCGCACTAAGACCCAGCAGGGGAGACGATTACCCACAATTCCGCAGCACATGAGAGAGAAAAACCGTTGGATCAGTTGTGATGACGTGACGCTCGGCGTCAAACAAGAACGCGATACATGATACTCGGGACTCGTAAACCAAGACTTGCTCGTTTAAATGTAAAAATGTATTACAAATCTTTGCTCATCTTGCGGAACACTCGCAAATCCGAGGTTTCACTGTGTAAATAAACCAAATAGATATGGACTCTGTTATGGGGTTTGTCATAGAAGCTTCAACGATTTACCCCAGGGGAGGTTAGATTAACAGTTCAATCTGTGTGAGCAAAACACTGGATTAGGCCTTAGACCAACATAAAACGTTTTCAGATTACCTTATCAATCATGCGGCGGGCCTCCTCCTCCTCAGGGTTGTGGTTCTCCAGCTCGATGGTGTAGGTGCCTTTGTCGCTCTGCTCATCGTCCTGCTTCTGTGTCTCATCTCCTGGGGTCGTCGTCGCCTTGTCCTCTGACCTTTTCTTCTGCAGCAGCCGCGCTGCTGTGGGTGCCACCGTTGCCAGAGCGGACGAAGTGCCCTTAGGATGGGAGGGTGGTGCCGGACACAGTCCCTCTCCTGGTATCCCTCCCAAGAGTGGTGCAGTCTGGGAGAAGGAGTAGGAGCGGCGTTTGCGCGGGTTCTCCTCATCAAAGAACTCGATGGTAAAGGCGGTGCGGCTGGTGGAGCCCGAGCCCTCTGCCCCAGTCACTTTGGCACGTGTCAGTCCAGCTGCCTTCAAGCGCTCCTCCAGAGCGGCGTGGCGTCGGCTGCCGAAACGCAGGCCGAGGCCGTTCTCCGAGTCGCTTTGAGTGCCGTCCTCGTGCTTGCTGCCTGTAAAGGAAGAACCAACCTGTATATTAGCCCACTTCACCTGTATTTACTTAGGAAACGTTGAGTAGAACATGAACCAGTGAATTAATTTAGCTGTGCAGCTACTTGACCCCTGTTTATATGATGAATAAGGATGGTACCTTAGGTTTTAGATGGACTGCACAGCAAGTGTAACTCGGTGTGATGGAACGTAGAGTGCTGTGATAGTAATAAAAGCATGGATGAAAAGCAGGACAAAAACGTGGACGAGGTGGACTATGAAATGGTTCAGGCTATACTATGCAGTGAGAGTTGACAGGCAGTCAGAGCCACACACACTACACACTGGTCTCTCATGCAGCAGTCGAATGACAGAGAAGAGAATGAGCTCTTCTGTTTCACACAGGCTGCTTTTTGTATCAGCACAGATTACAAACAAATCATTCTCTGGACATGATCACACGCAGAGAGACACATCTCGATCACTCCTAAAATGATTTAAGATCATCGACCTCATCTGAGGCACGCTCTCTATGTAAGCACACCCACCTGAGATCATGAATATTAACGTCCTTGTCTTTCCATTCAGATTTCAACCCTTACAATCCTCTCAGCATCCTGCACAGAGCATGCTCGTCCCACACTAGCACACTTCCCACATACTCCAAACGCTCCAAGGATCATATCCCAAGAATCAGCAACGCTCATACCAGTGCTAATATTCTGACCGAGAGCACTGTGGCGACTAAAACACATCTGCAAAAAGAAAGAGGTCCACCTCCGGAGATCCCTGAGCCACGCCCTTAAAGAGGATTGACTGCAGAGCGCGGCACGCATAATCAATCACCTGCACACACAGCTCACGTGTCTCTGTTCACATCTGTTTCGTCAGCGCTTCACTAGCCCCAAAAGCACGCGGTCATCATAAATTAGCACCCATTTCATTACGAAAGCCAACAGCGCTGAGATGAGAGGGCGTCGCTTTTACAAAGCACCAGGCTGCAGTGTTTCAGTAGAACGAGAGGGAAAAAAAGCGCAATCCCACCAGAATATACTGTAGCATCCCAAACTCCTGTCTTTATGGATTAATTCACATCCTGCATGGACTGAACCCTGTTCACTGCAAAGATGATGATGATTATCTGTATAAACCGAATGCCTGTGGTGAGGAAAAGTATGAAAGTGGAGAGTTAAAATAAGCCTCATCTGCAGTGTTAAGCTCAAAGGGGAAGGAGAAGGCTGTTTAAAGACTGATGGCTAATTTGTGCTGTGATAATGACCGTATCTTTCCAGGAACAATTGCAGAACACTCAAGCATACTCATAGTCCCATTACACATCTTTATTACGTATCTCATTCTTATTAAATAATAAACCAATCAATTTGTTTTACTCTTTTAATTAAATTAGACAGAAGTCCACACGTGTAACATTGATTATTTTGCTGTGCTGATTATTCACTTTAAACACAGAGAGAGATGAATAGATTTGACCAAAAAATATTTAAGCTTTTACTGCGGCTCTCTAAAACAAGCTGACAATTTTATAAGTCACTCTTCTCTATTTGTTATATATTTTTTGTCTTTGTTAAATAGGCTTCTAGAACTAAGCAGTTCACTCCATTTCAGCACAACCCAAATACTTAGACACACATGGTGAGCAGCCTGTATGGGCATCAGCAAGGTCTCTGTTTAAATAATAGCAAAAAATACAGTACTGTGCCACTTAGTCTTCAGCCACCCCACGTTTCTTTATATTAAATTAAATTAGGTCGGTTAAATGAAAGAAATTGAAAAAAAAAAAAAAAAAGTGCCAGTTTTCAAAGTGCCTAAGGATACAATAAAAAAATCAGTTGTTTATTTAACAACCTCAACAGCAACCTCATTTCCCCTCTCGTCTGTTCCAACCACTGAGTGAATGCCACTCATCAAGGCAATGCTCATTTTTGCTGTACCAACAGTGTATCATATCACAACACCATCATACTGTATGTAAGCCTACGACATCATACCCATGCTGATATTCAGCACAACAGCACAATAGAATATTTCACATTATTTCTTAAATACAGCTTCCACTCCTCATCCAAGTCCACCTAACATTACAAAAAATCTAAATCTCCACCGCCAGACTCTCCCCCATCCCATATTAGTGAGGAAACAAAAACTCGCCTAACTCATACATGGCTGTTCATTGAATATTATTACATTATTTTATCACATTATTGTGTTAGGTGTAGTGCAGGTGGTAATATTAATTTTCAAAATTCCATTCTGACCTTTTATACAATTTTATTTATTGATATAAACTGACAACGTCACAATGTGGCATATGGGGTTATTTTTATGTTGTAAAACTGCTTTGAGTGGAAAAATGCCATTGTGCCAAAACATAAAACTAAAGTTTTATGAGTCTTTAGAAAGACAAGTTAAATCACATTGTGGTTAAGAGGTTTATATTTCATATGGTATTCAAAAGGTTTAAATGTGTTAATATGCCAAGGAGCTGAAAAATAAATCGAAATGTAACATAATATCAAATATCATTATGAGTGATATATTATTATTATCTGTTTATTTTATTTCTTTTGTTAAAATAGATCCTACAAAATATGATATATATATATATAAAAGGTATTTTTCATATAAAAATAAAAACTACATTTTAAAAATGATAAAAACATTTTTAATGATACTCAGCCGTGAATACTTATACCGTCATATCTTTTTATTTGCTAATAATCACTATACAGTAAAACCATATGCGCTTTCGCTCTCACTTTAATGTTATAAGGTCTTTAGTGTAGATTCATGACATATACAGTACAGTATAATCCACTTCCATATTGTTAAGCTGCCCGCTAAAGCACACTACAGATATTTCCCCCAGAGAAACCGGACATTTGGGACAAAAGTTCATCATCAGCCGTACAAGCACAGTACACTGTAACTACATTTATATATTTCAGGATCACTTACTGCTCTTTACGCCACTCACTGCTTTTCAGTATCATGTTTCAGGGGCAAAACATTAGACACACATCATGTAACAATACTGGAGTGAATCTAAAATATTCAGGAAGGTTTCTCGACAAATTTCTGCACAATAGTTTCACGGGGAATGTGAAACAGTCCCAGGTCTCACTCAAGTTGCGAGAGTGGATTGGTTTGCTGTGGAAATGCACCTGCCACACGATCGCCTCACCCTCCCGAGTCAAATAAGCATGATCATTTTGATATAGAATACATGGTCAGATTAGTCTCGATCTACTTAAACACAGCGACAAGAGCAGCAACCTAAAACGCGGGGAAACCTTTTATACCTCATGCAACTTTTTCTTAAAACAATGGATTAGTATCAGGTCAGATTGGACCTGATTATGTGATTTATGCTGGGAATCAATGTTGACAACGCAATCTAAATCTTGTATGTACAACCAGGACCCAAAAAGTCTTGTCATCTTCATGCTTTTATTGCTTTACATAACTTTATTTATAAAATGTTTGCTTTATTGCTTATTTATTACATAACTGATTAATACTGGGTAACTATTGATGGCATCAACTACTGATGGCATTTTGTTCTTTAGGCTTAGAAGTAGCTTATTTACATAGACACTGAAACAGTGCGTTTGGCGGAGGAGTGAAATAAAGGGGATCTGAGGTAGAAAAAAATACATTATCTGAGGGTTATTTCACCTGGAGCATTAACAGACACACTTTAGGGGAGCTCACAAACCTGTGTGAACTTGTTAAAGAAATAACAAAATATGGGACCTTTAAGTGTTTTAAGGGTTGTTTTTAAGGAGAGTGAAAGAACTTCAAAAGGAGTTTGAAAGTTCAAAAGAACTTTCTATTTTAAAGAAAATATCTGATGGCTATCCTTATTGGTTAATGCTCAAGGTTTCGGTATTAGTATCAGAAAAAAGAAATGCATCATTACAAGTCAATCTATTTAAACATTTGGTGCTCCTCACCTTTCAGCCTCTTGAGGTGAACAGGAACATCGCTCTTTATGCTTTTGCTGTCTTCCTCTGTAGACTCGCGCCTCACTATGGGAGGATTGTTGTGTGCGAGCCAGTCCGCCACTTTGCTCTCCGAGGCCATGATGGCTGCCTGCAGGCAGCTGAGCTCTTTACTCCCGGGCTGAGATTTTTTAGATCTTGGACGTGACACGTGATCCTTAATGGTCACCTTCCCCGGAGAGGTGTTATCAAATTCGATGGTGAAGGAGGTGTTAGCTTGGGCGGCTTTCGCTGCTGCGCTGCTCTCCGTATCCTTGGTCGGTACCTCGTGAATGGCGTCCTCTGCCATCTGGCCTTCTTTACTTGGGATCTCAAAGTAGCTGGGCTCGGGTCCTGCAGCGCTCACACCATTCTCCTTAGCTTTCTCTGTTCGTTTGGTGTCCTTGGTGTCTGTGAGGGAGATTAGCATCAGGGGTCAGGGGTCATGAGCTTGTGCAGGAGAATCAACAAGGCCAGCTTTAAGCACAGCGTCATTTATCTGGATAAGTGTCTGAAGGATACACTGAACAAAAACCATTCTGGTGCTGTGAAGTCATCATTCAGTTTAGTGCATCTGACATAACACAGCTAATGACAGACAAGTCAGAAATGATAATATTAATGGTTATGTAACTTCATTTGTTGGTTACAGCTGCCATGTGGTAAACTGGAATTTTTTTGACTTCAATATATTAAAAACAACATTAATTGAGATTAGCACATATTTCAGTGGAACTATATTATAAAGGAAGTTAAGATGAATCATCCTTATGAAGTCTTGATTTATCACATGTAGAGGTGGACGTTTCCACAAAACCGCAGTTTCTGACATCATTGCGAAAAAAAAAAAAAAAACGAAACGAGAAGTAGGACAAGCCCAAAGTTTCCTGCAAAACGAGAAACATTCTTCTGTATTCTGCATAGAAAGAGACCGTTAAAACATTCACAAAAAAAAAAAAAACTCATAAATTCTACACTAACACAATTGCTTTGACTATCCTCCCTAATTTTACACCCAGGCAGAGCAGTGGTGAAACTTCCTGTCAGAAAAATGTTCACTTCCTCACGCTCCAGGCTCACGTTTTCGGCTTAAAAACCGAATCGCGTCTCCTCTACACGAATCTAATTTATAACATTGTATGTTCGCGAAGTTGTGTTCCGAATGCGCAGCTCTGTTAAAGTGACAGAAAACTTCCAAAAAGTTCAGAGACGAACGCCCATAACAACATGACCGCACTCACTAGGACACAATCGTCCTGATACCCGACACTATATACAGTACGATATTTATTGTACAACAGATAATACTTACGATTGAGGCATGCGAGGTTATAGTGGTGAGAGTCAGAGCGGTGTGGCTTTACAGAGCTGACTGTGAAAAGCCCTTCGGTGACAATCTCCAGCTAGGGGGGCTGGGCTTGGCTACAAACAAGCCTATTCACAGTTCCTTTGCATGCTGCAGCTCTTCCCCTACTTGCAGTTCTAACTCTACTACCTTTTACTGAGGAAGAACAGCCGTCACCACAGCACAAAAATAGCCGTGGCAGGGTGCACTTTGATGTGGGACACGGTAACACAGTGTTTTTCTTACTCTCACTCTGCCTCGGGGACAAAAAGAAGATGCTCCGGATTGAAAGACGTAGCTCAACAATGGCATTCAGTATCCCTGAAAAGTGCATTTGCCTGATTTCTACCTCGGAGAGCACAGCATCATCATCAAATGAGTATAGCGAGATACAGCTTTCTTCAACAAAGAGGCTGTTGTCTGAGGACGAATTGAATTAAGAAGCACTCAGGGACATGAATGCTGTCAAACCCGCATTCATTCAAGAATACACACACCTTTTGATCGACCTGCAATAGACCGCCATCAACCCACGCACAAAACACACCCGCGTGTCACATGAATTGCAGAGATCTAATTCTCAATAACATGTGTCATGGGGGATCAGATCACAAGCCCCATCACTTATAACACATTCGGAGGTTGAATGGGATGCGGACGGTGCCATCAGCTTTATGGGGTAAACATGGATTCATTTCAAAGCATCCCAACGAAGGACCACCTGATTGACTGCGTCACTGCTCAACTCGGAAAATACCTGATCATTATCAGACTGATAGTGGTCGAGATATTCACAGATTCATTTATCATCCCATCGTTCATTCATTTCATCAGTGTTGTTAACAAGTGATGCCATTAAAACTTTTGAAACATCCTATAAAGATGGAAGAATTCTTTGGACAATTCTGGTTGCAAATAAATGCAGCACATACATGAGTTAATAAATACTTTTGCATGACAGTCAGGATGTATGAAATCCGATCACAGATGCTGAAGTTGGAATCGTAATGCCAGGTGTGTGAATAGCTAAGCGTCTGGTCTGTCTACTTGTGTTCTGTTCCAGGCTTTTGACCGCTTTGCATGAAACTGGGCGTATTCTCATCCTAGCTTGGCAGCCTGGGTAAATGATGGTTGGTACTGAGGGGAGAGCAGCTACCTGCCAAAATCCACATTCAAAACCAGTCATGGAAGCACTTTCAGCAAGAAAACACATCTGACAACGTCAACACGACTTACAGTACAAAGCTAATTGGCTTCTAACACAGGGCTGAATCCCAAATCCCTCTCTATCCCCTGATCAAGGGTACTACTTGGTGTGCGGATCAAGGGATTCTAACTTGAACCCTACAGGACATAGCGTACTAACTTCCCATTTTAACGCTATTTGGAATTCAACTAACTAGAAACCCCAGAGTTAGCTGATATTCTGAAGCGGAATAAGAGGAGATAAAAACTAAAACTTGTAAGCTACTCAGGACTGACCACCACCTCAACTTTTGGCTACATAGTATCGCCAGTTCAGTCAGTTGTAGAAGGATATGTGTTGGTCGACCAAAATAATTGGTTACATTTACAAACAAATCATAATCAGTTGATGGTGTTTAAAGAACGGTTGTGTAAAAGCAACATCACACTCGAGGTTGTGCTGTTGTATTAAATATCAGCACGGCTGTCAGAAGGGGCTGATTAATTTCTGTTGCAGCACCTCTGACTTTCTGTGCTTGTTCTCGATTTGACGTTTTCGATTATACAGTATACTGTCAATACATTCCCAGTGACTTGTACAAAGGATGAGCTATTACATCTAAGCCTAATAATAAAGAGATGTGAAAAGCATGTTAACATTTCCATCCATCCATCTAGGAACCTCTGCAGTCCATCTAGGGGCCGTGGAGGCCAATGGGAACCATGGGAGGCCAATTTCAACCATTGTATTTATTCCTGTCTTGTACGACGTGGTAGGACCTCCGGTCAACACGCACACACTCATTCACACACTACTGGCAATTGGGGAACACCAATCAGCCTAATCAGCATGTCTTTGGACTGTGGGAGAAAACCGGAGAACCCGGAGGAAACCCACCGGGCTCGGGGAGAACATGCAAACTCCATGCACACAGACCAGACTCGGGAATTGAACGCGGGACCTGGAGGTGCAAGACGACACAAATTAACATTTAACTCCTGCTAACTTCATGGTAGTTTTCTTTTTTAAACATTAATGGAGGACCTTTAGTTTTCTTTAGTGTTCAGACACGTAAGATGATTTTTTTTACTGTTTCTCTCAACATTACATGCTGCTTTTTTCATCTTTTCAACTTTAAGAGATAAAAATATTAAAAGGTAGTCTCTCAGACTATCCAGACTAGTAACTATTAGTGATTAAAAAGCTCAACGTGTGTCGCTAATAAAATAAAACTCCCGGCCAAGTTAATGTGGTATAAAAGAAATCAAATAAACGCCAGGACGGGCTGTTTCAGGAAAATAATCCACTTTGCCGTGTTAACACCACCCCATTAGACATATGATAGAATTCCCTTTTCTCAAGTGTCAAGATACAAAATACTGGTGAGAGGAATTTTGCTTCTCTGAAGTGTAAGGCAATATGTCTTATATTACGTCGCTCTACCTTCTTACACACCTAGTATACAGAGCGCAACATTTAATGCACCAAAGCAGGGTTTCTTAATTGTCCAGAAAGTTACGCTAATCAACAGAAAGTGCCATGTCACATGTGTCGAGGCCCGGGGGTAAATCCAGTCTGCAGGCTTGTTTCATTTGGCCCGTGTGAACTTGTCAGACACCACTGATGAATTTGTTATTTAGCATAATCATTTATATCACAATATTAATAACGTTGTCACAATTTTCTTACGTGATGCATAAAATTCTCAGAATATCTCATTACTTGTGAAAACAAAAAAAAAGTGCATAAGTAAAAAAACAAACAAAGTCACAGCAAGCATTCTATGTCTTAAAGGACCATTATTCTGAAATATCTCAGTAATTTCAACACAATTGAATCCCTATTATTAGACTCATGATTGGTTTCGCTTCCACATTTAAGAGTTTATTTCACATGCAGTGGAACATCCTGCTGTGATGAAGCCTCGGCAATATTTGCAATCTGCAATATTTCACTCCCGGATGGCGAAAAAAAAAACAGGATCAGACCCCAAAGCAAAAAACAAATCTAAACATGAAACAGAAAAGGCTATTTGGTGTCTGTATTTGATATTTCTGCACCCTTGCTGGATGTAGCTAGCAGCATTACAATACTCACTAGTGAACTGTATGAACTGTACAAGAACGCTGCACAAAACATGCACTTGAATTTCCACACAAATGACATGGCAAAGGCCAGTTAGGGAGGCAGTAACGATACACTGCAGAGATGTCTATTAAGCAGCTACTTTCCGGACTATTTTGGGGATGATGACTCACAGTTTCTTGTTTACTACGTCAACAGTTACAGTTACACGTATTCACGTCATATGCAGGCCATAGGGCTGAAACGCATAATTACGTATATAAATTGATAGAGTGGCATATTTGTTAGCACTGTTGCCTTGTACCTCCAGGGTTGGGTGTTTGAATCTCTTTCTGTTTGTGCGGAGTTTGCATGTTCTCCCAGTGCATTGTGGGTTTCCCTCTAGGTACTCTGGCTTCCTCCCACAGTCCAAAGACATGTGGTGTAGGCTGACTGGCTTTGCCCATACCGTATGACTTAAGTGTGTGAGAGTGTTTGTGCTTGTGCCCAACAACGGCTTGGCACCCCATCCAGGGTATAGCCTGCTTTTTGCCCTTGGGATATATTCCAAGCCCCATGTGACTATAGACAGGGTGAGCAGTATAGGTAATGGATGGATATATTTTTGTCCAGGGGAAAAAGTTGACTTAAGGAACAGTAAAAATCTGTAATCATACTGCATATAAACATTTATAAGCATAGTTTGGTTACTGATTGAAAGGTCAAGGGTTCAAGCCCTTAAGCAAGGTCTTTAACCCGGTCTTTTCCAGGGGTGCTGCATCCTGGCTGACCCTGTGCTATGACCCTAGCTTCTTAACTGGGATACTAGAATAAATTTTTATTACATTTAGTTTATAGTACAAATAATTCATTTATTTCCATATAAACGTCCATACCGGAAGTAAACAATGATTAGATTTCTAGAACATTAGACTTCTTTTGAACATCCCATTGCAGATTTAATTACCTCATTACTGTTATAATAACCTCTAATCTTCTAAGAAGGATTTAAACTAAGTAGAAGAGTATTAGGCAGTGATGTAGAGCACGGCCTGGGGCACAGCTGGCTTTCCAGTTCTACCACAAACTGTGTTCATTAGGGTTGGTGACTTGGTTTTGTGTAGACCATTTAAATGGACACTCTCGTATATTCATTGATCTTCTGTAACTGCTTTATCCTGGCCAGGATCCAAAGCCTATACACACCCTGGAAAATCCAGTTCCTGTTTTTGGAGTGTGAGACCCCTGGGGAAACCCACATAGACACAGGGAGAACACACACATAACTCCTCACAGATAGTACACTAAGCCCAGGACCAAACCAAGGAACCCGGAGCTGTAAGGTGGCATTTCTATTCGCCGTGTCACTGTGCCAACTATCCCTCGTATTATAATGTCCATGTAAAATCAATCATTTCTGCAACTTGTATACAGTGGAGTTGCACTACAGCTTCATTTTTTTGTGCAGGATTGATGCTATTCCATAAGCAGTGTAGAAAGAAGAGGCCTCACCTGTCCCATGAGGCTCCTGTTTTTTCCCTGTTGCTTTATTCTCCTGCTTAAATGAGTTCTCATCATCGGCATCGCCATCACCCCACCAAGACGGCTGTCCATACAGAGGTGTTCCTCTGTGCAGCGCTGCAGTATCACCTACAACATGAAAACATCACTTCATCTTCATTCTCATTCAATACACGTTCCTTTCATCACTTTTCAATAACATCCTATTTAAAACTTAGAAGTTAAACATGATTGGGCTGATATTTTATACTGGTGAGAAAAGTAGGCCATATGTTATAGTGTGAATTTTAATTACATAAATCATCACTCAGCAAGGTTATTAGTTTAAACTGAATGGAGCCTGTAGCAAATGATGAGAAGTTCCATAATTTGTATTAAATTCATTTTTGCTGAATTCATGTGCTCTTCCTGTTTGACTCTTTAACCTTTTCCATCTAAGTGATTCATGTAAGGGAGTAATTTTTATAACAACAGTTTAAAATAAGAGCAGGCCTAATGAAAAGGTTTCAGTCTTCGCATTATAGTTGAAGAATGGTGTCAGTCTCACAGTGCTGAAACAGACCAGACCCCGTTTTTTAAGCATAAATTGTGTATTGAATTAAAATGAGAAATTTGGCCTGCTTTCAGATATCAAATATATATATATATATATATATATATATATATATATATAAATTGTTTTTTTTTTTTTTTTTTTTTTTTTTT
>JAQQZT010000039.1:22017876-22071657 GCA_030068275.1 Clarias platycephalus | reverse complement strand
TTTTTTTTGCATAAGTAAAGTAGAAAAGGTGTGTAATGTATATACACAGATAATCTATAACTCACTCACTCACTCGCTCATCGTCTATACCGCTTTATCCTGTATTCAGGGACGCGGGGGGGCTGGAGCCTATCCCAGGAGACTTAGGGCACAAGGCCTAGGACAGGACAGGGTGCCAATCCATCGCAGGGCACACACACATACACACAACACACATACACACACTCACACACTACGGGCAATTTGGGAACGCCAATTAGCCTAACCTGCATGTCTTTGGACTATAGGAGGAAACCGGAGTACCCGGAGGAAACCCACCAAGCACGGGGACAACATGCAAGCTCCACTTGCACACAGAGACGGGAATCGAGCCTGGCCGGGAATCGAACCTGGACCTTGGAGGTGCAAGGCGACAGTGCGAACCACTACACCACCGTGCCGCCCTTCATCTATAACATTACAATGCAAAACACTATGCCCAGTATGGCGTAGGTTCCCACTGCATGGCTCTGACCCCTCATGACTCATGACTCCACAAGACCTCTGGGTGTCTGCCGTGTCAGCCGTCTAGTCGTCAATATTACGTGGGTGGTCATATTGTTATGGCTGATGGGGGTATATAAGCAATAGAATACTACTGAGCCTGTGTTTGGTGCCGTGCATGTGTGAAGCACTACACTGACACTTATCTGTGAAAAATAACCAGGTGGCAAAAACACATGGAAAAAAAGCTACCCGCCTCTTTCTTTCTGAAAAACAAAAAAGCTGTGTCTAAGAGTATGGGTCTGTCCATACCCTACAATTATACAGTGAGCGCTGAACTTCAGCTTTGTTCCATAATTACCCAGGGTTATATATATATATATAAAATGTTAGTTAATGAAGCTAGACGAGGACGAACTAAACTTCACTTGAGCTATTATGAGATAAAAAGTTAAACCGTCTCAAAATACTCTGTTTAAATTAGAAATGGAAGTTGTTTCAGAGACTCAGTCATTTAACTATATTTGGTTAAAAGATTAAGATTATTCGATTCTTTTACAAATTCATGTGCAAACTGATCTAAAGCAGACAACAAACACCATGAATAGTAAAAAGGAGCTAATAAATGTGTTATTATATTGCATGTACAAGAAAATGATGGAGCTCTTCAGCTCTAAGTGAGTGATCTTGAATAGACCTCTCTGACTGAAAAGACAGGACAGAGTGAATGACAAAATAACTAATTTTATCAAATACTAGCCCAGTGAATGAGTGAAAAGTGAATCTAGATGGTGATTCACTGATTCCTGGTGTTTGGATCAGATTAGACACACACATCCGCAAATACAACCTACACTATAATCACGAAGTCTGTAATGGATATGTATGGAAATGGTCTAGCTGGACCGAAATAACCCTGAAGCGCTCATTAACCCTTTAAGGGCATGTGAACAGAAATGAAGCCTGGCATGAACAACAAGGAACGAACCTTTTTATTATTCTGTAAACAGTATAATTTTATTGTTCATCCTCCCCAGGCCTTCATTTCTGCAGGCAAATGCTGAGTTCTTGAGTTTTAGGTTTACACCGATGGTTCAAAATTAATCAATTTGCTTTGACTCCATCGAATCCTCCATAATTCCTGAGAATAATGAGACTTGCGTATTTTTATACACTCAAAGCTTTAGTTTTGAGTATGTGGCATAAATCAAGCTTCATTTATATTAAGAACTTTTCATTTGAGGTAACACCCACAACACCGGCCCTAAAAAGATTCAAATGTCATCGCTATATTTCCGGCTCTGTTCCGGCAAGTTCAAAGCAAGACAGAGAGACAAGCTACTATATTCAACCCTTTAAAAAAAAATTGTCTATCAGTGTTGACGTTAATTCGGTATTCTACTAAGTGTTAGTTAAGCTCTGAATAATGACTTACACCAGATACTGAATGTATACCACCGTTCATAATCAAACCCTCGTCATCTATCTCACTGGCCCTGTTCAAAATCTACTGAAATGCATTACTCTCTAAAGAACACACATTAGAAACAGAACCATAATAATTACATCACACACATGTACTGTATGTAAGAATTCCACCTACTGTATATCTGACAAGTTTATTTAACCTGGTCATTTTGCTGTATATATACCCCATACAATTATACTGTACAAGTACTTCCCCAGTGTTATCGCCACACTCATTACAAGGGGTGTAAGCATCTGATAAACATCCTAAATAGTAAAATATAAAACAGCCTGAGGTGCAGCCTGAGCGCTGAAGGCATCACAGCCGTGCTGATATTCACTACAACAGCATGACCTGAGTGTGATATCGCTTTTATACTACGGGTACACAAACACTATTTATTATCAACAAATTATGTTTTGTTTGTTTATATCCAGTGACTTTTCTCCAGCAACACATATCCTTTTGCGACTCGTTAGCCATTGACAGCTTGTATTGGTACTATATAGTCAAAAGGTGAGGAGGTGAAGACGGTGGCACGGTGGTGTAGTGGTTAGCACTGTTGCCATGCATCTCCAGGGTCTGGGTTCGATTCCCGGCAGGGCTCGATTCCCGTCTCTGTGTGCAAGTGGAGCTTGCATGTTCTCCCCGTGCTTGGTGGGTTTCCTCCCACAGTCCAAAGATCTGCAGGTAAGGCTAATTGGTGTACCCAAATTGCCCATGGTGTGTGTGTGCCCTGTGATGGATTGGCACCCTGTCCAAGGTGTACCCTGCCTCGTGCCCTAAGCCTCCTGGGATAGGCTCCATACAGGCCCTGAATACAGGATAAAGCGGTATAGGATATAGGAATACAGGATAAAGAGGTATAGAAAATAAGTGAGTGAGTTTTCCACTTATTCCGCTTTAAAATATCTGAATAACTTTTAAGTTTCTTGGGGTTGAATCCCAAATAGCGTTAAATGGGAAGCTACTGCACTAGGGTGTACAATCCCTATTCCAAATTAGGGGTAAGAAAGGGATTTGGGATTCAGCTTTGTATCGCTCTTCAACGTAAATAAAACAACATGGAGGCAATTCAGAATGACTTTTTTTAAGAAGAACTTCTTATTAAGAAGACAATGTGTTGTTTAAAATGACATAACATTATCAGATGTGTTTTCTTGCTGAAAGAGCTCCCGCGACTGGTTCTGAATGTGGGTTTTGTCAGGCAGCTGCTCTTTCCTGATACTGATAGTCATATATGCTGACAACCAACAGTTAGAATAATGAACTACTGTTAGAACACCTGGGACGTGGAGTGAGACATATAGTTAATCGTCCCAATGCTGTCACCATCTGCTATCAGCAGTTTGTGAAATGCCTATCATCCAATCAGATTACTTGGTCTGTTGAACTGTTGTATAATAGTAGATTTCTATTTAGCTACATTTTAAGCAAGAATAACAATGATGCAGTGATGTTGTCAATTTGTAATTATGACCTGATTGACTTAGGGAATTATTTCATTAACAATGTGATCTAAGACACAATTTTAAAAAAGGTGCAAAAAATGTCATGAAATTTACATTATTCTAACAAAGCCTAGTTTATTTACCTATGATCATGTAAATGATGTTATAATGTGAACAAATTTATTGTATGCATAACTCCCACAGAGAGAGAGAGAGAGACCTGTAGGTGCACAAGTTTCACTATTACATTTTCTAAATATAAACCAAGAGCTAAAGTCTAACGTGATATAGGTGCGTACTAATAAGTGTGACATGGAGTGAGCAGATACGTATGTAAATTAAAAATAATGAATCATCTAAAGAAAGAGGCAAGTATTAAGTATCAAAGATTAGAGGAAATGCAGAGAGCGCAGAGGAAGTGCCTGGTCATTCTATAGATACTCTTTCTTCAGTACATACAGTAATCATAAGCTTGCTCTAGTACTACACAGGTTAAAACACAATGGGGTGTGATGTTACAGGAAAAGGTACTGAGTTATAATGCATTATAATCCGATAAAGACATGTCCTAAAGCGTGTCATTGGACCACAACAATTTGTCAACTTACAATATTTATTTCTTAAAAAATGAGATGTACTTTTGTTCTATTTAGAGTTAAATGTAATGTTGTAGAATGACTTCAAAATAAGTTTGTAACTATTATCACTTACATTCTATCAGTTATAAACCAGCTTCTCTTTTTCCCCTCTCAAAATGCAACTTGTCATATTACTAAGAGCTACAGCTGTGAATCCTACTGTAGGTTGTCAATCTGATTTGATGAATTTTTGGGCATTGCGATTTTCAAATTAGATTCAATGCCAGTAATAATTTCTGTCAGATTTGTCACAAGTTTCACACAGATTCTGTATGTTTCACACAAAGGTATTTGTCCTGCCAGTTTACTTCCACCACACTCCAGCCCACTAGGTGGCGGTATTGCCTCTACCGCTTATGAACTCAGGGTCACAAGACGTGTTACCATTCGCAGGTTTACCTAAATATTAAAAAATATATATATTTTTTTTATGTGAATTTATTCAGATTCTGAACCATCAGTAATGGTTATTTAATAAAATAATTTAATCAACCAACAAAAAAATATATAATCGCATCGCTCTATCTACAGAGAAACGTTACAATATAAAAAACTTTCATGTGAATGTATACCACTGTGTGTGTGTGTGTGTGTGTTTTATGTTAAAAACGTATGTCTGTACCTGACATCTTTTCATCAGCCTTGCAGGTTTCGACGGCTTTGGCAGGAGGTTCAGGGACCGGCTCGGCTGCTTTGCTCTCTGCACCTCTGGCTGTAGGAGACTTGGTTGTTTTGGGCGCCTCGGTACAGACTGGCTTCTTCCCAAGCTGAAGCTGACTGGTAAATTTCTCATGCTAAAATCGGAAATATTATTGTAAATATCAACAATTATTTGGTGTCCCTACTTGACTTAACTCTCCTAGGATTAAAGAACGGTCAGGAGGGGTGTTCAAGTCACTGGGACTTTGTGATTGTGCAGAACAGAACACACTCGTGAGAGTAAAAACAGTAATGCACTGCGACACTAATGTACTCATCAGAGAGTTTCACTAGTGCTTGGAGACCACCAAGGTAGAAAGACTTCTAGGTATGCCGCAGAGATTATTGAACTGCCTACTTCATGTCTTAAAGATTGCCTCCCAGGAACTCGAAATGGCTTGTTGAGGTCTGGACTGTACATGGATGGGACAATAACTCCTAACCGAGTTCCTGTAATGTGCCGGTGGTGTTCGTGAATGATGCTGTATACAGTTCTCACAGACAGATGGGTCTATTTTGCAAGTTGCTGGCAAGTTATCCATAGATTTTTAAGGCGCTGCACTCGCTGATTGTTCATCCTTTCAGCCAGAATCATCAAACACAGAGGTCTTTAAAATGTTTGCACCATTCAGATGTTTTACTGCGGCTAAGAGTCTCATCACCGTACTGTGCTTTAAGTCTTCTGTAAATGTCAATTGCTTTTATGCCTTCATTAACGAGACATTTCTTCGCAAGTCCCAATTTGACTTGAACGCCCCTTATATACTACAGCCAACCTCATAGCATACTTATATATTTAGCATTACAGTATTTACTGTTAAATAAAAGTAAATGTCATTGACGGTACCTTTAAAGCCTCCTCTGGAACATGCAGCTCTCCTCGGACTACAGTGAACAAGTTGGTATGTGCAACAGGTTAAGGAAGAAGAAGACCTTTTTATTGAGTGCACAAAACACACACACACACACACACACACACACACACACACACACACACAAAAGGTCCCGAGACAACAAAAGACGCAGAGAACTGTGACGTACATTAAACTCCTGTTTCAGATGTTTGACAGGGAGTGACAGGGAGCAGCAGTTTTGAAAAGGATATCATATCCAAACCGCAGCTTATCATCGATCTTCAGAGTGATGTACATCTGCTCCTGGATTCGAACATCGTTCACAAATGTCTGAAAGGAGACGAACACTTTAGCAAACGAAAAAGTTCATTCTGATCTCTCAGAAACTCACACTGCACATAAGTTTTAAAGTAGAACAGGATGAAAGTATCTTTCACTGAGGTCTCATAAAACCAGGCATGTCTAAGAAATGCTGTGGGTTCTGCAATAAAAAGAAAAAAGAAAAAGCTTTTCCTCTCCTACAGAACAGGAAATGATTATGCTACTCTTGTTAATTGGATTAAGCAGGATTTTGTAGCTTTTTAATCGAAGGTTAAACCAAATCCGCTATTGAACTATAACACAGAAGTAATCCTTAGACAAGATTGAAAATTTACATTGATTCTCCTTAGCTGGACCTCATGAACTCTTCAGCACTTCTGTGTGCCTGCATGTGCTTCGGTGTGTGTGTGTGTGTGTCTAAATCCTGCTCAGTGTCAAATATCAGATGTTTCCTACAGAGCTTGAGAAGTGACAGAGCTAATTTCACTGACAAAGCACTTTAACACTTTAAGACTTAGAATTCTTCACTTATGAAAATAAATTAATAAATAAAAAACATCAAAGGATGAAATCATTGTGCGATACTATAATAGATGTCCATTGTGTGGGGGATATGTGCAGGATCTTGTCCTGCTGATTCATGTCATGACTCTTTCTCCATCCACAGTTCTTTACTGAACATAAAATGACCCCGAAAAGGAGCAAGAAACATTTAAGAAACAGTCACTTCACATAAGCATGAACCCGGTGAGACGGTCTAAAAGAGGTTGTTATGGAGTCATGAATTCATTAGTCCAGCAGCGTTTCCTGTCACAAACACTGGACAGGAAGAGGAATTCCAAAACTGAGCAGTGAGTCACACTTCCTGTTTGAGGAACCGGGTAACACCAAAGTGCTTGTGCTGACCTCAGACAGAGTCGTGTCCGCACTTACAATAACACATTACCCATGACATATACCACACGATTACACATGCTTGATTTATTAAAACAAATAAGCAATCAGAAATATCTTTCCTTTTGTGTGATGAAATAAAACATATTGTAATGGAAATTAGCCTTGAATTTAATCAGTAGCTTTAATATACTGCATGGCCAAAAAAAAAAAGTCACCTCTGGATTTAAAGAAGTAAATACAGAAGAGTCTTAGATTGCATAAATACTGCAGTGATTAAGATGTTGCAGCTGGTAGCATTTCTTTTAACCCTAACTGATCCTAAGTGAGTAGCGTCTCTATTTATCATAACCCTTCATATGTTTGAGAGGGGACAGTTTACTGAAATCACTAGAACTGGGTTAAGAACTGTCCAACACGTGATTAAAACCTGGAGGTATAGTGCTGAACTGTCAGCTTCAGTGAAGAAATGTGGTCAGAAGAAAGCCGTGGACCACTTATTAGGGAGACTAATCAGAAAAAAAAATGCTATAATTTGCTAGGGGGTCGGAGCAATAGAAAAAGGTCATGTGGTCTGATGCGTCCAGATTGACCCTGTTCCTGTGATGGGTGCATGAGGGTAACGCAAAAGTGATCACATCACTCCGGTATTAAAGTCACTTCACTGGCTCCCGGTTCGGAACACTACACGATTGATTTTTAAAATACTTGTTTTTAAATCACTGAACGGTTTTACACCTCTGTACATCTCTGAGCTTTTACAACCGCATACAATATCAAGAGATCTCAGATCCTCAGACCAGTTACTCCGCTCTGTCCCAAGGTCTAGACTAAAGCTCAGAGGTGGCCGAGAGCAGCACCTACATCACCTACTTTTAGGACTGAAAGCTCACTTCTTTTCAATGGGTTTTACACCTGGCTGAGACATTTAATCCCTTTTATTCTTTTTAATTATTTATTTTATCTTTAGTTAAGTTTAATTGAGTACTTATTTAAATTAAATGATTCCTGCATTATTTCATTTGATAATTGTTTTTATTAACTGTCACTAACTGATTTTTATTTACTTTTTACATAGTTACATTTTATTTTATTTGCTTTCATTTCATGCTGTTTAATTCTGGTCCTTTTATTCCTATCACTGTACAGCACTTTGGTCAACTTCGGTTGTTTTTAAATGTGCTATAAATACATTTGACTTGACTTGACTACTGAATGACCAGGTTATCACATCAACGATGTTTGTTTTCCTTCCCTACTAACACGGGCATGTTCTAAGACTCAATGTGTGAAAATTCTGGGAGTATGAGCAATCACTTTCACATGTGAATTGGCCACCACAGAGTCCTGACCCTAACCTTACAGAAAGTCTGTAGGATGTGCTGGAGAAGACTATATTAAGTAGTTCGACTCTCCCATTTCCAATACAAGGTCTCATCCCAAAATGAATGCAGCTGTAAAAGGGGAATAAATGCTGTGACGTGCCACGGCGAACGTTTGCCGTAATCAAAGCTAAAGTCGATCCAATGAAATTTTAAACTGTGCAACTTTTTGGCCAGACAGTGTAGATTAAATACATACTCATTAGCATTGTTTAGTGGCATCTTACTCACCCCATTAAGGCTGCCCAAATCCTTCACTTTGTGTTCATCACTTGCTGGTTCGTAGTTGATCACAGCGTGCTGCTTGTCTACACTACGAGACTGCAAACATTAAAACACATTAAAAAAAATTAGTTTTTGTCCTGTTTTCGTAGATCATGAGTTTGAATCTGGTACATGCAATAGCCATGGCCTTCATCGATGAACATCTAAATGCACAAAATTGTTTATGCTTTCCGGATATGATGATTTATGTAACTTTTGTTTGGGAATTGGCACACAATCAAATTTGGCAGAAAAACAAACACAAACTGAAGCCCAAGTCAAGATAAAAGTATTCAATATTTTTCAAGGAAAGATCGTTTACAGTACATACGTCATATGATTGGAATATTCTGAATTAACCACTTGAAAAGTTAATTCAAATATATTCTACAGCAAGTGTGCGGATAATTTTTGACTCTTCCCCGTAATAGCAACATTTTTAGACATTGTATAACTGGCCCATTTTGATTGGACCATGTGATGAGTATATTAAGCGTCTTATAAGAATAATCACATGAGTGGGCCGTTGGGTTTTTTCCCTGAATATCCCCAGGCCATTAAAAGGAGGAAAAAAACATTCCACAAACAAAACAAAAGCATTGCTTATGACCTTCCTTCAAATTCAGAATGCTAGATTTATGCTAGGATCGACTCCTAAGATAAGACAGTTATGCGCAAATATGACCACATTCATTTCTTCCCAGTTACATGCGGTACATACAGAGTATCAGAGATATCAGATTACTTCTAGGCTGATTATTTCCACCAATTATAATTCCAAACGTTGTTGCGCGCTAATATCGCTGATTTCGGATGCAGTGCTGCACTGTTTGGTTTATTTCAGCGTCTCCATCAGTGTGCTGTGATGTGTCATCTGTCAGATTGTGAATTTGGATTCGGCTGCATCGTCCACATGATAGCACTGGCACCCGTCTCTGCTGTGTTTGACAGTGTAGCAGTTTATCCGCGCGTATTAGGGGGCGTTGAAAACGATCTAAAAGTAACCCATGAGCTGTTTGTCCCACTTTCTATTAATACAGCACTGTGACGCCCCACACATGATCTCTGACAGTGTCACGTTGATCCAGTCAGGTTACTCAGCAGGAATAACTCTCTTTCCATTCCAACTGTGTTATATAAAAAAATGTAATCAAAATACAAACACAGGCCCTGATTCTCAGGACCTAGCTGCTGGAATTGATCAATTCGGTAGCAAACGCTTTGGAGTAATAAGACAATATAATAGTGTTTGATGTTCTTATTACCTAGGAATTATGAATTACAAATACATATCAATATGAAAAGGCAGAAGGCATCAACTGACCTGCAGCATGAGCTCGCAGTCATCACGGCCCACAAAAATCATCTCGCGGGGCAGCCGGTGGCGCGTGCCCCCGCTGCTCACCAGGAACCACGATGTCAGGCTCATCTCTGCGGTCTGTCTCCAGCCTGAGCCCCTACGTCATCCTGAGACAGAGAGAGAGAGATTAGAAAGTGCTGAGATCTGGAGTAGAGAGTCAAGAAATTCATGTCCCTAATAATGGGTTGTTCCTGGATCCAAAGCATACCAGAAAGTAGAAAGTGCATCCTAGACGGATGTCACCAAGTGGCATAGAAACACCATACAAAAAGGAAAAAGAAAAACAGTGTAATTGGCAGCGGTGGCTCATTCTATTAAGGCTCTGGGTTACTGATCAGAGGGTCAGTGGGTTCAAGTCCCAGCACCGCCAAAGCTGCCACTGTTAAACCCTTGAGCAAAGGGCTGTTAATCCCGTCTGCTCCAGGGCCGCTGTATACTGGCTGCGTCTGCGCTCTGTGACTCCAGCTTCTGGAGCATAACTGGAATATATGAAAATATCATTTCACTTCTATAACTGAATCTTAATCTTAATCATTCTGATCCTCACACTAAACAGTTCTGTTCTTCCAAAGCATCACACTAGTAACTGCTCTCACATGACTCATGTAGAAGCCTGTTAAAAAATATGATTCTCCATTTGCTTTAAATTAATCTCCAGTGGTTTTGTAGGAAGAGAGTGAATATGATTTAAACAGCTCTGTATTAGCAGCTCATCACTGGTACGCTGAAGAAGCCTGTTTAAGTTTGAAATTTCAAACAGGCCGAGTGGGCGGGCAGGCAGGAGATCGGTTAGATTCATAACATTCCTGGGTTTTCTCTAGCAGCAAAGCCAGAGAGAGAGAGAGAGAAAGTTGAGCACCGTCATTCACTCTCGCTCTGATCACTAGCAGATGCTGCCGGAAGTGATGCACGCTCCTTCTTCGCCCACCCAACATGCCCCCCCCCTTTTTTTTTAGTTTTTTTGCTCAAGCTCTGAAAAAGCATCCACAATGAACTGCCCAAGCTGTGCAATGGAAAATATGTACGCACAGATTCTTGACCCACAACTTGAAACGCGTCCAGCTGAATGACCTCATGCAACCTCCTCAACTCCTCCTGCAATTAAACCACTGAACGAAAATCATTACTAAGAGCTGCGATTTCACACAAAACAAACCTGTTTAAGCAAGGATCAGAATGGAAATAGCGAAATGTGTGTGTAAACGCTGGGTAATGCCTAAGCACCACTTAAACTCGCTTGTCTTTGTTCAGAATATTGGATAATTAAGGCCATAACAGTATGACCAGTATTTCAGCTCAGCTCTGAAACAGTAGCTTTCTCTATTTCTCGAATCATGAGAGGCTACAGGGCTTTTAAAAAACAAGCTGTTTATCACAAGGCAGCGTTAAAACCAAATACAATCTCTCTGTCCCTCTCTCACACTCTGCTGCTTTAAAACAGCTGGCGGGCTGATTTCATGCGTGATCTCAAGAGTGTTCGAAATCAGCTTTGTGAATAGGAAGTTCATATTTGCTAATGAAGAATACAGAAGAGACAGAGACACAGAGATCTTGCATTATTTTACAGCAAATGTACTAATAGTCGAATGTGAAATAATGCAGCATGTGCTTTAGATACCCACCCTTGTGATGTTCACCGGAAGGGTGTCGGGTTTAATGCCGAATTCGGTTCATTTTGAACAAATTAGGTGAAACAGTTTCCAATGCACATGAAAAACGCTTTTGAATTTTCAGGGTGCATTTTTTTTTCACAGGATTTTCCTTGAACACCTGTGCACAATATTTCCCCTGGTGAGAGAGACAATTTAGAGAGAGAGAGAGAGCAAAGCAAAACAGTTTTGCTGTTTTAAAAATGCATCATGATAAGACCACAATCAATCAAAATTCTACGCAGTCAATGTAATGTAATGTAAATGCAGTTGTTTAATTACTCCCCTACACATAATTTAATGCGTGTAAGACTTGGATAGAAGGCTCCTGAAGAAAATGGCACACCCAGGATTCAGAGCAATTCCAGTATACCCAGTATGATTCCCCGAGGCTGTCCATGCAGGATCAGAGCTCCTCAGCACCCCCACACCACCCGAACCCCTTTCTACACTGCGGCACAACGAGGCAGCCACGACTGATTAACATTACAAGCTTAATGGAGTATTTCTATGACAACATCTGACTCCATTTGATTTACGTGCCTTAGATCTGTGCCTCTGCAAAACCCGACCTCCAATTATGCTGCTGCTTTAACGATATATGTGTGAGTGTAATTGTGAGTCACATAATGCAGAGGTGGATAAATCACTAGTGGCCTGGGACAAGCAAATTACATATCCGTTTTTTCGTTCACAGTTGTCCAGCAGACAGACGGGTTCAGTGGGCTGTTGTTCAGTGGGCTGCTATGTTTTTTTTTTTTTTTTTTGTCGTCACAATGTGCTTCACCAGCTGGGACAGGATCATGAGATGATAAAGGCTATGGATATACATAAAATTGCTCAATCCCAAGAGTTTTTTTCATAGTCATGTATTAATGCAGAGTCATGGGTCAGTAAATCATCATATTGTTAAACTATGTTTTTTAGTCAAGGATGCATAGTATGGGATTGGGAAATTGAATATGAACTTGCACTTCACTTAATAAACGCATACATCTGTGTACCTAAGTGGCCTTTCAGTGTGGTAATGACACACTGTTTTTTGTTGTTATTTATGTACTGTATCTGGTTACCCTTGATGCCTGGAAACCCTGAACTGAAAAGTATGGGTGGAGCTTGATCGTCACACGCAATCGTGACAGAATTGTTACACACTACACCAATCAGCCATAAAATTGTGATCATTAACGTGTCACATGACCAACATTGATCACCAACTATTAACCAGTAAACTGGTGAGAGGATCATGGGCACCCAAGGCTCACCCATGCCTGCCAAAGAAACCAAGACAAAACTTCCCACATGCTAATCCAAATGAGCACCCATGGGGAGGAACCATCCGACCATCCGAGCCGCACACAAGATTTTTTGCTCATTCATGCACAAGAGTGTTAGTGAGGTCAAGGAATGATTTTGAGTGAGGAGGTCTGGGGTGCACTCATTGTTCCAATTTATCTCAAAAGTGTTCGGGTAAAGCATGCATCCAAAGCAATTATATGCTTAAATGTAATGTATGTTTAATTATGTAATTCAACATTGTGGCAAGAGTTAGGGGAGAACCCACATATGGGTGCGACAGTTAGGTGTCCACAATTGTTTAGTCATATATGTGTGTATGATGGCCTTACAGTGCGAAAAACTTTAACAAAAGGGAAAAAAACAATGGCTTTAACTCAAAATGGAAAGGGTAGTTCCTTATTGATTGGACATGGGGTACTGTAGCACATGATATTAAATAAGGACCCACTCTTTCCATTTTTCGGATTATGTTGCTGTGTTTTCACTTTTGCTGTTGTGTTTTGGTTACGTGAAGGCAATCGGAAAGGGTCGCTCCTTACTGAACACCAAATACTGGGTTCTGATTGGCTGTAGCGCACAATGTCCAATCAAAACCGAGCATGTGATGTTCAGTAGGGACCCACGTTTCCCGTTTTGTGTTAATGTCATTGTGATTTCACTTTTGCTCTTGTGTTTTGTTGTTGTTGTTAAAAAGTTTTGCACCTCATCGCCAAGTCACAAGCTAGCTACCTACTTATTGCAGAGTTTGAAATAAGCTCCTTGCCAGAATTCCAGTGCATACTGTAATCAATCACTCACTCTTTAACTCCTTGACCTTAGAAGAATGTGCTCTGCATGTCCAAAAGACCAGAAATCTGATGCCTGAGCATACAGTATGAGGACTAGGAGTTTGGCAGATCGATATCCCTCGCCGTATACATTTCAAAAAGAGCCAGCAAGTAAGAGCTGGATAATGATGACTGGGTCTCGAGCCCAAGCTTCAGCTGCCGAACCGCAGGGAAGTCATTAGAGGCAGCAAACGCCTGCAGGAGTCTGGGAACAAACGCGACGTGGCAGAGGACTCATGGTGCTGTACCACAGCAACGAACGCCTTAAACACACATGAAGGAGCTTCAGGCACTGCGAATGTTGGAATGAACTACCTCTGCTGTGGAACACCAGAATTTCTAACACATTTAATACAGCAGATCATTTGCTATTGTTATTCCTGGCAGGCTTATCAGGAGGCCTGGTTTAGAAGGTTTAGGAGAAAACTTGATAGTTTCACATGTTATATTCCGAGCCACATCATGAAAGAGATGTTTGACTGGATTTTTTTTGTTGTTGTTGCCAATGCTTTCCATGTTCTTGCCAGCGAAACAACATGCTTTGTCCGTGAGTGAAAGGGTGATTCGTCCATGCTGGCTCAGAGTGCATCCTCCCCATCTCCCAGCCTGAACAGTCGGATTGTTGTAGACTGCCTGCATTCTGTGGAGGAACAGGAAGTGTGGCTAAGGCTTCCTTCCATCTGCTCTGACTCCTCTGTTGGCCTCTATTGACTTTTCAAAGACAACGAAACACTGACTCACCTGTCCTGTGGAATGATATGACCGGACGCTGTGAGATTAATGGACTGGAACCACTTTAATAGACGGCAGAATAAACTATATGCGTTACTTCTCCAAAAGTCACATGTTGTCAACATGGAAACCTTAAAAAATTCCCAGATAAATGAAATCACTTCAGATGCTGTAACAGTCGTCAGACTGTGCACATCACTATTACGTCATACCGTGATGCATGAGTACAGGAACTATCCAGCGCTGCAAAGCTCAGCTAACATCCCATCATTACCAGCATGTCTCACCCCTTAAAGGCTCAGCGATCCCCAGGGGAGACATTCTGCATATTACAAGTAATACATTATTATATTACAGTACATAATATACTGCATGTTACATGAATACATGCAGCCGAATGAAATCTTCAAGAACATTTGAAGAATAAGATGTACTTAGATTTTAGAATATGATTCTATTACAAAGACACTTTCTCTTCTGTAACTGGAAATATCCCTAAACGTCTGCACTAGATTTGCAAAGAGAGATTGCAAAGGCTTTTTCTCTTTCATCTTCTATCATAAACTGGTAGCCATTTGTGTCCCATTTTCTAACTGGGTTTGGGACTGGCACAGAATGAATGCATGGGGTGTTGGGTTGCCTAAGGACCCAACAGGGGGTGACCCAGTGGTCTGAGCCAACACTGTCCCTGTGTGAATAAATGCATCTGAGGGGTATTTCAGTTTTAGCATTAACACACATATTGGCTCTGTGCTCACATCTGTATTTGTAAGTTGAGGACCACATGCGGGAAACAGCCTAGATGTACAATAGACCCCCCCCCAAACCCCCTTCTGCTTAATGAGAGCAATTTTACACAGAGGCCCTGGCCTCAGGACCTCCTGCTTCATTGCGTCTTCAGGTTTTATGGCTGTTCAATAATCTGTTCTTGTCTCGGATGTCGCAAATTCCCCTCGCTGTGCAAGTCTCAGTCTGTTTGTTGGGCCACGCGCCTTTGTTTTGGTTCTGAGTCGAGCTGATTAGACTGGTTATTTATGCTCAGTTGTTTATGCTCATATTACAAAGTCTCCTCAACTGTCATCAGGGTACTTCCAAACCTTGCAATCCCCCTAAGTATTTCCAGTGTAAACTGTTGTTCAAGTATCCATGCTTAATATGGATTATTCCTCTTGAAGAGTCCAAGCTTGTGTCTTGGCCTTATGTTTAGACATCAACCTGCTTCATGCTTATTGATTTATCCTTTGTCTAGATTATGCTTGTTTGATCATCCTGATCAGCCTTGAATTTCTGAATGTTTGCCCGTTCCTTTGGTTTGCTTACTACACTCGGTTTTGTTTAAATAATATTAATAATATGAAAAAGAAATCAGTCCAGCACAGTGGCTTAGTGGTTGGCGCTATCGTCTTGCACCTCCAGGTTCTGGGTTCGATTCCCGCCTCGGGGTCTGTGTGCATGGAGTTTGCTTGTTCTCCCCGTGCTTGGGGGGTTTCCTTCGGGTACTGCGATTTCATCCCACAGTCCAAAGACACGCTGTTTAAATTAAATGCCGTTTCCAAATTGCCCGTAGTTTGTCTCCTGCGATGGATAGAGTCCATCCCCTAACCCTCGACTCCTGGGAGAGGATCCAGGCCCCCCACAGCCCTGTATGGAGGATAACTGTATACACTTTTTATTTTATTTATTTATTTATTTCTGGCAGAGATTGCTCCATTCTTGTTCCAAAAGTAAATAACATACCGATCTTCAAAGAAGAGCAAACACAATTTCTTTATTTTTATGCTGGTTTTTGTGCTTACAGTCTCCTCTGGGAAATTGGTGTGTTACTAGTTAACAAAGGCCGACCTGTTCAAGGATTTCTGTCTTTGACTGTACGCAAAGGACCAGAAAATTCATTTAAAAATCAAACATCTTGAAACAACGCAGATTTCTCCAGCGAAAAACTCTATGATATACCATGATTAATGTTACCTTAATAAAAGATAGAATTGTAATGGACCTTTTACAGAGCTCCTGACCTTTTGTCGAACATTTTTTTGTATTTCCTATACAAACGTGTTACGAAACCACACACCATCTGAAGATTTCTCAAATCGAAATGATCCACTGCAGCTCGGAAAAAAATAAAAATAAATAAATGGAGCTGATGCAGAAACACAACATGGCCCTAAAAACAGCACAGCACATCCACTAGCATGCCAGGTCTCCGACAAACGATGTATAGCAGCACTACTTCTGCAAGGTTTAAAACAAATAAAAAGAAGTGAATCTGGCATATTTCAGCAAGAACTGTAACGTTAAATACCATCTGCTAAGCAATCATAATTCATAATACATCATAATACTGAATTGACCAGTTTAAATTGCGAGACAACCAGAAAATTATCCAATCAGGATACCAAACACTGCCAACACAAATTCCAATGCATAGGCTACATACTGTACATCACTTGGTAATGTATATACAGTATAGTTGTATTCACACTGCTGTGTATCTGCTCTTGTATACTCTGTGCACTTGTGTATTATGTGTTGCTCTTTGGTCCTGGAGAAACGTTTCATTCCAATGGCTACATTTATGATATTGATGACTGCTCACTACAGGATCCATCTGTATGCAGCATCATCACAGTTTCTCTTTCACTGGCACAAAGAGGCCCGAACCTGTTCCAGCATGATAACGGCCTTGTACACAACGCAAGCTCAATGAAGACATGGCTTGTCAAGCGTTAGAGTGGTCCACACACTGAACGCCTTTGAGATGCACAAGAATGCTGACTCTGTACCAGGCCTCCTCACCTAACATCATTGTCTGACTTCACTGATGCTCTCGTAGCTGAATGAACTCGAATCCTCACAGCAACACTCCAAAATCTAGTCTTCCCAGTAGTATAGGGGTTACGATAACAGCAGAAGGGCCACTAAATGTGGAATGGGTTGTTCACTAAGCACATATGGAGAGCTGAGATGAAACTTTTTGCTCTCCATGCTATAGTTTTCTGAAACTCACCACTAAAGATGCGCAACAAATGTACACATTTAGCAGGAGACAAAACTTTCACTCCTCTTCCAAACGAACCATTTCGTTGTCTATATAAATGAGATTGGGGGAGGGGCTCTTCTTATATGAGGTCACAATAATGGAAAAATCTTCTTCTTTGGTGCTTAACACTGGCTGGCATCCAGTAGGTTTTTACCACCAACGTTACCATGCATTACCACCAACTGTGGGTCTTATTCCGCCTCATCTTCTCAGCCCCTTTAAACCGATTTCCCATCCATCTGCTTTCATCCAGCACTTCCACACCATCTCATCTATATGTTCCGTTCCCTCTTAGTACTGCGCCTTCGGTTGGAGTCCGGTAAGCTGCATCACCCCCCTATAGAGCTGTCCTTTACAGCCGACTTTCCAGTCCAGTCTTTCTTAAAAAACATTAAATATTTTCTTCCCTGATCAGTGACTCTTCATTCCTAAGGACTTTTAACATTGCTTTCTGTTCTCAATAGTTCTTGGAGCGATGCCACCATAGCTAGCCTCTCCTGCATACTGTATATTTCCTTCACGAGAGCAGTACATGCTGGACAGTCTCACTTTCATGGCATCACAGAGTCCCGTCGGGAGCTTATCCACTATAAGTAGAGTGCTATTAAGGTTTGTGGAAAAAATCTAATAGGTATGTTTAAACACCCCGGCCAATACAAAAGTGCCAGAGAGACAAAAATCTGATTTCTTTTCCTTTTCCTTTTTTTTTTTTTTTTTTTGCAAATGCACACTGGAGGCCTAAATGTCTGCAAATTATTTCAAAATGAATTTTGCATAATAGGACCCTTTTACATTTTGTGTCGTGGGAGTCAACCAGTCGATTGGATTAGGCTTACACTTCTCACTTTTGTTGCTATAAACTTTCTCCATTAGCTAGATTGTAAAGTACTTTTAGCTTAAAATACAGCCTATGATAATAAGCTGGACATCTTCTTTTATAACAGGAAATGCACAGAGACACATCTCATCAAACTACAGAGGAAGTGATGCAACTCTAGAATTATGAATCACATAGCGGTCAGTGGTCAGAGAGGATCTGCTGCTTTATAAAAAGCAGACGGCTGAGCAGGACACTGACAGTAAAATGGGAAAATGCTGATCTGAATACAGTTCAATTCAATTCAATTCAATTTTATTTGTATAGCGCTTTTAGCAATTGTCATTGCCTCAAAGCAGCTTCACACAATCAAAAGAAATTATTTTGTAAGGAATGTGAATGTGTATGAGTCAAAATACAGGATTGCTTTTTCGAAATCCAAGTTAGTACAATCAAAATGGAATATAGTAGTATAGCAGTATAGTAGTAATAGTAATAGTAGTAGTAAACACTAACAATTTGGGAACTGTGTGACTCATTATGCTTTTTTAAAAGTGTTTCAGTTATTTCGTTTGGTGATAAAATCTTTATAAGCTAAGCTTTGTAAAACAAAGTGTGGTGGAATAAACCACTGCAAATCCACTGGAGCAAACATTCAGACTAATATCTGCAACACCCAGACCAGACGGGATGGGACAAAAATCGGACGCACCCATGGTCTATTATTTTTACATTATCCAGTCCGTGTCACTTTTTAACAGCTGGTCTATTCTTGGCCTGAAGCTTAAACCAACGAAACATCATCTTATTTGATTACCATATAGGAGATAATTCAATGAAATTGATTTGATTTTATCCTGAATTGAGTGTATGCAGCAAATGGATGTGTCTTTGTATTGTATGATAATAGGATCACAAATGACTTATATGATACATACAACATAGTTAGAGTTAGATAAGAGAGTTTTGTTTATTTATTTATTTTTAGACCTAGAATACTACATAACCACACAGGAAACCCTGATTGTGCTAACATGCTAAATGCTAACATGTTACAGTAAGTTAATGCCATCCATAATGGCAAGTCAGGGTGTTTTTGCATGCCCTTATCTGCTTTCAACACTTTCCCTTTAAAGTTGTAAATTTTACGCGTCACCTGATTTGACTTAAAACACTTAATAACGTTAAAACACACAAAAAAAGATTTATAATAACACTCTTTATAATGCCGCTCTTTATCTGTCCTTTAAATGTAATGTTAAGTATTAGTAATGCATCTGATACTGCTCGTGCTTCATTTCAACTAGAATTCAATGTGTTTAGAGTGGTTGAAGAGACATGGACTGTGTTTAATAATACAGGACACACGCCCACAACTGTCTGACTACCACCAGGCAGCCTTTTACCAATAAACCACTTCCCGAATTATTCAGATTTTCACTTTCCAATTCACTCTGTGTCTTCAAAAGAACTAATTGAGTGGATTTTGTTTCACTTGCTGACATTCGTGATTAACTGCAAACTCACCCGTGAATTAACATAGGATGTTTTAGTGTCCACAAACCTGGATCTTATTGATTGATTGATTGATTGATTGATTGATTGAACTTCACATTTCATCATAATCACATCACGTATTAAAACAAACGAGATAAGATGCAGACCAATTTTACAATGCATCCATCACTTTCTATTTAAACATTGAATTCATCTGCAAAAGCTGAATACTGTCTTATGTTTGTGAGAGATTCATATTTTTTCCAACTAAAACAGCAACGTTTGCTTGTAAATTCTCAAACCTGTCTAGTTAAATAGGGCAAGTTATCATACAGTCATTAGGACTGATTAAGAAAATACTACATTTACACTTTCAGTGGCAAACTCATTCCATTCAGTAAACTTCAAAACCTAAAAAGTGTTAAATGATTCTCTTTTTTTATTAGTTATAAAACCTCTGTATTCAGTCCTCTCATATATGTGTATATATATATCATATATCATATATCCAGACAACACTTCCCATTGTAACTCCAATCACAAGTTTATATGAATTCACTCATTGTTATTTTTACATTAATGGCTTACTCACGGGAAGTCGCCTGGCAGACATGCCACTTACTCTGATAAAAACAGGCTAATGATAAATAGGGGATAAAAGAGTGGTTGGAAATGGAATGACTGGTTATAGCTTCTATAATGTAGTGGTTAGCACTGTCGCCTTGCATCTCCAGGGTCTGGGTTTGATTCCCACCTCGGGGTTTGTATGCGTAAAGCTTGCATATTCTCCCCGTGCTTGGTGGGTTTCCTCCGGGTTCTTCAGTTTCCTTCCACAGTCCAAATACATGCAGGTTAGGCTAATTCACGTTCCCAGATTGCTGGGAATTGTGTGTGAATGCATGTGAGAATGAACCGGAGGTCCTACCACGGTCGTAAAAAATGGGATTAAATACAATGGTAATGACCATTGGCCACCACGGTCCATAGATGGACTACAAAGGTTGCTAGATGGATGGATGGAATATTATGTGATACAGAATCTCACTTAATTCCATGGACATTTGCATTACAGCATTTGGCAGACACCCTTATCTAGAGCGTTATTATACATCTGAGCAGTTGAGGGTTAAGGGACTTGCTCAAGGGCCCAATAGTGGCAACTTGGTGGTGCTGGGATGCAATGCCTTAATCACTAAGCTACCCCTGCCATTTCATTACAGTGCAAGTGTAACAATAAATATCTTATTGTATTAAAAATAATACATTGTTAAAAGGTATTGCATGGTAAAATAAATTGTAATTGTTAGAGGGGGGATTCTGTAGTATAAGGGGAATAAAACACTTAATCAGCAAAATAATCAGCTTCCAGTGGTTGTATATATAGACTTGCCTGGAATTCCAGGTAGCCTTGTGGGAGTAAAAGAAATAATGTAGAGGGAAAAAGCCATAGCCTGTTTGTCAGCAGAGGTGAGTGTAATTAAGAGGTAATATCGCTTCATGGCGTGTGAATGTAGCGTTAATAAGCAGTGTGAGGTGTAACTACCAGATGTGTAGAGTGAATCAAAACAAAGAGACAGACTCGCTACTGTATCACTGAGTCCAGATCATCTCAAACATCATGCGCCGAGATTTCTCTACAGGTATCAAAGATGAATCTTGACATGAAGCAGCGTGGATGTTATTAATGAATACAGGACAAGATCCAGCTGCGTGAATGATCACGAGCGTCCTTCTGCAACAGAAATAACGGAAATCCACTGCACTGGCCGGGCAGATGATACAGGCCTGGATCTGGACAGATCTCTCAGTGATCGCTCAGGCACGAGGATTTCTAATAGACAACATCGTCCACGCAACAAACAAAACGACGTGATTACCGAGCATGATGTTAGAGAAAGATGCTGATGCTCTTAAAAAAAACACAAACACACACACACATCATGGTTCGCCGAGTGCACGCGCACCCACGCACGCGCGCACGCTGGGATGCTACGCCGGTGGAAACGTGTTTTTTTTTTTTTTTTTTTTTTTACGACCGTCAACTCTCTCTCTCAAGAAGCACAATTCCAGCCTGCAGTTTCGCCATATCGTGATCTCGTTCCTGGGAAAAGATCATATAGCGGCCCTGACTCGGTCACGGGGTAAACAGCCACGGGAAAACATTTAGATGCCAACAATAAGCTAGGCTCGCTTTCTGCAAATATCTCCTAGATACGAATAAATGCATCGCTCAGTGTTATTCCAAAAAAATATATATCACTGTGTATATATATATTTGGATTATAATCGTTATGACTTACCCCTTTTCTATTCTGCACCGGGTTTTTTCTCTCCTATGTAGCAGCTAAACGGGTTTTCAGTGCCCTGCCCAATGCGTGGCTCCTGCGGATCTGCTTGTTCAGGAATAACGTTATTCCTAACAAACAGCAGCGACACTCGGCGGGCTGAGAGAGAGAGAGAGCGAGAGAGAGAGCGCGCGCGAGGAGGCGGACATCATCCACAGCGCCAGCGTCTGCACTGCCAGCGCAACCAGGGGCGGAGCTTAACAACTCCCGGAAGTACACTCACACACTAGTATAACGTCCCAGTACATTACTACAGTAATAAATAATACCTTCAGTATGTTATCAGTTATATAGTGCGGGATAGTGTTTCATCTCTAAGAGGATTAAAAATATATATATTCTTGTTAAAGATGTATTCAATCAAAATTTTGATCTCAAAGAATCACGATAAATGTATAATTGGTGTTAGTTTGATATTCGGATATTGGACAGACATTCGCAAGCGGTATTTTAGGGACCGTCAACAAACCTCTATAGAAATAAAGTCTGGGACTTGTGACTTACCAGGAGTGTTCCAATTATTATCATTTGTTATTAAATATGCATATGATATATGAAAGCTGGTGTTGATTTATCATTAATAATTGGAATGAATTTGTAATTATTTTACACATTTTTTTTTTTTTTTTTACATTGAAATAAATCAGTTTCTTCAATACATTCCAGTTTATGTGACCCTTTTGCCCCAATCTACTCACTCACTCATCGTCTGTAGCGTTTTATCCTGTATTCAGGGTCGCAGGGGGCCTGGAGCCTATTCCAGAAGCCTTAGGGCATGAGGCGGGGTACACCCTGGACAGGGTGCCAATCCATCGCAGGGCACACACACATATGCACTCACATTCACACACTACAGGCAATTTTGGAACACCAGTTAATCTACTACACATGTCTTTGGGCTGTGAGAGGAAACCGGAGCACACAGAGGAAACACACCAAGCACGGGGAGAACATGCACACAGACCCGAGGCGGAAATCACACCACGACCCTGGAGATGCAAGGTGAAAGTGCTGACCACGTATAAATACCTGGGTGTTCATCTGAACAGCAAACTGGACTAGACAGACAACACAGACGCTATCTATAAAAAAGGACAGAGTCTTTTGGAATGAACTCCAAAAGGACAGAGTAAAAAAAAGGACAGAGTCTAAAGACAGAGTCTAAAGCGTCTAAGGACAGACTATAAAAAAGGCTGAATTCCAAAAGACTCTTTCTATTGAGGAGACTAAGGTCTTTTGGAGTTCAGGGATAGGGTCAGCCATATTCTATGGAGTAGTCTGTTGGTGCAGCAGAATCTCTACTGCAGACAGGAAGAGATAAGACAAACTGATTAAGAAGGCCAGCTCAGTTCTGGGGATTCCACTGGACACTGTACAGGAGGTGGGAGAAAGGAGGATGGTAGCTAAGCTATCATCATTTCTGGAGAATGAGTCTCACCCCCTGTATGAAACAGTTACATCTCTGAGCAGCTCCTTCAGCGACAGACTGCTATATCCCAAGTGTCTGAAGGAGCAATATCGAAGGTCTTTTCTCCCTGCTGCTATTAGACTGTACTGCTATCAGAGCTGCTCCCAGTGAACCAGTCTCCATATTCCACACAGTTGTATACCGCTATATAATGTTACAATATCTGATTTGTTTTTTACAATAATTACAATATCTTAAATATGACATTACAATACTATCTTACAATACCGTTACCTCATCTTAGATTTGGGTGCAATAGCAACTGTGCAATAACACCACTTGAAACTGCAACATTATTCTAGTGCAAGTCATTGCAACACAACTGTGCAATAACATTTTAAACTGTGCAAAATTAGCAATACCGACTTTTTCAACTGTGCCATATTACCCCTGGGCAATTTGTTGAAACTAGTGTAATTTGTTTGTTTGAAAGTGCAATTATTGTTTTGTCTTTACTTTTTCTCTTGTATTTATATACTGTACTGTTTTTTATTTGTACCCTATTTTTTTATTTGCACAATTTTTTCTTCGCTGCTGTAACAAAGAAATTTCCCCGCTGTGGGACAAATAAAGGGATATCTTATCTTATGATTATAAATATAATATATAATTTACCATATGATATAACTATTATAAATGGGCAGTGGTGGCTCAAACGGTTTAGGCTGTGGGTTACTGATCGGAAGGTTGGTGGTTCAAGCCCCAGCACCACCAAGTTGCCACAGTTAAACTCTTGAGCAAGCTCTTAACCTTGTCTGCTCCAGGGGAGCTGTATCCTGGCTGACCCTGTGTTGACTGAAGTTTAATAACTGGGCTCGGTGAAAAAAAAAGTATTTCACGGTGCTAAAGTACATGTGACAAATAACTGAATATATTAAATAATTATTTTTTTGTAGTAAAAACTTACATAAAAATCTGTACATTTTGTAAAGTCTTTAATATTTACACCATGATAATAATATTTAATCAGTTAAAACAATTTGAATAACACAAAAAAAACATTCCCTCTAAAGTAAAAAAAAAAAAAGAAGATTTTTTTCCAATATGCAAATTTTCTACCGTTTCTAACCGGCGTACTTTAGTCACGTGATCAGGGATCGTTATATTTGTGGAGGAATCAAGACAAAGAGTTGAATAGAAGAGACAAAAGCAAACAACATATTGTGCAAAGGGACACCTGAAGTGGCACAAATCATTCATTAACAAAGTAGTGCTTATTCATGACGCCAGTTTGTGATGGAGATGGAGATCACGTGATTTTTGTAATATAAATAAACCATCTTCGCAACACTTCCGGGTTCTTGCGCCGCTGCAAATCATGCGCATTTGGAAATACAATTTTTCCCTCCATATTTACAGAATAAAACGTATTTGTATTATTTTACCTATGCTCGAACATTTTTGTGAATAAATAAATAAAGTGAAAAATAAAAAAGTGAAAACATATTTTATTATTCGCCAAGTTGTAGTTCTTTTCCCTGTCCGCCGCCGTTCGGTGAACGCGAGGACGCGGTTCAGGAAGGACTACATATCCCAGTGGCCTTCACTACGGAAGTCAGCTCTTCAGTTTGATGGTTACCGGTTGCCCAGTTTATCAACATAACATCGAGGGGAAAACTGTAAGGGCTACCAGCAGGGAGGTAACGGGTAAACCGGTTTGGTTCTTTATTGGCGCCTGACATAAATGTCAAAATGAAACCTTCATTGGACTCGGACTCGGACGAAGAGATCGGAACATATCAGAAGAAGTTAAGAGGTGAGGAATGATTTGTTAGCTAGCCAGGACCACTGCAGCATCTCTGCGTCAGTGTTATTGAGGCTTTAACACTAAGTTTCAGCTGCATCGTTTTCTCCAAAACAACAACACAAGCTTAATGAAATCAACATTAAAACTAGTCAAAGTTCCAGCTTATTCATTACTCAGGCAGATCCAGGTTAGTTTGCTAGCATGATCAGCTTGCATAGAGAATATGAGAATGTTTCATAAGCCATTGAAATGGGTCATTTTGCAAAAGTTATTATTAGTAATGTGGGTGATATGGCAAAAAAAAGGATTATTCCACTGAGGCCGCACCACAAATAAAAACCACTCACTCACTCACTCACTCACTCATCTATACCGCTTTATCCTGTATACAGGGTCGGGGGAGGCCTGGAGCCTATCCCAGGAGACTCAGGGCACTAGGCGGGGTACACTCTGGACAGGGTACCAATCCATCACTGGGCACACACAGACACACACTTATTCACACACTACGGGCAATTTAGGAATGATCAGCCTAATCTGCAGGTCTTTGAACCGTGGGAGGAAACTGGAGTACCCGGAGGAAACCCACCAAGCACAGAGAGAACATGCAAACTCCATGCACACAGAGACTGGAATCGAACCTGGACCGTGGAGGTGCAAGGCGACAGTGCTAACCACAACACTCCCATGCCACACTATAAATAGGAACCAATAGGATGTAAATTTTTCCTTATAGCATGATCCATTCATTCATCTTCTATACTGCTTTATCCTGTGTACATGGTTGTGGGGGCTTGGAGCCTATCCCAGGAGACTTGGGGCACGAGGCGGGGTACACTCTGAACAGGGTGCTAATCCATCGCAAGTCACACACACACACATTCATATTCACACACTCATTCACACACACACTACGGAAACACCAGTTAACCTTACCTGCCTGTCTTTGGACCAGAGTACCTGGAGGAAACACACCAAGCACAAGGAGAACATGCAAACTCCACACACACTGACCCAAGTCAGGGACCGTGGAGGTGCGAGGCGACAGTGCTGACCACTAAGCCACCGGGCTGCCTTTTATAACATTAATAAACATAAACAAAAATTTCAAGGATTCTTTATTGTCATGCCAGCGCACTTCCATGTTCTGGTACGAAATTAGGACCCGGGTCCCGTTTAAGCCACAAAGATAGCATAGTAGTATATATATGAGGATGTATTTATGTATATATATGAATATAAATATAAATAAGAGCAGTAGGAGATATATTATGCAGGTATTTAGACATAGACTATACATAGTGTATTGCACATTTTCAGAAACTGTATTGCACACATTGTACATTCGGCCTATAGGGTTGTATATGTATTGCACCAAAGAGTTATCTATTACACTAACTATGGAGATATGCTGTAATAAGATACTATCCAAAGTTAGCAGCTTGTGATTGTGTTTGATGGGAGAGGACCTACAGAGCACGGCTAGAGTTCAGCAGTCTAATTGCCTCAGGGTAAAAGCTCATGAGTAAAACGAGGAACAAATTGATATTATTGTTGAAAATAAGATAAACCTTTTATTGTCCCACCAATGGGGAAATTCACATAATTACAGCAGCAACAGAGAAGAAGAAGAAAAGGGGGGATAAAATAAAAGTAGAAGGAAGGAAGGAACGATAATTCTCCATCACACACACATATATATATATATATATATATATATATATATATATATATGTGTGTCATATCTTCCTATATTGACCAGCAAATAAACAGAAATCACATTACTAGAATTTATAAGAAGAAATGATCCAATACTTTTTAAACTATCAGTCCAACAAGGTGGATAAGCTAAGTAGAAGACATTAATTTAAGTGGAACCAGATTCACCTGTGGGTGGCAGCATGGGGGCGTACTGTTAGCACTGTGGCCTCACGCCTTTAGCATTGAAGGGTCGATCCCCACCTCAGGTCTGTGTGCATGGAGTTTGCACATTGGGATAGGCTTCAGGCTTCCCATAACCCTGTACGGTGAGTGAGGTTCACCTGTCAATTGCACACATCAGTTTTTCAATGTATGTTCCCCCTGAAATCATTTTAGAGAGGGCTAACAGGAGTATTCAGCAGCTGAGCAACATGCTGGTGACGCAAAGCTCTGATTCTGAGGCGCTGGAGCAATCGAGCAGTCGGCACAGTCCGCCGGAGAGCTCGAGACAACCAACACAACAAAGTGAAGCAGGTATAAATCCGCCCACTTCTGTCCATATGGAGTTATGATAAAGAGGAAGGAGGTTATGCTCATCATTTGCGTTTTTTATGTTTCAGTAAGTCAGCTCCGATCGTTGCTTCAGAAGCAGCCTAGAGAAAGCAGCTCTCCTTCACCTTCGAAAAGGAAACCCATTCTGAAGGTAAGGTGTTTGAATGCGTGGGTTGTGAATAAACATGAGATAAGATCAAGACTAGGCAACAAAAAGCAAAGACAGGTAGATGAGATGTGGTTTGGTCTAAAGCAACAGGAATTATTCAGTGCCTTGCAAAAGTATTCATACCCCTTAAACTTTTCCACATTTTGTCACGTTGCAACCACAAAACGAATGTATTTTACAACCAAACATAAAATGTCGACCAACACATAAAAGTGTAGTGGAAGGAAAATGAAAAATGGTCAATAGTTTATAGTAAAACCACCTTTTGCTGCATTTACAGCTGTAAGTCTTTTGGGGTCTCTACCAGCTTTGAACATCTAGAGAATGAAATGTCTGTTCATTCTTCTTGTTCAGTCTCAGTCAGATTGGACGGAAAGCGTCAACAGCTACTTTCAGGTCTTGCCACAGATTCTCAATTGGATTTAGGTCTGGACATTGACTGGGCCATTTTAACACATGCATATGCTTTGATATAAACCATTCCGTTGTAGCTCTGGCTGTATGTTTAAGGCCTTTGTCCTGCTGGAAGATGCCGCGCTCTCAAGTCTTTTGCAGACTTTTACAAGTTTTTCTTCTAAGATTGCCCTGTATTTGGCTTCATCCATCTTCACATCAACTCTGACCAGCTGTCTTACCCTTACATTTAAGACCAGAATTTTGAGTTTTGGTCTTATCTGACCAGAGCACCTTCTTCCATTAGTTTCTTATGTCCCCCAAATGGTTTGTTTCGCTGCTAATTGAATGTAAACCGTTTCCTTCAGTCACCAGGCTGCTTTTGCACACATGAGCACATCCAGCACATCCCACAGACGCTCAATTTGTGGCAAAACAAGTTGCGCTGTTTGGTGCTTTTCTATGTACTGTGTACTTTTCTCACTCCGTGTATGCAATGTACACTCAGCTGGTCTTTTTGAATTTCCTAATAAGTTTGGCAGCAGACTCCTGCTTGATGTGCTTTGCCATGTTGCCTGGTAAAATCTATGGCAACCTTGCAACAGCTTCCTAATTAAGTCATGATTGGACTAGTATGATTTTCCCGATCTAGTATGATTTCAATACCTTTGCTTTTTGTCAAATGTATTTTTATTCTGTTTGGAAAAAATTTAAAGAATAATTTTGGGACACACTGTGTATATTAAAGTTTTTTTTCCCTAGTCTTGTTTGATCTCATACAGAAATGTGATGCACGGACATATACACAGATCAGCCATAACATCACGACCACCTGCCGAATATTGACCAGGTCCCACCGACAGCGCTTACCCATTGAGGCATGGACTCCACTAGCACTCTGAAGGTGTGCTGTGTTATCTGGCACCAGGTCTTTAAGAGCAGATCCTTTAAGTCCTATAAGTTGCAAGGTGGGGGCCTCCATGGATCGGACATGTATTTCCAGCACAGCCCACTGCACTTGTCAAATTTGTTGCTCAAACTATTCTTGAAGCATTTTTCACTGCTTTCAGGAAATACTGTTTTTATTGGTCAGCAACAATGTTAACGCAGGTGTAACATATTAAAGTAACATCCACATGAATGACAGGAACCAATGTTTCCCACCAGGACATCACACAGCCTCCTCCGGCTCATCTTCTTTCCTTAGTACATTCTGGTGCCATCTCTTCCCCCAGTAGGGGATGCACACGGACCCAGTCAACCACATGATGTAACAGAAAAGGTGATTTATCAGACCAGGCCACCTCCGTGATCCAGTTCTGATGAACTGCAATACCTGTGGCTTCTATCTGAACCAGCATTTAACTTTTTCAGCTATTTGAGGAGGAAATTAGAAATTTCTAAATTTAAACTAGTTATATCACATAAAAAAAAGTTATGCCCAGTTGTGCTTTACTTTCGGTACAGGGCTTTCTTTAAAGAAATTCTTGAAAGAATTCTTTAAAAATCCTACAATGTGATTTTCTGGATTATTTTTTTTCGTGTTTTGTCTCTCATAGTTGAGGTATACATATGAAGAAAATTACAGGCCTCTCTCATCTTTTTAAGGGGGAGAACTTGCACAATTGGTGGCTGACTAAATACTTTTTTTAGAAAAAAAAGGTTAGGTTAATTGACGTTCCCAAATTGCCTGTAGTGTATGAGTGTGTGAGTGTGTGTATGTGTGTGTGTGCCCTGCGATGGATTGACCCCGCCCCGTGCCCTAAGTCTCCTGGGATAAGGCTCCAGGTCCCCGCGTCCCTGAATACAGAATAAAGCGGTACAGATGATAATGAGTGAGTAATTCATTTGATCTATTTTGTCTTTCAGCGACAGGGAGATGAAGATGGTGGAAATGTACCTCCAGTCCAGGATCTGGTTCCCATCATTCACAACCAGTCTGAGTACATCCAGCACCTTGAGGCTGAGGTCAAGTTCTGCAAGGTCAGTCGTCTTACCTGATGAATTCTGTTCTTCCTTTACAGGATGTGTTCCGGTTAAAATGCCAGTGTAAATATTATTGCTATATGTACAATGGAGAAACATATGGAACATATGGAACTTACATTATTAATGAAATATTACTTGTATATATGCATTATTTAGATTTTGTTTTTCCGTTTATAGGAAGAGCTGCTCACGATAAAGCAGCGAATTAGAGTAGTAGTTGTAGAGAATGAAAAACTGCATGAGGAGCTTAAGGCAAAGATGGTCGAAGACACTCTGAGGGAATATACGCTCATGGATGGCACGGTATTTTACTTTTGGAAATGGATGTAAATTCCTGACCAGGACTAATAAATAATAATAACGTACACAAGTATTTTAAATATTAGCTTAATTTTTCCATGTGATTATTTTCAGGTAAATGCTGAAACATCAGTAGATAAAATGACCTCAACACCAGCAGCAAAACCAAGACGGGATTTAATTCAAAAAACAGAAGACAAGAAATGGGAAAAAGAGCTGGTATGTTGCTGATGCTTAAGAAAACTAATATAAGACTGATCTTAAACATACCATACTTTAAGAATCGAACATCTAAAGACCCCATATTTCTCTATATATTTGTATAAATCCATATTGCGTTACTCTTATTGTTTCAGGAGCAGCTGAAGTGTTTGTACCAAGCACAGACTGAGACGCTAGAAGCTCAGGTAGTTTCACTGAAGTAAGTGCTTTAATGCTCGTGAGTCAGTCACGATCCAAACTGCAAAATCCAAATTGTATTATTCTGCTATAAAGCAGCTCTGACTTGTGTGTTTAGGAAGGAGCTGGTGGGTTCCCAGGCAGAATGTGAGGACCTGAAGGACCGTCTGAGGCATAAGGAAGCAATGGCAGGTGTATCGGGGGCTGGTCAGCGCGTCGGAGGTTTGTGTCTGAAATGCGCTCAGCATGAAGCTGTACTAGCAGAAACACACTCCAACATTCACGTCCAGGCCATCGAACGACTCACCAAGTGAGTGGGATGCTTTCCTTGTACAGAGTATTCTACTGTCCTTAATCTCATGCTAAATATGATCTTAAAGTCAAAATTTGTCAGCAGATAAAAAAAGAATTATTAAAAGCTGAAAATTTCTGCTCCTTCAGATGACTAATGGCTTTGCATGCTGTATGCGAGACAATTCCACCCATTCTTCCTTGTAGATTTGCTCCAGGTTCTTCAGATAGGTTGGATTTAGGGATGGGAATTTCCAGGGACCAGCCGATATGATATTGTCACAATATATACAGGGGTTGGACAATGAAACTGAAACGCCTGGTTTTAGACCACTGTAAATCATTAGTATGGTGTAGGGCCTCCTTTGGCAGCCAATACAGCATCAGTTCGTCTTGGGAATGACAGATACAAGTCCTGCACAGCGGCCAGAGGGATTTTGAGCCATTCTTCTTGCAGAATAGTGGCCAGGTCACTACATGATGTTGGTGGAGGAAAACGTTTCCTGACTCGCTCCTCCAAAACACGCCAAAGTGGCTCAATAATATTTAGATCTGGTGACTGTGCAGGCCATGGGAGATGTTCATCTTCACTTTCATGTTCATCAAACCACTCTGTCACCAGTCTTGCTGTGTGTATTGGTGCATTATCATCCTGACACACGGCACCGCCTTCAGGATACAATATATGAACCACTGGGTGCACATGGTCCTCCAGAATGGTTTGATAATCCTTGACAGTGACGCACCCAAAAAATCACTGATCCACTCCCATGCTTCACTCTACGCTTCTTTGGGGCTTCTCCACACCGTAACTGTCCCGGATGTGGGAAAGACAGTGAAGGTTGACCCATCAGAGAACAAATACATGTTTCTCATTGTTCAAAGTCCACATTGTCCACAGGCCAAGATTTTCGCTGATTCCACCATTGAACACAAGTGACCAAAGATTCGGCTATAACAGCCCGGCCATGTACATTGACCCTTTGGAGTTTCCGACGAACAGTTTTGGTGGAAACAGGAGAGTTGAGGTGCCCATTTAATTCTACTGGTCAGATTTAGCCATGAAACCTCCAACACTACATACCCAACCCCTGTAGGTGCCGATTCAATTTGTATTGTGATTTTGTAAATATCACATTGTTACAATTCTAAACGAACTTTGCAAATAATTTGCACCTACCACACGGGATACTGTGCTGCCCGTGTGTGAATAGTTTAGAGTGCACCACCTGGAGGATTATAAGTGAATGGCACCGTTTTGCAACTTCTTTTTGCAACGTTTTGAAATTTGGATGTTATGCTGGCCTCCCAGGAATTCCTTTAATGGCCCAAATGTGTGGAAATGGCTTGGAGCGAGGTCAGGACTGTACGGGGAATGTGGCAGTAACTCCCAACTGAGTTCCTGTAATGTGTCAGTGGTGTTCGTGAGTGACTGTGTGTACACTTCCCACAGACAGATGCATCTTTCCCATGAGTTATCTGTTGATTTTTAAGGCTCATGCTTTCCACTCACAGAAAGTTTGCGACTGCAGTGGGCTCTGAGCCCCCTCGGCCGGGATCATTCATCATTCTCAGGTGTACAGCCTTCTTTAAAACGTTCGCACCATCCAAATTTCTTACTCATCCCACCGTCCTGTGCTTAAAGTCTTCTGTGAATGTCAATCGGGTTTACACCTTCATTCACAAGGAATCCCATCAGTCCAAGTACTGGTGTGACCTAGTAATTAGTTATTCCGATAAATCTGACGAAGCAAGTCCAAGAGGCTTGAATACTTCTGCAAGCCACAGTAGATCAGTGCAAGTTGTTTGCACATAGGAATAATTAGTATAGCAATGCCCTGTAGATTTAATGACGCCCAGCTGCTCTGAAGTTAATAGAAAGTGCATTAACAGCAGTACATATGGTTGATTATCTATTGCTTGTTTTGGTTCTTCCTAATCAATTATTTAAGCTCACAGTAAGGTTAAAGGAAGGGCTGATATTGATTTTCTTTATGCAGTAGATCACTTGATCTATTGATTATATGACACAGTAGAGCCGTCTGTGTATAAAAGGGTATTATTAATACCGGAGTCAAACTAAGAACGCTTAGCAGTTTTCTGTTTAGTGAACAAACAGATTGCCTTCATTTAGTTTTAATGAGAATGACTGCTTAACCCAGATGTTCTTTATTTAACGTACTTGAAAATCCTCCTTCGTTGGGTCTGTGTGTTTATGTTCGCTGGTGGATAGAGAGCGAGACGAGCTGATGACGGCGCTGTGCTCTCTGAGGACCAGTCAGAGCGAGGCGCAGCAGAGGGAGTGGGCTGCCTATCATCAGGTCAAACAGGCTGTGGAGATGGCAGAGGAGGCTAACCTGGAGAAGACCAAGGTGAGAACATGCACACCTAATATCATGGAAGAACAATAAACCCTCAGTTCGTGATAAAGTTGTTGGAAGTGCCATAGCAACACGAAGAAATGAATCTATTTTTAACCACATGTCAAACTGATGGCCTATTTGGGAATGGCAGTCAGACTAAACTGCAGGTCTTTGGACTGTAGGAGGAAACCGGAGGACCCGGAGGAAACCCATCAAGCGCAGGGAAAACATGCAAACTCCATGAACCGAACCCCAACTCTGGAGGTGCAGGGTGATGGTGCTAACCACTTAGTCGCAGTGCCACCTTCTGTACATGATGGTGTGTTTTATAAAAATCTGAAATGTTCTCTATAATAGGGGCGCGGTGGCTCAGACGTAGTACTCTTGCCTCATACCTGCAGGGTTGGGGGTCCAAGTCTCACCACCTGTCTGTTTGCAAGTTCTCTCTGTGCTTGGTGGGTTTCCCCAGGGTTCTCCTCCCACAGTTCAGAGCTATGTGCTGTAGGCTGATGTCGAGATATATAGAATACTCAATACTTAACATTGCACAACACCCAACATTATACCCCTAAAAAAAAGGTAACTTTAACGCCTGGTGTTCTAAATGTTAAATGCGTATAATATCTCTTTAAATATCTCTTTCTTTTTCCGTGTTTCCTCAGGCACTAGTACAGTGCGAGCATGTCCTGGCTGAGCTTGCTAGGCAGAGGGAAAGACTGGAGAAGGAACTTGCTTCAGAGCAGGAGAAGATCTCTCAGGCGAGGAATGCGGCCCGCTCCGAGAGCAAGAGGGAGAAAGAGGAACTCGCTCAGATGGTCAGTACTCACAGCAAATCATTCTTGGCTTTTTTTACACACACCTCCATCAAAACTTTGCCCCTCCAGAATATGCCAAGATTAAAAAAAAAATTTTCAACAATAAAAATGATAGTCTTGAATATGTTCTGTTGTTGTTGTTGTTGGCCTTTCGGCTGCTCCCAGCAAGGGGTCGCCACAGCAGACCATCTGGTCCGCACATACAAGCCTGGTGCAGGTTTTACGCCGAATGCCCTTCCTGACACCACCCTCCCATTTTACCCGGGCTTGGCACCGGTACTGCATCTAGTGGCTGGGGTTTGGGCACTGGGTGGGAATCGAACCCGGGCCTTCCGCATGGCAGATAAACACCTACCACTGAGCCACCAGTGCCTTAGACATGAATATATTCGGAACTCTCCAATATCCCAATCATACCTCTATCCTTAGTTATCCTAAGTTAGCCTCGTCTGAACTACAGTTTCCTGCTTCCCCTAAATTACTGTTAAGGTTAGTTTAAAAAATTGCTTTTTATTTATTTTCCGATAATGTGAAAAAAAATCTTATTAATGTATGATTGCCTTACGGTTAAGCTAAAGGACAAGTCTAAAATAAACACAAGTTAACGAACATTTACTACGTTTACAGTGGATGCCTTTGGACATTTCTATTTCATTTTTGCGCATTGCATATTTATGGACATTGCATCTACACATTCATGCACATTTGCACACTCCCCGGGCATTTCTATTTAAATTCTATTTCAATCTCCAAAACTAAAGTTTTCTATATTTTCTATACAGTATTTGTATAGCAAAGTTTTTTTTTTATATTTAGTTCTTATCTTCTATAGCTATGTTTTCTATTGCTAAAGTTTTCTATATTTTGTTTCTTATTTTATTCCATAATAATTTTTAAGGTCACAGGCGGTTGTATAAGCATTTCACTGCATATCGTACTGTGTATGACTTTGTATGTGACAAAAATTTTTTTTTTTTGAATTTGCTTTGAGAATGTTGTTCTACATGGGACTACAACAGGACTACATGGGTTTTATTATTCATTATTATTAATTCATTATCCCTGTTTGGAGTTGGATTGTTTTGGATTTTTGTTTGTATGTTTACATATAAACTATGTTAATCTCTAAATGTTAGAACAATAGAAACTATTTATTTTAACGTAAGGATACGTAAAAACAGGTCAATGGATACTATGTTTTGAAGAGAAAAAAAAGCTATATTTGGTGCCCTCTAGTGGCTGGAAAGATCTACATAATAATGCTTAAATGCATAAGAAATCAGAATAAAATGATTAGTAAATTGTTCTGTTTTCAGTTTTTTTTTATTTTTTTTTTACTGTATTACTTATTTTAGCAAGATATCTGGAGTTCTATGAAATTAGTATACCCCCCCATCCCCGTTTCTTTTTCTCAGCAGTACTGGTAAAGCACTCTTTATGTTCCAGGTGACCTCCTTGACATGCAGAATGGCCGAGCTGGAGGGACTTTTGGATCGAGGAGACCGAGAAAGGAACTCCCTCAACACTCAGCTAGAGGAGGCCTTTAAGAAGCTCACCGGTCAGGAGACTGACAACAGCAGGGTACAGAAAGCAATTAAAATTTCTGTTTTTTTATTTTATTTTTATGCTGTACCACATCTGTTCTAGTTTATACAGAATGTTGTAATTCTTAAATGAGCATAAACGGAACAGTTAAATTGTATTATAGTTTTTTTCCCCATATTTTTTTGGAATTGCTGGTGAAAATGAACTGTAATAGAAATAAATGACCACCAGATGGCAGTAGAGCTATGTAAATGGCCAGATTTCTTTCCTGCACTTATTGAGTGGGATTGTGTAGAGCAGTGAGAGTGTCCTCTTACTCATTTGAAATTTGGACTTGATCTGTAGAATTTAACCCTGGACAACTTTAACGGAATAAGAATGTTGCCGGTATGACAGCATGGGTGTAACAGTGGTATCGTAAAGCGTATGGCACTCTGTGATAGGTGTGTGGGGAGCTGCGCTACCAGGTGAGCCAGGCCCAGCTTAAGAGAGAAGAGGCTGAGAGGGAACTACGGGACTCCTGCTCTAAACTGGGCCGGCAGCTCGAGTTAGCACAACAGGTAAGAGGCTGCCTGGGTTCAGAGTTGAAATTAAATGTGAATACGAATCGTGCTATTATGTTGGCACGTTTATAACGCAGGGGACAGGCTTACTAAAATAAACAGTACGTGTTGAATAAAAAGAGAGAATAGTAACAAATACATGAATGTATTAATGTCGACTTGCTACCAATTCCCCCCCTTCTCTCTCTCTCTCTCTCTCTCTCTCTCTCTCTCTCGGGTTTCAGGAAGTGCAGAAGCTGGGTGCAGAGCTGAGTGGCAGCCAGCAGCGTTTGGAGGAGGCCCAGAGGGCAGAGGGCCGAGCTCGGACGGAGGCAGCCGGCCTGGCAGAGGGGCAGAACCGCGCCCAGCGCCAACTGCACCTCACCAGGTAACCCCCTTAATCCTATTACATGCCACAACACTGCGCCCGTCCGCACGCTGTGCTCAGTGCAGTGCCAGCGGCCCGGCTGGAAGGCACCCGCACTTTATTAAAACGCCACAGTACACCGTGTGCCAGGGGAACAGGTCTGGAGAGAGCGGGCACACGCTGACCCTCCCTATAACGTCACCCCGCAGTGCTGCGCTCCGCGTCAGTCGGTTTTAAAAGTCATCAGCAACGATCAAGAGACTTTGAGGGTTGTTTCCGAATCAGGCTTAGCTCTGATCCTCAAAACTCTTTGGAGGAGCCGTAAGGATTTGAGCGCGGCGTTCCAGTAACGGCTGTGTTTGGAGAGAGGCTGTTTATTAGAGAAATCTGTTTCACTATTTACTCCGAAATGATCCCGATATGGTTTCCCTTTAGGAGAAAAAAAAAGGAAGTATTAACTCATGGTAAAGAAGTTTGATTTTACACCACCGCTTTCGCACCCCACAATTCACAACAGCTAGTGTAAGCAAAGCATCAATTTACACATTTACTAAATTACATTAACATTAATGGGTGTGCCAAGCTCATGAGGGCATGTTATATCACCAGACATTGTACGTTTTTTTTTTTTCCCCTTTAATCATGACGGGCATGACGGAAAGTGTTCCTGCAATTTTTGCCAACTTTTGTTGGTAGTTTTTAACTGATGATCCTGTGCATCACTTCGCCCTCTGATGGATGAATCTCTAATGCAGATCGGCATGAGGGATACTTCTCCTTGACCTTGTCACTTATGTCTCTCTCTCTCTCTCTCTCTCTGGTTACAAGAGACAAAGGTCATGAGTTCGGAGCAATTTAGTGCAGACATTCGCCCGTTAAAGCCCACGCATGCTGTGCTACCGCGCCGATGGATCGAGCATTTGTGTGAAACCTGTCTGTAGGTTTCATTCCCTCACCCACCACCTTGATTATTGTTTCGGCCAACAGTGACGCAAGGCAGCGAAGCATCCTCAGTGGGAGTGGATATTATTCCAGCCTCTGTTGCTCAAGAGGTAGAACGTGAGACAGCTGCACAGCTGCAGAGGACGGTCGGCATCTGTTCACCAGAGGAATGACCGAGTATTACGACGCGCTCGTATATTGTTTATGAGGTACTGTAGGAAAACATGCTGTGCAGGGAAGGTTATAATTTGGACCATTTGTTTACATTTGGTGAGGTAGACTTGGGAGACTAAACGTGATTCATCTTGACCAAACACCTCTGTGCTGTACATCGATCAGCCATAACATTAAAACCATTAACAATATAATGACTTGCTGTAGGTTTTGCGTTCCCCTAGTGCCCCGGGGTTGCCCTGGCCCCTTAGGTCTGTGGTGTCTGGCACCGGGTGTTTGGTAGCGCATCCTTTGGGCGCTCTGGGTTTTGTGGGGTGGGGCCTCTGTGGATCGGATTTGTTTGTCTGGTTCATCCCGCGAGTGCTCAATCAGAATGGGATTTGGCGAGTTTGGCGCCCGGGTCGGCATCCTTGGGCTTTTTGCCTGATGGATCCCATGCGCAGCGGCCTTTGCTGCTGTGGGTGTCCTGGTGCCTTTGTATCATGGCCAGAATTTACTTTTTATTTTCAAAGCTGCATTGGCTTTTCTGTGGGACCGGACCAGATGGGCTGGCCTTTGGTCCCCGCAGGTATGCATGAATCTGGGGTGCCCATGGTCCTAACACCAGCTTACTGGTGAGCGGCTCCTGATGGTGGTCATAATGTTATGGTTGGTGTACTGAACACCAGATAAAATAAAAAGTAATAATCAGTTAACGTAAAAAAAAAAATTTATGGCCATACGTGTATAAGTGATTTTTTTTTCTTTATCATTACAGATAAAAACATATATACTGACTCATTTCTGCACATATCTGAGACATTCCCAGATCCGGACGTTATCAGTGCAAAACATTTCTAATTTCAACAACTTCTTGCATTCATTTTATTCCAATGTTTATGTTTAGATCCAAAGTATATCACCTGCTTCCTATTAGTGTTATTAGTATTATTATCTGATAACTAATTTGTAACGTTGGTATCACAGAAGGCTGAAATATGCAAACACGTCACTAAATCTTACATTTTCTCAGACGAGTATTTTGAACCTGGGGAGAATCAGACCATCACATAGAATTCGTTCAACATAATCCAGGCCACATTGATGGCATTAATACATCCAAATTTAAACAATTCAGTCAAATTGTATTTAAATAATAATAATAATAATAATAATAATTTCTGTCACCTGCTTAAGAACTTTTCAGGTCTTTTTTGCTTCTTCTTAATTCATTTTTTTCCTCCTTCTACAGACTCATTAACAACAGGATTCACGTTGCATCACATCCTAACAATGTCCAATGTGTTGAACTGATAAACAAATGACAAACTACAGCTGCACTGATGCCACTACATTTACACGAGAGTCGGTCATTATGACTTTCAGCTTTTCAGTCTGCATGTCATTTTTCACGTCATTATATTGTTAAACTAATTCAGGTAATACACCAGTTTCGTCTTATAAACGTGTTGGTTTTTACCCAGCGCAGTGCTCGGTTTGAATTATTTATCAGTGTTAAACTGAGGCTTGTTCGCCCAGTGGGTAGTCAGTGCAGGAGCAGTAGTGAAGCAGGCGACTCTGTCCTTTAAATGCTCTTTACTTGCTCTCACACCGGTGACAAAATGTCCTGTTGAAGATCACAGAGGTTAAGCCGCTGACCATCCTGGCTGTTGGCAGCACAGAGGTTTTTTAGCTTTTGCGTATGTGTGTGTGTGTGTGTGTGTGTGTGGTGGATGTGCACTGCTGGAGCAGGTTCTCTGGACCTGCCACAGTGCACAGATGCATCAGACATCTGTCCATTCTTTTTGTCTTCCTCGGGGCTAAGACTTGTCTTTCACGGCTCTGTCTCGCTTTGTACCAACTCCACACAGACGGATCAGCTGTAGCCCCTGTGAGAGAGCGGGCACGTCGGGCGCCCCGCTGGGCGGCCGTGTGAACGAGGCCTCTGAAGCTGCCCTTTGATTCTCCTCTTTTCTTGTTCTCATCTCAGCCTGAGTGATCACAGCTCCCTCCAAACGGACGCAAATGAAGCAGTTGTCTTTTGTTTGTTTTTCCTCTCTCTCTCTCTCGCTCTCTCTCTCTCTCGCTCTCTCTCTCTCTCTCTCTCTCTCATTTTCTTGATGCATTTTTAGGGCCCTCTCCCGGGCTTCCCAGCCCCCCGGCACATGTCTGCTAGACAGACAGGGCCGGCGGCTCCAGCATCGGATCATCAGCCAGCTGTGCGGTGTGCAGCAGAGGATCTGTCCTAATCCCCCCGCTCTGTTCTCTGCCTTCTGACGGCTTTGAGCCCAGACTTTATTCCATTTGTTTGTTTGTTTTTTGTTTGCTTATGCCTTTTTGTCCCCCCACCCCCCCAAACTTTTCACCACCACACCCCCTCATTACGTACACACACCCCCAGTTCTCACAATGTTCAGGAGTTAAGGAGATTCTACATATCAAACTAATCAGAAACCTGTGCATAAGAAAACGCCGTAGTGGGAAGGACACTAATTGGACACTAATTGCGGTTAACATCGCGCAGGGACATGTCATGCATCTGTATTAACTACGCACAGCATAGCTCAACCTTTCCACAAAATCTCAAGCTTAGTGTGAACATGACCGCACTGGAACGTGCCTCTTCCTGAAGTCCCGATTTTCTATCAAGTCAAAGCTTTTGTGCCTGCTTTGGACACGATTTCAAAGAGCCATGTTGCACAATTTTTTTTTCCCCCTTTCATTTGTTTGTGCTAAAGCTTTGTAAAACATTTATTTTTAGCAAATCTCTCATTTCAAAGGTCTAATTGAAATTATGCTTGCAGCGCGAGATGACACATGGCCTTAGAAGTGAATGTGTTTGTGGTTCATCACACTTCAGAAATAGACATGATGGCATGAAAGTGTTTAAAGGCTTTAGAATTAATTGGGAGTGTTTGGTGTGTAGTATGTGCAGAACTGTCGCGCCGAGGTCTGGAGAGGGGGCAGTACACAACTTCTTTACGGCCTTTTGAGAAACTGTATTTCGCTAACTCTCATACTGATGATCACGTGGCCTCTTGTGCTTTGCCGACAGTGTCATTGACTTGTCCTCTGAAAAAGTTCTTGTTCTAAAGCCCATAAAGCATCGAAGACCCACTGCAGCGTTGGCGTTAAGCACTTTCTCATCCCACCCCAGAATTCCATTAAACTTTACACGCCTCTCTGCCTTCCTTCAACCTCTCACGAGTGTGTGTGCGTGTGTGTGTGTGTGTGTGTGTGAGGGCAGAGCACAATCCCCCGAATAGGCGAGAATGGGAAAATGAATAAAAGAGCGAGCAGATGCAGCTCCATGCCAGAGGGAGGCTGCCACTGTGCGTGAAGTCTGCCGCTCCACCAAACTGCTGCAAGACCAAGTCAGTGGGAGGTGCGTGTACCATCCGACAGGCAACAAAAGAACGAAGCCTGTGCCCTTCGTCTAAAGTAGTAAGGGAAAAAGGAAAAGAGGCTGCCGCCAGCCGCGAGAAGCCATGTTCGCGCTTTGGGGCGAGGGCGGGCGCGGGCACTGGCAGGTAGGAGGGCGGTGCGCGAGGTGCTGGGCGGCAGCCATCTTGTTGGGGGGAGCAGATGGCAGCAGGGCTGTGAGAGGAGGGGCTGCTTAGCAGAACTAATCAGACAGTAACGGATGGGGCAGCTGGGACCGCTGCCGGCCAGGCGGGAGAGCTCCATGATGTTGACAGTGGTGTGCCCGTTGGCCTGGCATGAGACCCTGCCACGTCTTCACGCCTCGCCTACAGGGCTGCAGGCCCCTTGCTCCTCCTCTTTGTGTGGCACAGGGCTGGACCGCAGCTTTTGTCTCCTGTCATTCTCGACCTCTCGGAACATGACATCTCGTGGCCTTTTGTTTAAACCAGATAAAGTTTGTCACAAAGTCTGGCAAGCATAGAGATGTCGTGTTTTGCCGAATGGGCATGCTGCACAATCGAATGAAATGTCTGCAGTATGTTCTTGTAGGCTAGAAGTCATCCAGGTTGTTACAGAAGGTCAAGGTTATGGTGATTGCACTTGCAATCTTATTAGAATTAGGTCCTTTGTTGTTTTACAGCCAACATTTAGTCAAAAAGCACGATGCTGTGCCAACTGTACAATAATCTGGCATGTCTATGATGCTGATGTCATCACAGCAGGTAGAAACAAAAACAATCTGCGGTTTTTAGCTCTCAAGACTGGCCAATATGACTATATCAAAATATAATACCCTATCGTAATATAATATAATGTAATATAATATAATAGTGTAATACATAAAAATTTTAATAGGTTATTAAGTATTACTGGTGTTATTGGGTGTCATTAATAAAGCCATGATATTGAATCGACCCTTTAAACTACCAGAACTTACTGAGCACGCCATTGCAGAATATACTCATACCTACAATAAGATTAACCTAAAAATAATACTCTGCAGCTTCTGTATTTATGTCTATAATTTACAGAGTGTTTTTAAGACGTGGTGTGGCTCCACTCTGTTGTTGCTTTGTCAACACAACAAAATATCAGGTCATGATCTTTGGTTTAAACATTAGTCTCAGAAACAGTGGTCATGACTCCTACCTCGTATCCCTTCATCCTTCACAAAGCACAGATGTTCACTTAGAAATTAATATTATATACTGCAAAGTGAGCATGGTGTATCAATATTTTATGGTACACAGCTGTACAGATCCAGTGGTGGTGGTTTCTCTGACCTGACTTGAGACAATAGGCCATTACTGTTACTTTTGTTTATTCACACAATGTTTACACAATTAATATCGCCTACGATGTAGAAACGCAAAAAACGTAGACATCAGAACTTTAGAGCTATCCTAAAATCACAGAAACGTATACTCGATTTGTTAGTCAGATGTCTCACTTTGTGATGCTGTCATGTATCACTGCTGATTCCCTTTTTTCTATCTCCCATTCAGCATGCTTCTGCCCTGGCCTGTAAGACCAGATGCCATGCCAGAGGCTATGTCCCTCAATTGAGCAAGACCTTAACTCGTTTGCCAGCCGTTTACTCCATTATTTAATGCCCTAACCAAGTTCAAGGCAGTTACATGTGTGCCATTCATTTGCAACTCGGTACTGGGAGCCTGTCTATACCCGGGAGAGCGCGGTCTCTGAACCCGATTATCCTCACACAGGGCCAGAGCTTCCCTCATCTGTCGACAGCAGAATGCATCTCGTTCTAGTAGCTGTAGGCCAGATATGTAGTCAGAACTGCAATTTGCTTGTGGTTAATAGTGTGCTAATAGTACTAATTATTGTTAATAAATGTTTCATTGCTTATATTGTTTTTACTTCATGAAAAGTAAGGAAATAACAAGTGAGGGCTGTTTATTCAGGGTAAACAAAATGGTGATTATTTTCCAGTAACATCAAGTGTTTTATTCCTCTTACACTATAGCAATTTGAGAACTTTTATAATGTTTTCAGTTTCTTTAGGAATGACTGGAAAACTTACCAACTCTTACAAAGCACCAACAATCACGACTCCATCCGAGCGTCTCCTAATAGAAAACCAGTGATATCAAGTCCATTCATCATGAGGATCATTAATGGATCAGGCATACAAGCCACTTGTTAAAAGACTTATTTGTTTCGAAATGATCTTGTATTAGAAGGAGTGCAGTAGTATAAATCTGTGATCTGAATTAAAGTTCTGGTTAAAAGTTTGCACACACCAGTCAAATGTTTGGAGCTTCCATACAGTTAGTATGTATGTACAGTATGTATCTTTGTAAGTATCTATCTAATCACTTTCTATAACAGCGCCCCTGTCAGCGGTTCCAAAAGTTTAGACACACCTTCTAATTCCCTGACCGTTCCTAAAGTTTTATTTCTCTCTATATTCCAAAACAATGCCAAAGGCATCCACCATGTACAATAATCTACTTAAACAGGTGTAAAGCCTTCATACAGTACATACTTACTGTACCTACTTGCTTACTTATTTACTTACTTTATTGATCACAAAGGACATTTTTTTTTTTTATTGCAGAGAACTTTTATTTATTATTTAGGATTATTTCTATACACACACCTTACCCAACCTGATCAGTATTTGGTTTATATACTGTATAAGATTAAGCCAAATGATTGATTGATATGTTTAATTGATTGCGTTGTTCATTGCAAACAGTTGTTACAAAGGTGTCCTTTTGTTCTACATAATCATAGCAATTAATAGGTATGTGGATTGAAAAAATAATTAATTCAACTCTAGTTTATGTCACTTGTATACATTTTTCATCCATTTGATACTTTAGTTATACTTCTACTCTGTCCTGTTGCATCTTTATTTTTCTATTTAGCTTCAAACACAGGGAAATACTTAACTATATAGTGGAAGCATATTTCAGGCGCTGTTGTTGGGTTAAACAGTCCTAGTAATGACTTTGAGGGGAAGGAAAGCCATGGAGCAGTGTTGGAGTGCCGTGGCCTAGCTCTCAATCAGGCACGCTGGCGTAGGACAGAATGTTATGAGTCCCCCAGGCAAAGTGAAGGCAAATCTGTTGGGTGCAACTGTTCTCACTTGGGCCAGCTCTGCCCAGAGAAAGTGCCCTACTTACTGTTTCTGGAAGATGGCTTGATTTCCTTCCTGCTCTTTGTCCATGACACCCTTTTCTTTGGAACTGTAAGTTTTGCTTCTACACAGTTTTTGTGTGTATGAGTGTTTCAGAACACTGATACAGTCAGAAGAGGGTCGGGTACGTTAAAGGAATTTGGATTTGTTGTATTTGCCAGATTTTTTCTTTTAATTATTATTATTATTATTATTATTATTAGTGGATATCGCAAGCACTCCAACACACCCCAACTTGCAAAGCAAAAAATCTTTCCTTGCAGCATGATGGAGCTGCAGGTAGCCCTACCTCCTTATATCTCCTCGGTTTGAAGTTTTATACATTCCCCTCATGGACACATGGGTTCCCTTTGGATTCTCCAGTTTCCTGACCCTAACCAAAAATATGCATGTATGCAGATTGGCTAGTCTAAATTGCCCCTAGGTGTGAATGATTGTGTGCATGATGCCCTGTGATGGACTGGCATCACATCTGAGGTAATTCTCCCCCTTGCACGCGGTGTTCCTGGGGTAGGCTCCAGTCCAACACAACCGACCAGGATAAAGCAATTACTGTAGACAAATAAGTCAATTAAAGCATTGCTATACATTTCCAGTTTCACATGTGAAGCAAGTTGCACATGCATTCTCCTCACACTTACACACACACGCACGCACACACACACACACACACACACACACACACACACACACGCACACACGCACACACGCACGCAGTACTTTAAATGATTCTCATTATGGAGTATGGTTGTACTTCTGGTCCTCTCCATCTGCCAGATAAAGTTCATCACAAAGCTCATGAGGGAGAGTAGCGGAAGGGCTGGATGCTGACTACAGACCCACCCATTCCTACACTCTTTTAGCTTAAAAGCAAGCGTTTGTTGTGCTCTTTACTGACTGTGTGCTTGCTTTTTTTTTTTTCTTACCACAAACACATGGGCTTTTGGAAGGCAAATTTGGTTAGAGGTGGTACAGGTGGGGAGTCTGGCATGGACACCCTGCAGGTCGGCCCTGAGCTCCGGCCATGTGTCCCCTGCTTAGAGCATGGGCATTGACACCATCACTGGCACACGCCGTTTTATCCAGGGAAACACTCTGTCCTTAATTTTCTCACTCACTCATCCTCCTTCTCGCACATTCAGTCCTGTGCTCGCTACCAGCTTTGCTTCTGTTTCAAAGGTTTTGGACAAACACCATTCAGATTTCAAAAAAAAAAAAAAAAAAAAAAAACGGACTTCTTACAAAGTTTTTTCCTGCCAGCTTTTTTTTTTGCGGCTACTTGCATTAGAGCAAATGTTATTGATGCACTTATTTGAACATCTTATGTTCTGTAAGTGATAACTGATATGACTTTCTGAAAGAGACATATTGGTAAAAAAACAGGAAGTTAGTTACAGCAGGTTTGCTGCTCCAGAATGTGTCGGTTTGCTGCCGGAGGGAGTGCGAGCGAGAGGGTTGTTTGTAAATCGGTGGCAACTGCAATTCATTTTGCCGCTGACCTTGAGGGGGCTTCGCATTTCTTGAAGAAGAAAGCAGAAGCTGGTGGTAAACAAAGTTCACTTCTGACAGATGGATTGAATGACAGAGAGGTTGCGGGTGCCAGAATAGCCCTGGCAGCGGAGAAAATGTTCAATGCGGTCCAACAGGAGAGGAGGTGTGAACAGGTGCGGGGCTGCTGAAGGAAAGGGGACCAGATGGAGGAAGCCAGAGCCAGTTTAGTTAAAGGAAAAAGGGTGGGAGGGAGCAGCAAACAGGGGGGAGAGCATGCAGAGCGAGAGAGAGAGAGAGAGAGAGAGAGGATAGATGAAGGAGGGGGATGGAGAGATAGAGGGGGTAGTGGGGATGATCGGAGCGGCATTAGGAGCAGTTAGGATGGAGAGTAAATAGTTGTGTGTGGGAAGCAGATGTGACTTGGGGTGGCAGGTTGGAATCTTTCTTCTCTGTGGTTTTTCCGAGGGTTGGTGTCTCTGTGTGTGTGTCTCTGTGTGTGTGTGTGTGTGTGTGTGTGTGTGTCAAAGGAAAACGGGAGAGAAGTGTGATAACCATGGCTCAATAAGGGCAGCAAAACACCTGAGATTTGATGTGTGTGTGTGTTGTAGCGTTTTTTCACATATTACTTTATGCTCCATAAGACAAATAGATTGACTACAGAAAATACACACCAAAAAAAAAAAAAAAAAAAAATCACGTACTTGGCTCTGGGACGATGTGCTAAATTAGATATGAACTACGTATGAAATTAATTAACAGATTCCATTTATCAGTGCTTTGCATTTGCCCATCTGTTCTATGGTAGACTAATTTAAGTCCATTTGCTATCACTAGTTAAAAATAATATGTGCTTCTGTTTACCATGCAGTCGACGGTTGTGTATGGATTGGCGGCATAACGACCGGATTATCTCTCTTAATTTTATTCCGTTCGGTGTGAACATAAGCAATAATTGAAATATTTTGTGTAATTCCACATCTGCTTCATACCTTTTGCCTCATTATCCATATAATACGCCGTATCCAATTTACTTTTAAATTTCGGGGGAAAAAAAAGCATAAAGGTAAAATCAGCAGAGTGTAATGCAACTAAGCCAAGGTAACTCTGAGCTTACATCGACAGTTACACTGTGCTAAAAGCATTGTTGTAGCACAAACTCATTAGTATAGAAACCTCCTTCTCCACTTCTACTTCTCGATTGTTCGGTTTCACTGTTTATCTTGCACCGAAGGATAATCAACACTTGATTATGTTAAATCATGCAGCATTATAATCAGATTGAGATTGTTTTTCTGTCATTTTAACATTTGCCCGGTGCAGGTGTCTCCGGCTAAGTTTTCCTCCTGTCGTGCAGTACGAGTGTACTTTGTAAAGTTTCCCCCTGCACATGTGTTACCATACAAATGGTGGCAAAGTCTCTTCATGTACTGTCGAGCGGTGATGAAGCCAACCGGCTGCCTCCAATTTGCGCACATTTTAGGAACGGTAGCATTTGGTCATTCCTGGCGTAGGATCACGGTGCACCGCGGGGTGCTGCAAACTCTGCGCACGAGCAGTCTGTGGTATTCCAAATCAAATGGGCAACAGCTTGAATAGTGCCCACTTAGGCAGCTCGCAGCCCTCTCCCCTCACCAGCACCCAGCCGCCGAGCCTCCTACCACCCAGAGCCGCCTCGCGGCCGCAAGACATTAGGCCTCGCTCACATTATTACCGCCAGTGAGCAAACACACTCCGCAAACACACCCTGACCTGGCATGGGAGACGCGGCTTCTGACTGCCCCCAGCAGACCACCAGAACTGCACCTCCCGTAGCGGGGCAGCTATTGTGCCGACATAGCAGGAAGCCCCAGTGTGTCTGTCCACTTTACTTTTGTTTAGACCGTTTCTCTTTTTGTGCGAGTTTAAAACAACAACAATTACGGTATAGAAGATTTGCATTTACCAAATCACATGTAGTTCTGTTACGCTGCACTGTTTTTAAATGCTGGTAAATTTTGTTACTTTATACGCTACAACATATGTTTTATGTGCCATGAAAGAATCCCTCGTTCTGAACGATGAAAGGAAATACATTTAAAATTAGAGGTATACTTAAAAAAATATTCATATTAATATTAATAATAATATTTTTTTATATATCACAATCACCTCAATTCTATAGTTTATTAGATATTAAATTACATTAGTGAGCTCCAGAGGTCCACCCATTCTGGATGTACAGTAGAAAGGTGTCACCCATCTATCATATATGTATATGAATATATCTGACCTACCTATATATTTATATTCGTTTTTTATATATATATATATATATATATATATATACATCCACAGCTTGATTAAAAAATCCAGCACGTGATGGCTATGATTAGCAGGGGTTCACAAACTTTTTGAAGCCTGGGACTTCTATATTTATCGAATATATTCCATGAACCGTCATAGGGAAAATGAACATATGCATAATAAAAGTGTATTGAGTATTCATGACCACTTGACTGACGGAGCATATCAGGTTCAGGTTGACATTCTTTATCGGCCTCGTTGGAGATATTTATCTTCCTGATTCAAGTCTGGGTTGTAACTGTAACTGCTTTTAAAACTCATTCCCCGCCGGTTATGCCTCACTGCCCCTTGGGTGTCCCCGGACCCCTCTTATAGAACCGCTGTCTTCGAATACACCGACAGACGATTCTTACAGTAAATAGCCGGCATGGGATCTATAAATCTTTGACTACCATGCGGGAAGGTCACTTCAGGTAGTCGTAATATTCTATCATGCATAACCTCTAAATCACATGCTCCATCTCACCTGCTTAGTCAAGCACTCAGAGCCATTAGCAGAACAATGGTGTACCTCTCCCTCTTGCCGGTGTCCAGACACTCGACTGTAAGCCAACTTTTCTCGTTGGAACTTTCTGGCGGTCTGTCTCATGCTAATTGGTCGACAAACACCACCCCTTGCCGGCCGCCCCCGCACCCACGCCTGCCTGGGCCCCCTGGAAAGGCGTGCTAACAAATGGCTGGCTGCGAGGCCTTTGCGAGCCCCCTGCTGAGCGCTGGTGTGGATGGTGTTTTAGGCCGCTGTTCAAGCCCAGCGGGGGTTCGCCGTTCTCTCTCTCTCTCACAGCTCTCGCGGGCGGAGCGCCTTCACACTCCAGACGACAGCAGGCCTGCAGAGATGGTCACTTCTCCAGCTACGTTCCAAACCCAGTGTGTGAGAAAAGTTTTGGGCTTTGCTGTTAATTAATGCACTTTGACTTTGTGCAGTTTCTTTCTGGGTTTTTTTTTTTTTTTTTTTTTTTTTTTCCTCCACTGTGGCTCTTTTTGCCCACAGTTATGTTTTAAAGAGAGAAACTGTTTTTGGTAACAGGATTTGGTGACAGTTCAACAGTTCATGGTGGAACTTGTTTTGATTTTATATTAGTTTCAAAATTGGCTTCGTTTTAACACTTAAGTGTAAATGAAGTAACTCGAGTACAAATTAGCTGATGTGTGTTCGATGGTGTTGTAGCTTATTTATGTTGAGTACCTTAAAGAACCTACTACAGTCCCGCGTCTCTGTCTCGCTCTGTATCTCTGCAGGAAAGAGAAGGAGGCGCTGGAGCGCCGTTGTGCGGAGGACACAGCTGCTCTGACCTTCCAGGCTCAACGGCGCGAGGATGAGCTGACACAGACGCTCCAGCAAATGGAAGCGCAGCACGAGAGGAATGGTGGGTGTCCGCTGGTGTGCTCTCCCCTGCCAAAACAACCTCCTCCCGTCATCCCTCTCTCCTCCCTCTTCTTCTCCGCATCAGGAACACCTGTAACCTTTGGCTGGCCGAAGGGAGCAGATGCTCGGCTCCGCAGAGCCGCGGCGCTACATATTAGTTAGCGTTTAAAAATGGAGGGGAAGCGGGCAGCACTGCCCACTGTCTGTTGATTTCAGAGTGCTGCTCTCACATCTGTTGCACCATCTGGATCGACGAGTTTATTTACCTGTGTTTCGAGAAATTTGAGGCATGCTGATCGCGAGAACAAAGCACTAGGAAAACAAAGGGCTTCTTTTTGGCGCGGCTGCACGGCACACATGTTGTCTAAAGAGAAATGGCATCAGAGAATCAGCAGGAAACTCTGTGGGCTTATAGATTTAGTCCTTTAATACCACAGACCACTTCCCTCTCTAAAGTATATAATGGCCACTCACACAAGCTAATTATTTTTCCCTCCCCGTGTCCTCTCGCCCAAATTCTCCTTTCTAAAATGATTGACTCTTAGTAGTTGGTTGAGACAGAATAAACAGGGCGGCCTGGATAAGAACAGGCTTTTTGTCTTAATGACCGACTGTCCATTGTGCACGTGTGCCTCCACCAATGTTGCTCAGTTGTCTGCATGTGTATCGGGTTTGTACACATGTAGTGGAAGTATATAGGTGCTACCATCATGCTTCTCAAAGATCAACAATATACATTAACGGCGGTGGCTAGTCACGTACTGTACTGTATAGTTGCCGGGTGAGTATAAGGTAAATTCATTTGATTGACAGCCGCAAATGAAATCCATGTACTTGATGAGAGTAAATAAGTGATGTGTGACAGAAAAATTGCGCACACCACTTCCCCCTACACGTCACACCTGCTCCATGCATTCACATCTAATGTGTGAAAGAGAAAGGGTCAACTTCTTATATGGTCACTGTTCTCTCTCTCCATCTCTCTCTGATTCCATTTGCTATGCTTTTTTCCTTTTCTCACTCTCGCTTTATTTTCTTCCTTAGTTACATTCTGTCTGTCTGTCTATCCGTCTGTGTAAATCTTCTTGTACTTGCTACTAGATCTACAACCCAAAATGTAAATTCAAGAGCAAAAACGGCTTAGAGACATTTCCATGCATTCTGTATGTTCTGTCTATTCTGTAATTCCGTCATGCTCCTTATTAGTTAAGATTTATTAACAAGGCTTTCGACAGCATTTGATGATGTGAAAAGTGAAGGAAGTGGCCCGGGGGATCCAAGTATAATTCATGCAAGTATCTAGAAGATGCTGCTGTGCATTACACGTACTAAATAATCTAGTAACTGAAAAAGTCTTTGGCAATAATTACATTGACATACGTTTACAGTAGGTGCTTAGATAATCTGATATTGGGAAGATTCGAGTCTATATCGTATTCAGTAACTAAACCGAAATTAACTAAAAAAAAATTTTTTATTATAGTTTTGCCATTATTTATATATGTAACTTCATTTACACTTTTTATATTCCCCCAACTGTAGGTAGGCGAACAATTTTATTTTGGCAAAGTATTGGAGAAACATTAATTAACTTAAAAAATTAACAATATTGTCGACTTTGGTTAATTAATGATAGACTTAATGCTAATGCTTTATTCTATTTGCACTACTCCTGTCTTTGACATTATTAGACGGGCAGTATGTATTAAGACTTATTAAACAGGTGTCTGTACTTTAATCCACAAAGACACCAGCTGTGTACATGGCCACCTCAAGTCAGGCAATAATAGCACTATTCATTGTGTGAATGTAAACGCACACATGGTAATTGTCTCTTTAAATCTATATGAAGATATAGGTCACTGTAAGAAATAACGCTAAATGTACAGTATATATTATAGTCAAACTATTAACACAAAAACATCCACAAATCCAGTTCTATTCATTTATTTATTTTCAATATATATATATATATATATATATATATATATATATTTATTTATTTATTTATTTATTTTTTATTTACAGTAAAAGATTAATCACACAGTTATGGTTAGTTCATGTAGGTAGTTTAGTAAGATCAGTGCACTAATATAAGCTTAAATATCAGTTACTTCTTTTGAAAGGCAAAAATAAAACTGTATACTTGCAGACCATAATCTTAACTCTTTTATTACTATCATAAAACTGAATTCTCCCGTATCATTTTTGTTGAATTAAGATTTGTTCCTATGCTATTGATTTTACTGAAAGGTCGGTATTGCCGTTTTCTCTCCTGACACTATGTGATGCACCGTACAGTATGTGCGCACGCCTTGGCCTTTTCTTATGCTGTTATGTTGCTAAAGTCAAGCAGCTTATGCAAAAGTCTGCTAAAGCATGCATGACTGACACCTTACATTTGCAAACAAATAAGAAGCATTGCAGAAAGAGTAACACATGACATTTACTCTTGTGGTGCCATTACATACCCAAAGGAGATTTTCCCTTGAAAAGCACATCGTGTAGTATTTTATTTAGTGCTGCATGAATAATTGTACGAAAATGACTGAAAACCTGATATGGACCTGTTCAATTGTTTACCCACAAAAGACTGCAGTTTATTACAGGTACGATCGATTGATATTTGTAAATAGAATAGAATAGAATAGACAGATATTTGTAAATAGAATAGAAATTTTAAAGTTTTTTACTTTAGTAATTTATGTAGAGTTTGGTAATATTTAAGTATTTGTTTATTTTTTTAAATAATTATAAGGTGAAAAATAAATATTGGCCAACATCCTCTTAATTACATCATTATTTCCTGTTAGCCTAGATGTAATTGGTTTGAATACAACGTAGTACATTTAATAGTTAAATATCACAGTTTAAATCGCAATCACAAATATGTGTCAAAATAATCGCAATGTGATTTATTTATTTATTTATTTATTTATTTATTTATTTATTTATAATTATTATTTTTTTTTTAATCAAATCATGCAGCCCTAATTTTTCATACCTCTTATAATCATCGTGATCTAGCGGCATTACAATTTGAATGTATTAATTATCAGCATCCTACTTTTTTTACCTGTGTATAGTTATATTTAATGTTGTGCAGTATCAGTAGAGCAAATGATTACCTATAAACAGTTTTATTTTAGCAGTTTCTCTATTTGTCCTCCTTTCTTAAAGTTAATAAGACATAAAAATGCAGCTTGTCATGCTACTCAAGAAACCCCGAAACTGCCATCGTACACCGTACAGCTCCTGCTGTGATGAGCTGTTACTATGGAAAGCTAAAGTATTAGAGCGAACTCGTTAATGTCAAACTGTAATTATAAATTTACAGCTGTAACAATCATCAGTGCTGTTCTGTCATAGAAAAATGAAGCAGCACCTTTTGGCCTATCAGATTTGAGAAGTCAACATTGATGTGGTCTGATCTTTTTGGGATTTGTTACACACGTACGCAGAGTGTGTTGTTATGTTTGTGACCTTTTATGAACCTTTACAATGCTTCATGATTTGCATGGGGATAGAACGGTAGCACCACAGACTCTCGTTCAGCTAGAACAATTATAGCACATTCAAGGTTTAAAAGCCATGTTATGGACGTAAATGCACGAATAAGTAATTCTAAATGAATGATGTGAAGTTCTGATTTGTCATTATACTGTACATGGTATTCATTTGCTCTGTCGTCGTGTCACAGTTGCAGACATGGATGCCTTGTTGATCTTGCAGAATGGCCTTGTAGGGAAGCTGAAGGAGGAGTGTCACACACTTTGTTCAAAAATGGAAGCGCTAACCCACTCTAACAGGCAAGTAATGCTCAATTTCCTTAAAGCTAAATGCACAGATTCATGACGCACAATGCTCCTTTCCTTTCCCGAGGATGTTTATGTTCTCGAAGACCTATTGAGCTGAAGGTCTGAGTTAAAATATTGTAGAACATGCGGCTCTGTCCCTGTTAGGGATGCTCTGATATTCTGGGCTAAGTTTCAAGGTTTATTTATCACATGTAAACAGTGCATGTGGAAATCATCCAGAGCCTGGGTTAATGAAATACTCCGTCATAACTAAATATATATACAAAATATACCAAAATATCACTTCTAGCTAATCAGACTGACTCCAGTGTGGTTGCTTTAAGCTCATATCAAGCATTTGCGAATACAAAATTAAGTCTACCTCTGAGCGTTTGCCAGATAACTGCCTTTTTGTCCTATTTACAATTGTGCTGATTCT
>JAQQZT010000039.1:21987081-22017776 GCA_030068275.1 Clarias platycephalus | reverse complement strand
TATAGAAAAGAAATACCAGAATATCCCTTCTATCCAGTCAGACTGACACCAGTGTGGTTGCTTGAAGCTCATATCAATCATTCGCAAATGCTAAATGAAATCTACCGCTCATCGTTTGCCAGAGAAGTGACTCCCTATCCTGTTTACAATTGTGCCCTGGCTTCATACGACGTGCCACGGTTTGAGGGTGATATATAGCGCGGAGCCGCGTGCGCTGTTATCCAGAGCGTCGCATCCTGTCCATGCTCATGCCCCAGTCAGGGATCTGTTGCTGTACTCTGGCACATGACAGTCTGTCCTGGGTCCTGGCTCTGTTCTGCGCCTATCACATGCGCCTCTCACCTCAGGCCTCTGGGGTAGTCAGCTGTTAAAACAGCGTAAAGCGCATTACTCACATTGCAGCCTGCAATCTGCCACGGTCAGCCATCCCAGCTTGGGAAGGTACACACAGCTTCTGCCCTGTTTTCTCTCCTCCCATCCCCCTCTTCTACTGAAAAATGAAGGAGATAAACAGATTTGTGCTGTTTTGTTGCACAGTGTTATGATGTCGTATGTGCAAACAGCACCAATCCAGCCAAGCGAACTTTAGAGGAGACAAGATCATATACTTTATGGAAGGTTAGAGTGAACAAAGGAAGACCTGAAATCATCCTAAGTAACTTTTGTGTGTGTGTGTATATATCAATATATATCTATATATATTGTGTGTGTGTGGGTGGGTGGGTGGGTGTGACAGAGTTAGGCGAAAAATTTATACACATCTTTAGAAAAAGAAAAACATGTATAAATATTTTAATACTCAATTTATTGCTATATGTTTTTATATATACTGTATATGATAATATTATGATAATAATATGGTAATACTATTAATACTAATAATAGTGTGTGAGTGTATATATACATTTTTTGGCTGACTCTGTGAATAGGAATTGTTCAGCAACTCCATTTATTTTGACCATCACTGCTTTTATCAATTATAAGTTATTTGATTTATAAAAATCTAATTCTTCACATATCTGCAAAATATGCTTATTCTTCAGTTAACATTTAAAACAAATGTCTCATCTCTGTTTAGTCTATAGTGCTAGTCAAAAGTGATCAAATGAAGCACCACCGTGAAACACAACACAAAATGTATTTATTTATTTATTTATTTATTTATTTATTTATTTATTAGTAGCCATGGTCTAGTTATTAATACCATTAAAAGGTAACTGTTGTCTTTGTGAGTTGCTTGTAAGACAATAATTTTATTGCTGCTGTGACTACACAGATTTTAGTTAAAACATCCCTGAGGTAACATAGAAGTGACCTCCATCGCTAAACCCGTCATCACACAAATATATACAGTAGGCGATGTGATCATCTCTGTTCATGCACATGCTAGTATCTGTCTATTGACATCTTTGTTTTTCTTCAGTTTAACCTGGCTGTTTTAAATGATTTTTAGCAATTTGTTAAATGTCTATAGCGTAGTGGATAATTCTGTGACTTGGCCCCTCCAGAGGGTTCGAGTCCCACCTTCGGGTCTGTGTGCGTGGAGTTTGTTCTCCCCGTGCTTGGTGGGTTTCCTCCAGGTACTCCGGTTCTTCTCCCACAGTTCAAAGACATGCAGATTAGGCTTATTGCTGTTTCCAAATTGCCCGTAGTGTGTGTGTCTGTGTGTGTGTGTGTGTCTGTGTCTGTGTTTGTTATTCATTTATACTATTCCGTACCGTTTTAACATTGTTAAAGAGTTTTTCAAAATGTCTCTCTATTTATTATACATGCATACAAATGTTATAACAGAATACAATTGTTTAACGTCTGTAGTTCAACCACAAGAATAGAAAACATACTGTACACTTCCCAATAGGTCTTTAGCTATGACACTGAAGAACATCTGATTAACCATATACATGCAGTGAATAACCCAGTTATCTGGGTAGAATCCCGCTGGCTTTATCAAATCTTTCACAATCATAATGTATAAAGACATAATTTAATAAAATCTATTGGCATGTACTGCTTATATGTCTATTTGGATAAGCTGTTACTGCCCAAATCTGATAATGTTTGAGCTACGTTATTGTGCAATCAGTGATCGAGAAACTATCTGCACACAGGTTTATAAATGATGGTGTGAGCAGTTATAAACCAGGACCTTATGATGTTGTCAGTTTTATTGTTCTGTACACTGGGGCAGTAAACCGTGCACGAAGAGTTTTCTACTCTGCTCTAAAGTTAAAATGACAGCCAACAAATATCCAGGTTATTGTACTTATTACTATGTCCTTATACCTTCCAGCCCATTTGACTACTAACATGAATTAAATCTGTTTCAATTCCAACTTTTAAAAAAATCAGGAGTGTTCAAGTCAAACCGGGACTTGTGATGACCTTTATTGTATATGAAGGCGTAAAAGCGATTGACATTTACAGAAGACTTTAAGCGCAGTACAGTGATGAGAATCATAGCTGCAGTAAAACATTTGAATGGTGCAAACGTTTTAAAGGCCGTACGTCCGTGAGTGAAGATCCTGGCCGAGGAGCCCACTGCAGTCATTCCTGTGAACATTCAGCGAGTGGATCCTCTGTCTGTGGGGACTGAACACACAATCAATCAATCAATCACCACCTCCACTTGCACATTACAGGAGCTCGGATCGGCGCCATATCCCTCATACGGTCCTGACATTGCTCCAAGCCATTTCTGCATGTTTGGCCGTTAAAGGAGTTCCAGGGAGGCCAGCGTTTCAAAATGTGAAGCCGGCAGTCCGATCATGGCTCTGAGAAAAGGTTCTACCCTGAGGATATCCAAGCACTAGTGCATTAGTGTAGAGACATAAAGGTAGTTTATAACTCTCATATTGATGTTCTGTTATTCTGTCCCGGTTTGACTTGAATGTCTCCCGGACATTTATAAAATTGGAGATGAAATGTACATGACTGGCCGTAGCATGAGGTCATTGTGTAACCTGCAGGACACTGCTCGCTTTACAGTCTCATGTTCAGGCTGCCCACTTGCGTCGTCTCCGATTCCTACAGTGAAGTCTGGCCGAAAAACCACATCATATAAGGCTGACTGTACGAAATAGACCAACATTTCCCAAAGCTCTTGGACAGAGCAGTTGAAACATAGCTTATCACCAATTATCTCTTAGCATCCATTGGCATTCATCAGCCTTTACCCAATGCTGATATCATGCTGTGAATCTTTCGTCTTTCAGTATGCTTGGCAGTTATTCTTCATTGTATCTCTTTTTGCACATTAATGGTTTTCAACCCAAATGTAAAATTAAACCGATCTCTCCCTGCCAAATACAATATACTGTCTAACTGCTCGAGATCTCCAAATAGCAAATTTGCTGTAACTTTCTTGCTGGTCAAATAGTTCAATTTAAACGAAAGAAACATAAAAGTGACCTCGGCACTCTCATGCATTGCTCGTACAAGAGGTAAAGTTGTGTGTGTGTGTGTGTGTGTTGGATGTGGGTGTACAGGGCTGAGGTGGAACAGCTTTCTTTAGAGAAGGAGCACCTGCAGGAGAGCATGGAGAAGCTACGAGGTCGCTGTCATGAGATGGAGGAACAGTGTGTACAGCATGGGAGAATGCATCAGCGCATGAAACACAGGTATCTATGTATCCACACACAAACACGAAGAAGCATCGCACTCACCTCGTTTTTAATGCTCGGGGCTTCTGCATATTTTCATCTTGGAAAGAAAACAAGTCAGTGCTGCAATGATCACGTTCAGTCCATTCTAAATATAGTATGTGCAATATTTCTGGATATGACTATAAATATTTTGGGCCTTAAAAGCAGCAAAAAGGCATAAAAATGGACATAAACTGTACACCTGGATTTCTCTGTGACATTCCACGGAAAATTGGCCTAGTATGGTGTGTATGGCGATGCATGACAACAGGCCTCACATACTGTACTGTATATACTGTAATCTTGTAAGAATAAAAATTTGTGCATAGAAGTAGAAAGTCCTAAAACTGAAAGCAGAAATGTTTTCAAAGTAGAGAACAGAACTGCTGTAACACATCACTCCTACATCATCTAACACTCTCTATACCATGAAGGCTTCGTCGTAGCCTTACTGACCAGTGGAGCGTGTGTGAAGTGCCATCTGAGAGAGTGGCGTGTCTATGACAGCAGTATACAGCAATGTGTGTGTGTGTAAGTGTGTGCGGATGTGTGTGTCAGGCCCGTGTGTTGAGCCACACGTGGCCGCTCGATGCAGGCCTTTAGGGGCGTCTGGCACGCGGCCCAAGTCCGTGCGTGGGCGAGAGAACGAGTGTGGGTGTATCTGCAGCAACTCCAGCCCGAGCCGAGCTTCTGCTGGGAGCACAACATCCGTCTGCTCACAGCACAACCCTCCATATTGTTCAACACCCACTGCCTTAACCCAGCAGCCAGCCAAACAGGAACAAATAAACAGATAGAGCAAGGAGAGAGCTGGGAAAACAAGTTTATAGATACTCACACCTGTTTCACATAAATATTCGAGGTTATATTATAAATAAATTGCATTCGCGGTACTCATGCAGCATTGAAGGAAGACTCGGATAATGCTGCGTCGAGCCATAAGGAAAACACCCGCACAGGAAATTTCCCCTCCAGGACATGATATCATGTTGACATTTAACTACAGCTTTCACATTGAAATGAACAGCTTTGTATTTTCTTAATTGCTTGCCTTTATATATAGCGAACAGATTGCTGTGCATTTAACCCACACTTTTTCCCTTTAAGGTGTTTTAGAGGGGAAATGAATATTAAGTGAAGACAATATGCTATAATAGGCGATACATTGCTATAAAGTATATAATAATTATAATAATAAATAATAATAATAATAATAATAATAATAATGAAGCACATTTTCAGGATTTGGGATTTCGGATGTGCCTTGGTGTAAATGAATCGTTTCCGATGGTGTTCTGAATGTCACCACCAGAGGGCAGGGTCAATATTTACAGCCTCTACTTGTAGATAGAGATTTTTATTTTTATTTTTTTTAGGAGGTTGGATTAACCTTAAAGATTATTCTTCTTTATATACACCACATGTCAGTTATATTAATGAACAAGAATCATTTATGTTTCATAAACAGACCATGCTCAATTAATTACTGTTCTCCTTAAGGGAGAAATGTACAGACTGTAACTCGATTAAAAATAGGGTAAAAACATGACGTTATGTAAATGATAAAATGATAAATATTTTATAGAAATGATATAAATGATGATACATCAGTGTGTATTGCCACAGATATTATTCCATATTTTATATTAGGGGGATAAAAGTTGTGATTGCATCCGTTATTATTTACTATAGGAGAGGATTTTTGTAAACAGTATACAATTTGCATGTATTAAATTATAATCATCACACATTAACCTGATCAAAGAAAAAAAAAAAAAAAAGAACATGGAGTAACCAGGCTAATCAGGACGCCTTTTGTCGTATGTTTAAATATACTATTATGATTGTAGAATAAAATCCTTTCTAAAATCTGTAGCTAGAATTGTCCCGATCCGCCTGCTCGTCACGGAGCAGTAACGAAAGCCTCTCGCACCGATGCCGTAGTAGGAAATGCCATTCCATGTGTAGAAGTGAAACCGCGGGCCTTGTGAATGAGAGGTCTGGTGCTACATGCGTGCTCGGCGCAACGGGTGTCTCCTCTCCGTAGGAGACTTCTTCCTGCTGCCCGTGGGTTAAGGTGTTCGTGTTAATAAGCTGGTGCAAATGGCATCGGCATACATGCAAATAGCCAGGGCCCCACCTCAGATATTCTTGATCGGGCTCGCAATCTGTGCTGCGAAGAGCCGCAACAGCGTGGCACGCATGCAGCATTTGGAAAATCAGCTTGATTTATTTTTACCATTCGAGAGCCAACGCCAAGCAACACAGGGGTTTTCAGCACACAATGTTTCACTCCTGCACATAATTTATTTATTTTTTCTCGCGGTATTAACATATTTTTTTTGCCCGGAGATTGGGGTGAGATATCATAGAAACCCAGCCAGTGAAATATGAATGGATTTGGTGTGTTGGCTAGAATTGTTTCTTTTCTTTTTTTTTTTCTTTTTTCCCCCCTTCTCTGTAATAGCAGTGTTTTTAGGCACATATGCATTTCCACGCTATTTATTTCCTAAATGCTTCCGGAGCACGAGTTCACTGTCCTGTCTGCTGGTTGGCGATTACCGAGTAGAAAGTCGTCTTCGCCATCTGAATCGAAACACAGCAGCCAGGACGGAACCATCACTGTCATTATATTATAATAATTATCACCATTTTTTTCAGTTTATTAGTGACTTGTAGGGAAAAATTCTGTTTTATAGAATATTTACATAATACAACACAACAGCAACAATACCGACAGATGGTTATGGTGCTTGTACAGTAAGTGTGCAGTTGTGTAATGATTGTAGTAATTGTTTTAGGTCTTTTCAAACAGCAGTGAGGACTTATTGCTAAGGAAACATTTATGTTTATTTGAGGTCATAATGCATGTTTTATAATGCCGGGATGAAGTTTTTTCTCACGGGTTATTTTTATTTTTAGCAATTTCCATACACGCTACATTTCAACAAGTCTTTTTAAATCATCCAGTTCGCTTAAAGAATGTTTTTTTTCCCCTTGATGCCTGAGCTTAATAAAGCATCTCTGCATAGTTGAGAAACAGTAAATGAGAGTTTGGATGGATGAAAACGATCAGGTTTTTGGCAGTTTACCATTTCACATATCTCGCCCGTGTAGATTTCAATCCCAGTGCACATAAGAGTCACAATCCACCATCACTCACTCACACACACACACACACACACACACACACACATGCGCACGCGAAGACACACACCACATCTGCTAGCGTGCCCCTCCACCAATTATCACCCTGCCTCATCAACATACCATATACGCACGCATACAAACACACACACTCATAGATGCAAACACACTTGTGCTTTAAAGCAGTGCCGTAATGTATACGCAGATGTGTGGCTAAATCTACAGGCTTCTGCCAGCCAAATGGTGACATAAAGAAAGATGGTTGTGGCGTCTGGACGTGCATCGAGTGTAGCTAGGATCGGGGGCCGTGTCTGCGTGCGTGTGTGTGTGTGTGTGTGTGTGCGTGTGGCTTTAGCACCCTGCACTAGACTGAGGGAGACGGTGTAAGGGAACAAATGGGCGCGTGCATCAGGGCCGGGAACAGCCGCGCTGCTGCCGGGGAGATGGCTGAGCCCCGGGCGAGAGCTGCTTCATCTGGTTCCCTGCCACCCCCCTTTTACCCTCTTATTGCGAATGTGTGTGTGTGTCTACGAGAGAGACACAGGACGCACACACATAACCGCTCTCCTAACATTCCGCCAAGAGCAAGGAGCCTCAGTAAACTTTTCACTTGCAAATGAAGTTGGCAAGGAGAGGATAAGCTGCAGCATGTGTGATGCGGCTTATACTCGTCAGTGATTATTTAGCATCCTTCTGTATGATGTTTGTGGTCTTAACTGTGTAAAATCTTTTTATGCTAATGATTGCGTTTTTGGCCGAAGATCGCTCCAGAATAACATGCATTACAAAAGGTACCTTCTTGTAACTAAATTACTTATAAGGCGTATAAAGCTCTCATTAATTTGCAGCTCTTTTAGGTGTAGGTTTTTTTTAAGTATCGGATAAGAATTGCTCATGGTTCTGCTTGTGTTGCTCATACGGACTGGTTTAAAATAATAATTCATTTCTTATGCTTAATCAGGCTTTGTTGTATTAATATATGTGCATGTTATTTATATTAAAGGGATTTTTTTAATACCTCAAATTCTGACTTAAATCAAACTTGAGGTGCAGTAAGTACACTACCTTAGGTCTTCATCATCTGATCTGCACACCGACGATGAAGTTGGTCACCCGGAAAGCGAGGACGCAGTCAGTAAGTAATCGGGTTCCACAACCCTACTGTAGGTCTGTGCAGAACGTTTCAGTGTATTCAGTACAGATTTAACTCTTTTATTTCCCCCGAGAGAGACATGCAGGTAGTTCCAGTTAGCCGTACAGCTATTTCCGCTGAAAGAAAATAGTTAAATTTATACTAAAGTACAGCATAACTTTGGAAGATACCGACACGATTTAGCTCAGTGGCACTGCAAAAACTTGATATGCATGGAATGTGGAATTTGACCCCGATGGCTTACACAGTAATCTCGTCCCGGGTGCTGACAGACTTCACAGAGCAGGAAAACTTATAACGACCAAGGTGCTTATGTACACCTCAAAAAGTTTCACCTTCAGAAACTCGATAGTATCCCTTTAAAAGAATTAAAGACATTTATGTTCAATATTAAAGTACTCAGAAGAAACATTTATCTATTGAAAGAAACATGAATAAAATGTACTGGACTAAATCTTAATGATTCTTGCAGCGTTAATGTTAGTTACATTTAAGGCTCATCCTTTTCTGTCTAATAGAACGAGTAGCTCCAAACCTTTCCTTTGTTTAGGAAAAAAAAAAGTTTTACTAAACTCCCTCATTCTGTGGCCCAGCATATGCCACCTCACACCTGCCTGTTATCCCCTCACCCTCACTCTGCACTTGACTTCACAGATTCTATTTTCAGAGATGAAGAGTGACAGGTGGTGTAAATCATCAACCTACTTTGGTGTGGCATCGAAGCTGCACAGTTGCAGTTCTCCATACTGAGACTAGGGGGCAGCAGTGTGCCTCTCCACCCTCCTCCCACACTTGAGCCCCTCCATGACCAGCTGTCCCATGATGCCCGCGGCTCGGTGGCCTGCTGGAGGAGAGGTGTGGCGTTCTGGCTCGGCTCGTGTACCGAGCGCATCCCAAGGCAAGCTGTAAAATGTTCCACAGTGCATCCATGCGCTTCTTGTCTAGCACAAGGGTCTTGTTTATGACACCAAAAAGTGCTCACTGTGCTCCTTTAAAAGGCCCTCGGTGCAAGCTTTCAGGAAAATAACAGCTGACTGTGGTTAAATGGTCTAACTCGGCCCGAGGTGCAGGTGTTGGTGAACGTACAGATGCACGCATGCACACTGAGCGCTGCTGCTAAATGGAAATGAGGTTTTTAGTTGCAGGATGTGTTAAGAGCCGCGCACATGATGGTGCATCCTGCAAGGAAGCGTTTGCTTCTTTAGATCTTAGCAGAACAGAAGAAGCATTAAGTTTGTGGAAAATTTATATAGATTTTTATAAAAAGACAAAATAAAAGGAAAGTTTATTAAAAAAAAAAAAAAAAAAAAAAAAGTTTAACTGAAACCTGACTCTTGCATGCAAGTTCTCCTGAAGGTGCAAATAAGTGAGTCTGGTGTGTTAAGCAGACCTGTTATGCAAAATTCTTTTTTTAGTCTTAGACACACCAACAAGAAACATGAGGGGGAAAAAAAGCATTCTCTATGTTCTGTTTTTTTTTTTTTTTTTTTTTAAATAAAAAAAAAAGCCAGCTAGAATTTTCCCTAATGTGACCTCATATCAGGAGGTCCCCTCCCCTCCCACCCCCAGTTTGTTGCTTTGCTCTGGTGGGTAATGTCTCAGCAATTTCATAGACACCCTGGACATAAACAGTGCGTTCAGAGGAGGAGTAAAATAAAGAGGTATGAAAAAAAAAACTTGTCTGAGGGACATTTCAGCTGGAGCACTTTTTAAAGGAATAGCTAAATATGGGACCTTTAAATAAGAAATTAAAAGCTGATTTTTAAAAAAGAAACTGTTATAAAAAAAGTTTCAAGAAAGTACATTTCCTCAGGTTTAAAGGATCTTCTGTGATTAGACGATAACATTTTGCTACATAAATGCATTGATTAATTAATCATTCGTTATACATTTGTTTATAAGCATTTACTAGATGCATTAGGTTCAACACAGTTTTGATAGTTCTCCTTACTATCAAACTTACTGTCGGTCATGTGACTTTAATGATAGAAGCAAATGTTTCGTACGGAGTCATACCCCAGTATATCTGAATAAGTAACTATGTGGAGATTTATAGATCAGTATGTCCAGACGTATGTTTGTTAAGATTGATGTCAGCATGGTGACCTGCCTGTTGCAGCGTCTATTGTTTCGGGTCGCCCCTCTGGTGGACTTCCTTCACGACATTCCCCACGACTCATGAGGAGGAAACTGGCAGCCATTTCGGGTCAAATCATCTGGTTCTAGCGCCTCCGGATTCTTAGTTTTTTTTTTTTTTTCATCCTGGTGAGTTTCTGTTTGAGCTGCCTCTGGATTCCAGTTTTCCTCCAATCTCCAACCGCTCTCGCCCACTCTGAGCGGAGGAGAAGCCAATTCTCATAAATACAGATGGAGCGGTAAACACTAAGGATATCTTTAGACTTATGTAAATTCAGTGTTCTGGAGCATTAGCCTAGTGTTAAATTGCGAAATTCAAAAAGCACGAGCTTCAGTTAGAGGACTGAGGTGCTTAGTACCATCACGAAGCACTTTATATTCATACAGACACAAGAGAATTTAAACTTTTTTTTCGCTATTTTTTGTGTCTGGTCACGAAACCTACTTTTCTGATCTGTCTACTGCTGTAATGAAACCAAAAAGAAAACGAATCACCAACATCCAACCAATCGGGACGAGAAGGCACCTGTCTATCATGTTGCATGCCTAGACCCGCACTAGCGCTCAGAGACTAAGCTGAGACTGCATGTGTATATATTTTGGTGTCACTGCGCTGGTGGGAACGCTGAAGGGTGTGGCTGGATTAGTGTGGATTTTTTTTTTTTTTTTCTTTAATTCTTGCAAATGAAACCAACAATGCTGTTTATCAGTAGAATTGAAGAGTTTTTAGTAAACTTATGACGTTTCCCCCTCGCACTCGGTGACTCTCTGGTATCAGAAACCCCTTGTTGCGTGTGCATCTTTAAACGTGGATACTTATGTTAGCCGAGAGGAAGACATGCTTTATTCTCGTGTCTCGTTCTAATTCTCGTTCCTCTATCTGCATGCTAGCGCTCGAGTAGGCACGTCGCCAGCCTCTTTTTTTATCACATTAATTTTTATTCTGAATTCCTGGGAACTCTGATCGCAGTAGAACGGCCTCGTGGGAGAAGGAGGAAAGCGGAGGCAGCAGTAGCAGCAGTTCAGCGCGGGTTACAGAGGCACGCCGTGTGTGTGTGTGTGTGTGTGTGTGTTTGAGAACTAGAGAGAGAGCGGGAGCTGTGCTGGCTTCAGTTAGTCTGGGAGCCAGCAGATGGTGTCCTTTCACCAGGGCCAGCAGGGAAGCAGAGAATGGGGGGACAGTCTGCCCCCTGTCCACCCTCACACTCTCTGTCTTTCTCTCTCTTTCACATGCAGGCCCAGCAGTGGGCAGAGGCAGCAGTGGCCAGGCTGCTCCAGCTCAGGCCAGCCCCATGCGCTAAGCTGTATTAAAACCTAATTAAGTTGCGTGCCAGTAAATAGGAGGAGGTTATTGGATTTGCTGCCTTAGCTGCTGGATGGCCTTCTAATTTAATCAGACCCCTGTCGCTCGTCCAGCTTCAACCAGAGCTGAGGAGTTCGCCCCCGTTTTTCACCCTGTCTTTCCTTTGATTTGGACGAGTCAAGCACACACTAATGCACTAATCCTGGGCTGTGTGTGTGTGTGTGTGTTTGAGAAGCAAGAGGTCAACCCCCTCAATAGATCCGACACTCACATGTGAGAGTGTGCAGGGTTTGTTGGTGCGGCTTCAGAGCACTGGGATTGTGTAATAGGTTAATTCGCTGCATATGCCTGCAGTGGTGAAGAGGTAAAGGTGATGCGGATTGTGTTTGGGTATACGAGGGAATTAACTACCTAATTACACAACATTCTTAACTGCTTTAACACACTTGACCCTGGGTTGTGCCTTTGGCTGCTGTTCCTGACTGCATTCGTAGAAAAAAAAAAAAAAGTACTTGAATGAACGATTTTACTCAGCATCGAAATCCCAATTATTTCAGCAAATCACAATTCTTCAGCTGATTTAGGGATTTTTTTTTTTCCATTGCACATTATTTGAATGAATTATGGGCATTGTGCATTTAATGCCTGTAATTGTTTTAAAATGAATAAACATTAAATTAACTTAAATATTCAGACTAAGATTCCGAATGCAAAACACCTACTAATCAAAAATTCATTATTCAGTGCAATGGATTCAATACAATAATTCAATACAACCTGATATATTAAAAAATATCAACTTTGTTTATTGTAGTACCGGATTCCTTGAACGTTTAGTTAATTTTGCAGCAATAAAAATAATAACCTTTTTAACTTGTTAATCCGTATATATTCATAAACATATGTGTAGCAGTTATGGAATATAGTGCTTACACACCCAGTGCCCCTTAATCTTGGACATGTACCCAACAGGTGGACTTTGTAGGGGTACAGTCACACTACTAGTACCTTTGCTGCTGCTGTACATCACCTGTGTCAGTCCTTCTGCTCGGTACTCTACATGAATAGAAAAGGAACCAGAATTATTTGAGAATAATCCCAGATTGAATCAGTGCGAGTGAATCAGGTACAGCTGTTACGGAAAAATGATAAAAGCAGAGTGGTATAATCAAAACAGCACATCTGGAAGTGTTTTATTGTTTTTTTTTCCATGACAGGCTTCCAGCAATTTTGTATTTTTATTAAACTTAATAAAGAACGCGTTATAGATATTTATAGTTTGGAAACTTTAATATTGAGGAAATTCCAAGTTCCTGTTATCTCTTTAGTTATGACAATTCAAGCCTCCATTGTAGCATCTCAAGCCGCTCTTCTTTACTCTTTCATAAATTTGATTTTTTTTAAAACAAAAAACTGCTCTATCCTGAGGACTGAAGTCCGTCCGTAAATAATTTAAACATCTACTTATGAAACTCTTCACCATATGAAGCCAGCACTACTGCCAGACCTGTGCTAATATACTGTATACTCATGTAAGTCAGCATCTGACCAATCAGATTAGAGAATTCAACAGGTGTTTGGTACAACTGAAAATAATTGTAACTGCACAGCCATTATTATAACCATAATAAGTTAATGAACAATTAGAAAATGATGAAACAGTATTTTCACATGTTCAAGATACGTTTTCACAGACTTTACAACTTGAGAATCTTTTGGGGACGCTAGCTGTGTTCCCTGTGTATATTGGGCGTATTTATCAAACCGTGGGTGTCGTATCTGTCAACAGCTGACACCACATGCATTGCGCATCTTCTTTGGCCATTTTGATTCACCACCCTCTCTAACTAAAGCAGATACTGTACTCTACATGAGTCTGTAGACGGAGATGGGGACAATAGCAGGGAGTTGAGTGAGAGCCAGGCTCTGGAGGTGGGCAGCAGCAGTGGCGCCAGTCTCCCACAAAGCAGGGCCTTAGCCTGGCACAAACTGCCCTCCATCCAGTCAGAGAGGGGATGATGGGAAAAGAAAGAAGATCAGAAGAAGAGACGGAGGCCTGTGCATCAGACTCGCTGCCCATTGAAGCTCAGACTAAGCAGCTTCTTCCAGCTCTAGCGCACAGTGAAAAATAAGAGAGGGGGGCAAAAAGAAAGAGCAAAGAATGACATTGAAAGACAGATTATTGTTAAGCGTGAGGGACCAAATCTAGGAGCATTTGCCCACCACAGCCTAAGCAGCCTGCTCCAGTTCCCACAGGAGGGAGCAAGGGATAAGTGGGGGTGTAGGGGTAGAGAGAGAGAGAGAGAGAGAGAGAGAGAGAGAGAAGAGGGCCTGCACAGACGGCAGTAGCCCCAGCCAGCAGGAGCAGGGCATCTGTCTTCCCCCTAAGCAACGGCTAGAGGCCTTCCCTCTCCTCGCTCTGTCCTCCGGAGCTGGAGAAGCAGCTCTGTGTGTGTCTCTCTTGGCTCTGACATGCTACTACGCAGAGAGAGAGAGAGAGAGAGAGATCTGGGACATGCTCACAGTGGAACCAAAGAGCAGGCTGCAGGGGAAAACGAGGATTTCCCAACCACATCTACATATTTACTTAAAACAGCCCTCTAGCTCCACTGCACCAGACGTGATTTCTTCATTCAGGTGTATAGGGAACTGGATCGAACTAACTGAGCACCAGACTAGAATGTGAAACACCGATAGAACGTTATCAACCTTGCTCTTATTTCCACACCTGAGGCTGTACAGTATGCGTGGAGAGGAACGGATCCCATGTCCATGTGCGACACTGGTCTGTGGTTCGCTGTGCGTGACCTCAGGTGCAGACTGTACTGTACTGTACTATGAATGCAAACAATGTTTGATGTAAATTTGGTCAAACTCGTCACCTGGAGCATCCCTCATGATGGTCCGCAGAGGAGATCAAATGTATTGACACCACACCCTGAAGTGTTTTATTCCGTACTCATGGTACATAGTAGACTTTTTTGTGGATTATTAGTGAATCTTTACTTTTCAGAGCTGCAGTTAATTTTATTCATCTTTATTATCAGTTTCTTTGCATTTACAGTCACATATTCTGTTGTGGAATGTCCACAGGACATTTAACTTATAGCTACTATGATCAATGGTTACAAACTCTAGAAAGAAGCTTAATGCCTAGTTCCCTGATGTTTGCTCCACTACTTTGTTGTTTGTGGGTATAATGTTTAAATGAATAATGTTAAATATTATCCATGTGAGTTCTCTCATGTTGGAATAAATATATTCTTTCTGCGTGTTTGCTCCATGTAAGGGGAACATTAGGTGGCATGACGAGTTTCAAGGAAGAAAAAGTTTGCACCCGTTCCCAATCGGCAATCTCCATAAGAACACCTCTCTCCACTCTCTGATTACTTTGGATTTTCATCCACTCTGGTTTTGGCTGAGTAAGAAGCACCGGCATCTAACCAATCATAGATGAGGCTGAAATCATTAGGCAAGGATTACTGAGAGGTTGTGAAGTCTAACCTAACCTAAAATACTACTACTACTACTTTCACTTCTTCTGTTATAGTTCTGCCAGATTAAATAAAGCTTCACAGCCAGCAGAACCACTTTGCACATGTGAAAGAAAAAAAGTTCTATTCTGATGAAATGTTTTGTGCATGTAAACACATCTTATCAGATCAACGTCCATACGGTTAAGTCGAAATCTCTAATTGTATTGCTTTAATTCGGCCCATGTAAAAGTAGCTTGTTTTTTTCCCAAGATTTTTATTGTCATTTATACCTAGGTACAATGAAATTCTTATTTTGTCTTAGCCTCTCGAGAACAAAGAGAAGGGCAGTGAACAATACAATTACAGTAAGAGATAAATTTAAATAAGAAGCAGCAACAAAAAAAATAGAATAGAAATTTTACAGTGTAAAGAACCCGTAATATGGTTTACTAACCATTTCCTAGTACACTGTGGTACAAGTCAACAAATAAAATGACCAAGTGGAGGTAAAGTGACGAGTGAAGGCAAAGTGACTTGATGTACTGTATACAAAGCAGCTTTACACAATCAAAAGAAATTACGGAAGTTTGTTTGAAATGTGAGTGTGTATGAATCAAAATGGTCAGTTTGTCCCTGGTGAGCAAGTCGAGGGCGGCAGTGGAAAGGAAAAACTCCCTGAGATGGCAATAGGAAGAAACCTTGAGAGGAACCGGACTCAACAGGGAACCCGTCCTCATTTAGGTGATAACGGATAGCAGGGATTGATCTGCATCATACTGTGTGTTAGGTGGCAGGCAGTTCGGTATAACAGTGGATGGCTTTAAGTTAAAATGGAGTCCAGTTCGTTATTGGAGGCTCAGGTAGACTGTAATTCCAGTCCTGAACTATGGAGCAACTGCAGTCATAAGTCCTCAGAGAACACATAAACAGGATAAAATCGAGATCACGTTCTGGGGTCAAAGACTTTAAGAGCAAAACTGGCCCCAAAATTAAATTCTTTAGGACTTATCCCAAGTCAACATGCCAGAAGCTCAAACTCAAAATTTTAAGCTTCATGTAGGGTTTGGTAGCAAATCAACGATCATCTCAAAAATATCACTAAAGTGCTCTCAAGACACAGAGAGTCTTATGTCAGCCTATTGTAATGCTCTCCTAACCGGTCTAATAAAAATGTTACATACATATAAACGTGTTGGATATACAGTACATGTGCATATAACTTTTTTAACTTTTCTGGCACTGGTTTGAAAAACGACAATGTATTCCACAAAGTGCAAATAATATTTCTTAAAAACTTGATAAGGGTATGTTTGATTAGCGTATCTCTCTGCAGCTTTAAATGTGTTTTTAAATTCTGCGAATCTTTTGTAATGACTATGCACCTTTGAGTCCTTGTGCAGATTTCTCTAGCCTTGGTTCAGTCTGTGAGGAAGTACTGCGTGAGTGCAGCATAGAGTTTGTTTATTTGGCTTATTTTTGGTTGTGGGTCTATATACATTACTTCGCCACGACACCATGGCAAGGTGAATTGAATACCATTGATAATCAATTATATACCAGTAAACTGGTGACAGGATTGTTTGCATTCATGGCTCATTAATGTCCGTGAGGACCAATCAGGTCAATCAAACTAGCCCATCAGGTCCGATCCCACAGAAAAGTCAACGTATCCCAAACTGCTGGAGAAAGTCAATGCTCGTTATGATAGAATGGCACCAGACCGCCCAGTGCACCACAGCCCACCATGCACAAGGACCAGCAGGCAAAGAGCCAAATCTGGCCTCTAAATTCCAATCCAGTTGAGCACCTATGGGATGCGCAGGACAAACATCCATGGCATGTGATGGTGCCAGACACTACAGCACACCCCTACTGGTCTTGTGGAGGCATGAGGCGCCCAGGCAGCACAAGGAGAACCTACACAATATTGGGCTTAATGTTTTGCCTTGTAATGTTATGGCTGATCGGCATTGTATTTGTTCTTCAAGGCCTAATTTTGCAACAATTTTTGCAACTAGAGTAAGGAAACCACAAGATATATGCTGAGACCAAGCGCTACAGTACATTTTGTAACGATGCATCTTATTCCCTTTCCTAGTGTTTTTGCTTCAGGCCGAAAGAGCTGATGTTTGAAACAGTAAATTAGAACTTAGCTTTTGATTAGAACTGTCATATTATTTTGTGTTATTCCTTTTCATACAACAATTAGATTTGAACAAGTAATTTGATTGAGCAAGAAGCATTCCATGAGTGCTGATATAGAGTACAGCAGCACTGGGACATTTAGCTACACGTCTCACTCCACATCACAGGTGTTGTACTAATCATAATTAGTCTGTAATTGACCAGCTTAACGTTAGTTCTGCCTGTTGCAGAAGTGTGTATGTGATGGCAGAGCCAAACAGCTGGTTAAATAAAGGAACAAATCATAATCTGTTGATGATAAATGGTGTTTGTGAAACTGTTGTATAAAAGCAATATCATGCTTGAGGGTGTGGCTGTTGTGCTGGATATCAGCATGGCTGTGATATATTCGGCACTCAGGCTAAAAGATGAATAATGAATAATATTTATTGTCTCACAATTTACTAACAGATGTGAATATATTTTCACCATTGATCTGCTGCTTGGAAGGATAGATTTCTTTTATTTTTTTTGTCAAACAAACATTGTAATGAAGGTAGAACGGAGTGTGTGCCGGAGTGTTTGGGCCAAGTGATAAAAAAAAAAGCCCTTAGGAATTGGGTTAGCAGGTGGAACTGGTGAAAACTCGTGTCCCTTTACATCGACCCATTCTGGGTATGAAGTTGTGTTTACGCTGTCTCTTGTGCAAGACTTGTTATACTGTAATTAGGGTTGCACTGAATGTTTTCACCCCAAATAGCAAAAATAGCACATTCACTGTTTGGCTGAATGAGGAAGGATGCTAATGAGGGAATGATGCAGAATATTTGGTCTGATTACGCCTCGCTCTTCAGTTACAACAACACTACAGACAAGTAAACACAGTGAACATAGAACGTGCATTGCTTCATAACACTTTTGTTGTTGCTGCAGAAGCTTTTGTTTAAAAGAGCTGTGCAATTTAATTTATTATACAATTTAATTGCTCTTTTATTGGTTGATTATAGTAATTTAATTAATTAATTGATTTGATTTTATTCAGAACTGATTCACACTTTTTCAAAATTATTTTGGTAAACTTACAAGCGTTATCTGAAAATATCTAAATTTGATGAATTCTTTAAAAAATATATACTACAGCTTTTGCATGAAACTGCTCCCAATTTGTGTATTGCTTCTTCTTCTCTTGACTTTATTGGTCGGTTGGTGCAATACTGACACCTACTGGAGTGGAGTGTGAAGATTGGCAGAGGAAAAGATGTAGCTTTGTATGTATCCAGTCCATTTCGTAGGTGTTCAGGTGGGGTTGTGCTCAGGGCTCTGTGAAGACGTCAAGTGGTGTTTCTGACCAGCCTTGGCAAAGCATGCCTTGATGAAGCTGACTTCGTGCACAGAAACATTGTTACGCTGGAACAGTTTCAGGCCACTTGGGTTCAATGAAGGGAAATTGTAATTCTACAGCATTCCGAGACATCCTGTGTAATTGTCTGCTTTGATCCCTGAGGCCCTATTTTGAGGAAGACCCACCATATATGTACTGTAGAGTTCAAATCTCGATAGGGCACAGTATTAACAGAATTAATGGGGGAAAAAAACTAAATAATTGACATGGCCAAGACTGTCAGTTTTATAAATGTTTGATTATTTGCTCATCCCTAATTTAAACTCTTCAATGTAAAAGATTCTGCACTATGTCTAAATCACTAAGTGTGTGATATTGATCGTGTGAACTGCTTTGTATAAAAGCGCTACCTGTCCTGGCCTGCTGTTCAGATGACCCTCTCATGGATTTGATCTCAAATAGATCAAAAGGTTCCGTCATTAAATCTAAAAGCGGACCGAATCCTGAGAAACCTTGAAATGCATGTGAATGTTTCATGGATTCCATTTTTTCGCTCATGTTGTTGCTGATGTGATCATTTGTACTAAAACATTTGGGTTAAATTGAAAAAGACTGCCAGACATCTGGGCCCCGCCGCAGTGTAACATGATGAGGATCGTGTATCAGCAACACGCTATAAATCATTTGTGTAGCTTTCATCTCTAATTACGCGGAGGATGGAATTGATTTTAACTGATAACCGTTAATCAAAGCATCAGTGCGATCATTAATTAATGACGAGCCCTTAGTTACTAGCGCGTGGTTACCTAATAGATTTATTCCTTTAGGAGACTAAATATTAGTGCTCGTGATAAAATAATAATAAAAAAAGAATCCATTCTTAATTGATATGTTCCTGTAAAAAGAAAACCTTGGAGAGCAGCCAAAGTGGTGAGAATGATGAAGAAACACGGGTTTTCAGTCTTAATGTTACTCCAGTGGACGCATCCGTACAGCAAATCAAAGTGTGTAAGGTTGTGTGTGTAGCAGGTTTGTGCTGTGCGTGGTGAGCGCTGATGCCGGTTGTTGTTGTTGTGTGCAGATTGCAGCAGCTGGACCAGCACTGTCAGTCCAGCGCTCAGCAGGTGATGGAGCTGCTCAACAGACAGGACCAGCTCGTGCACGAGAGGCAGCGTCTCACGGAAGAGATGCACAACCTGCGCGTACAGGTGAGGCCTCGACTCACTGCCACTCAGGAACGAGGCAGCCACGGCGTACAGACGTTTGTCTGTAGCACAAACAAGGGTTGCCAGTATCGCATGAGTGATGAAATCGGAGTAACCGTGTGTTACTCGAACCTGCGTTTCCTGCTCTATATCCTCACCGTGCGTTTCCGTTTCCGTCGCTCTGGATCTTACCGCGTGCGAGAGCGGAAATGATGAAAGTCGTCCGCAAGTTTGCGATCACAAATCGCATCGCTTAAATCCCAACTGCGCCGATAGCACATTTAGTCTACTTCTATGTCAGCTGAAAGAGAGAGAGAAAGAGCGAGCGAGCACAAGTAGCACAGCAGCTGGTAGCCATGGCTGCACATCACGCAAGACTAGGCGTCCACAGATGCTCATCCAGATTGCTGCTAGAGGCGCGTCAGCAACAGACAGTGACTATCCGCGCGCTGACATCTGTAGGAGATTATGGCAAACAGAGCGCCACTCTGCAAAGCGCCGTCGCTCGCAGCTCTGTTAATACTGCCATGCTGTTGTTTTGTTAGGAGAGAGGTGAGAGTTAACAGCTCGCTCTCTCCCTCAGAGAAACCGAATCAACACGCGGCTCTGCGCGGCCTCGCGCGAAAACTTCACAGCGTTTTAGCAGAACAACCAGCACAAGTTGAGAGCCGGTGCTTTAGACACGAACGGAGCAGGTGCTGAAGTTCAGTGATTAACATTTGCTTATTTCCCCTCAGCTTCATTCGAATCCCTTTCTTTCTTTCTTTCTTTCTCCTTCACCTCCATTATTTTCCTTCTTTCTGCCTTTGTTTCCTTTTACTTTCTTAACTTTTCCTTTCCCTCCTTCTTTTGTTCCTTTCTTTCTTTTATCTATCCTTTCTTTTACCTGCATTTTCCTTCCATCCTCTTTTTCCTTTCCCCTCCTTCATTCTCTCCTTTTCCTTCCTTTATCCACCATCTCCAATTTCCCTTTAATATCTTCATTTTTGTTCTTTTCCCTCCTTCTGTCTGTCAGCTATCCTTTATTTCTCCATTTTCTTCCTTTTTCCTTCATTCTCTCCTTTTCCTTTATTCATTACCTCCCAATTCCCTTTATTTCTTTCTTTCTGCTCATCCTGTTTTCCTTGTCATTCCATCCATTAATACATTTATCTGTTCTTTCACTTTTCAGTATTTCTCTTTTTCCTTCCTTCCTTTGTCCTTTTTTCTTTAATTTTTCCTTTTTCTCTTTTTTTTTACCCCTTCCGTCCATTTAACCATCATGCATTGCTTCCATTTTACTTCCCTTTCTTCTCACTTTCTTTTCTTTCCTACATTCTGTCTCTCTTTATTCTTTCCTTCCTACAGGAAGTCTTAATTTTTTCACACTTTCTTGCTGCAAATCCTTATTTATATCTCCTCCACTGAGTGATCGCGTGATTAATAAGCATTGAGTGAGTAATTATGAGTGATTAATAATGAGTGAGTGATGATGTAATAACGTGTGTGATTGTGTTTGCAGGTGAGATATGGTTAGTGTGATGTCCCAGGAACAGGCGTTCGAGCGTGTAGAATCTTTATGGTGCCGTCATTAGAACCAGCAGATGAACTGATCAGGATTTAGAGGGTCACAGTAAGGTCAGCTGTCTCAAACCGCAGCTTCATTCGTGTCTCCGCTGGTTTTCCACACGAGATTCCCGCTGACACGTTGATCCAAATGTTTTCCTCTTTGCTTATGTACTTAAGTTTGTTTCCTTTCCTTCTTTCTGTTCACTGTTTTATTACTATTATCTCTTCATCCCGTACCTCCCTCCAGAATCTCTGTCGCTTGAATCAGATGTGATTATTCTAACTTCAGCAGTGACATAGAGCTGGAACAGTCGTGATGCAGGACTTTTATACAGTATGAAGTTATATGGTTATATGAAAGCCTCTCCTCTGTGATCAGTAACACAGAACCGAGACGCCTTGTAACTCAGAGAAACATGAAACCTGGTCCCTCCTGATCTTATCTACTCAGAAGTCTGTTTGGATGGACAGATACTGTACCTCGTCCAGCGTTTCAGCATCGCATTTTTACCCGAAACGCAGACGATGGGGTTGTGATTGTAGGAATAAAGGACACACCCCATTGCATAATCAAAATCCGACAATGACAAGGTTGTGTTTCTCAGCTTACAAGATCCTCAAACTTACATTACAACCAGTAATTCTTTACTGAACAGCAGTTCTAACATAGTTACCTTTACCTGAATATTTATGTGTTCTGTTCTTAAAGGTTCTCTATTCAAGTGCTTTCTGCAGCAGACGTAGGAATGACGCTAGCAGTGAACGTGTTTTTCTTGTGTTTCCTCCCTCAGTTACCAGCAGAGAGGAGAGAAACCATCAGAACAGCGTGAGGACGGCTATTTCCTTCGCTCTCGACGGAGTTAATCCGATCACACCGACAGTGCGGCATCGTTGTGGCTTTACTCAGAAACCATGAGGGATTTTGCTACAAGTAAGAAGTGGGTGAGTGGGTGCGAGTTTGTGCGTGTGATGGCTGCAGGGGGTCGTGTGACATCACAGTCCATACTGCACACACAGCAGCAGTGCTGGCTCTCAGGCACTAACACTCACTCTCTCTCTCACTCATGCACACACACACACCGTCTCCTTCTCTTGCTCTCTCTCTCACACACACACACCCTGTATACACATGGATTTGGTAAAGTATGTTCATGATCACTGTTCAGGACTCCTTAGTGCATTAAATGTATTTTAAACATAGATTTTTCTTCTTCTTTTCTTTTTTTTTTAATATTAAGATGGAAACAACTAATTTATTTGCCGTTTTTACACTTTTTGATGTGTTTGTACATGTCTGGATCTTTGTTTTGTAAACAAGCTTTGTTAATAAATGATGAAATCTGACTCAAGTGGAATATGAATTATACATCCGAGCACAAGAATCTCTCAGGCCGCGTCCACGCCCGAGTCGAGAGGGAAGGAAGCTGGGAAGGAAGCAAGAGAGGCATACTGAGCGCAGATTGACAGTGTTTTATTTAAGCAGTCTGTAAGAAGGAAAATAATGTGCATCCCTATCATATACATTTACATGTAAAAATACTAAGGATGTTCATTGTACAAAAAAGGTTTTCTCGTAGATCGGCGTTTTCACATCCTTATGGGCCATATAGTCATGAAATAAGCATTCTGTTTTAGTTCATTAAATATCACAACCAGTAATACAGTTGTTCTTTCGTTTGCGTTGTCTTTATTTTTCCATTTTGGATCAAGTCCCTTCTGCGTAAAAAAAAAAAACAAACAAAACAAAACAAAAAAAATCCTAACCATGTGTCCAGATCTTCACATGGATCTAATGACAGAGCTAGCAAGGGCAAGAAGTGTCACAAACTCTAAAGCTACATGGCCGTAAAATCAATTACAACTCGTTTTATTTAATCATTTATTTATTTATTTGCTCTTTTTTTTTTTCTTCCAGTTTTTCTCTTTTCTGTTTTTAAATAAATACTTTACAATTCATGCTTGTTCATAGTACACTACCAGGAGCAAGAGAACAAGAAATTATGTTGTAGACGATACAAACAGTAGCAGCAAAGTGTGTACGTTGAGGTGTAAAAGATTTCTTCGAGACCCTGCAGTAAGTAAGGATGGAACCCATCAGCTCATACGGCCAGCACTGTGCGGCTTCGTCCCTCGCGCTAACCTCACTCTCCTCCTCCCGCGAGAGAGGGAGCAGGCCGCTGTACCTGCGCCGGAGGTTCGTTCCGGCACCGACAGCGTGCGGATCGAAGACCACGAGACGTTTTTCTACCGGGTTTCTGTGTTTAAGCACGGCTCCTCGCATTTCTGATCATCGCCAAGTTGAGCGTCGACAGTAACTCTTGAGGCGGTGTCACCGGTCAGGTCCGACTTTTCCTAGAAAGCTCCAGGAGACGCTCAGGGGTGGGGAGGACGAGGGACAACCGGGAAAGTCAGCCTGTCTAAATGTCACCAAAGCAAAACTCCTGGCAGTGTCTCACCACATTCACAGCGTAATGCTTTACAAAGCAAAAGTACATTACTCTTTAAAAAAAAAAAAAAAAAAAAAAAAAAAAGTGTATGAAGGGAATGTGTGCTTTCAAGTCCTTTTTTTCTTTCTTTCTTTCTTCTTCTTAAAGCAGGGACCTTTATTTCATTTTTAGCTGAACTATAGAAAAAGAGGAATGGACATGAAAGTGCCGTCATACATAATTTAAAGCCAAGTTTTGCGACTATGGATTATTAAAAAGTGTATGGTGTTTTTGACCTGCAGTGCCAAAGGCCCTTTTTCAACAGAGTGCAGTTTTAACTGGATCAACACTCAGGTCCCTTACATGCAACGTACCAACACACACAGCGTCACACCTCTTTCTCTCTCTCACTATACAGACATGGTATCTTCACACGTGCACATTCGTAAAGACGACACAAGCCATCCAATTCAACATTGAAAAACAGCTACATCATACAAATAATAATAATTATAATAATAATAAAAATAAAAAAGAAAGCTTAATTTAGATTATTTCAAACTTTAAAACGTACCTAACAAGGAAACAAAACCAAAAAAGGCAAAAAAAAAACAAACAAACAAAAAAAACACTGACATGAGCCAAAAAAAAACGTTGAACAGTTTAAGTTGATAAATTAAATGAAAGTAAATGTGTACGACAGCATGAGCCTACCGTTCGCCTCGCACTAGGTGGTTTCATCGGTGAACAGAAAGGAAAACTAAACAGAATGTTGGAAGACAGAAGCTCTTGTGATTTGCAGTAGCACAGTCCTGTCAGCTTCTCATCGATGCGAGTTTATCATCACAGTAACCCGAGAGCCCGAAGGCTTCCTCAACATTAACTGCGACCGGGAAGAAACAAGGCAACTCTAGAGTTCGTGTTCGTTATCAGTGCAGCTGGGTCGTTTATTTGCATTTTTCATCTCTATGGACTTTCTTTATCCCTCAAAGAACCGTGACATCTCTATACCCAGTCCGTCAAATCTCTGAGACACACACGGTGCTTGAACTCGCACACGTTTAGTGTAAACCTGCATCGACCTGCGTGTCCTCATCTTCTAATACAGTGGAGCGACAGTCAAGTCCATCACAGCGACTTCCTCTTAATCGTAGCGAACACCTTCTATCCCTTACACCATCATTCATCATCATCATCATCATCAGAACCAAATTCACTTCTCTCTATACCTACTGTACAACACTGCTGGGCTTCTTCATCCTTCTGGTCAGGTTGCATTTGTGGTCATACACACACTTTTACACCTAGGGGTGATTTAGAGTTTATGATACACACGCTCAGTGCTCAGAGGGACACTAGGAGATCGTGATGGAGATTAACCCTGGACTTTGGAGCTGCTGCACTTCATCTTACATACTGCATATATCACCTGAACCATCTGTTAAAGTTTCAAAACTGAAACATCATGCACGCGGCAGGGGTGCAAGCTAAACGTAAAGACTCGCCAGAAAACCAATACCACTCCCAAATTCTTTTGAAATATAAAGACAGACAGACAAACACTAAGGATCCAGGAATGTACCGTACACATTTTAAAGACAAAACACTCATTAAAGACACACTTAGATTTGGTCTGACCAACTCGGGTTCTTCCTCACGCCTCTCCGACGTCCGTCATCGGCAACGCATTTCATCCATAGCATTACTCATCTGAACCGCTCACACATCACACTGCGCTGTACATAAAGCTCATAACTGCCGCTCAGAACTCTATCGCCTAGTGCTCAGTCCGTCACGCTCGATGCCAACACTGCAGTAGGAATGTGAGCATGAAGTAGCTATAAGACTCGATCTATACGTGGCTTAGCATGAAGCACTAACGCTCTAATAAGATTCCTGGTACAGTATACGCCTGCTTATTAAAAAATAATAATAATAATCAGTGACCTAAGAGCGCTAAGAGCTGGAATGAGAAGTGTACTGGCCGCGGGTGCGATGTAACCAGACGAGGAAGCCTACATGTCGCGTTATTTATAATCTGGAGAACTTTTGTGGTCGCCGCTGAGAGAATCTGGTTATGAAGCAGTTCACCCCAAAAACATCTGTATATATGAATAGGCTCCTGCGTGCCGTCCTCATATAGTAAGTTGTAACCAAAAAAAAAGCAAAAACCAAACCTGTGCGTTGCTTGATTTACATTCTAGTGATTTTAGTCCGGTACAGAAGCGGACAGCGCTTGGTAGGACAAATCAGAATAAAATAAATACAGAAATACAAGCGCTTTCTTTATCTACTGTACATTCCCTAATGTGATACGAGACTAGTCAGGTGATGTGAGCTTCACTCTACAGCAAACTGCACTAATCTCACAAGAGAACTCCCGTGGTCAAGCTACCATAAATTACAGTTCATTCAGTCACGTGACCATCAGGCAGAAATGGGAACGACCTGTATAGAGGAAAGAGGAAAAAAAAAAAACGGGGGAAAAAATATAAATATATAAGCAATTGACACCATACAGACTGGATCAGATTGTTCTGACAACTTGAGGCTTTTCTGACCCAAATAGATAAGCGTACCGAAAGTATCAGGAGGTACAGTGCTGTATGGCTCAGATTCACAGGACTATTCAGCTCATAACATCCAAAACGTAAAGAACGCTTCAGCCCCCCACCCACCCCCCGAGCCTCCCCCACCCACCATCCTGTTTCTTCTCTCAACCCGTTTGCTGAGTAAGTAAAAGAAAGAAAAGTACTGCAGTGCCACAGTGAGACAGAACGGCTAGCTGAGGAACACCACGGAACCTGACACACATTCCTGCCATACCCACAGACAGGGTGTGTGTGTGTGGGTGTGTGTGTGTGTATGTATGTTTTGCAGTGCTGTTTGTGCACTAGTGATGCGAGTGGCCTTATGTGGATAAGTGAGGAATATTAGTGAAGCGTGTTGACTGAACTCAGCACCTGTGCAGCCTGAGTATACCGTTATGGCAGTTTTGGACACCACAAAAAAAAAAAAAAAAGAAAGAAGAAAAAAAAAAAAAAAAAAAAAAGGAGGCATTCGGTTGTACTTCATATCAGACATCACACAACACTTAAACGTTGTTAATGCTCATGTCGATCTCGAGCCACACAGGAATGGACCAAGACAGAAAGGTGCTCTGCAGCTTCAGTGCGTTTTTGCGCCCAGTGAAGGAGTCATGTGAAGATAATTAAGCATCTCAATGCAGAATTTTTTTTTTTTTTAAATATCACACGTGCGCGCGCACACACACAAAAACAGAAACTAAACACACAAAAGTAAACAAAACAACACAGTTCTTCTCCCCAGCAGCCTGGGGCGTTTAGGCGGACTGGACTTCAGCTCAGCCCGACGTGCAAAATTCCCATTACCATTAAAAGCCAAGCGTGTCCTGGAGCTCTTGGCCTGCGTACAGCATGATGAAGAGAGTCCCAGTGGAGAAGGGGAGCTTGGTTTGGGCTAAGTCTGACTGGGTAAAAGCTGAAGGACTAGTCTGTTCCAGTGGTAAGCGTGATGATGATGAGGCAGTGCTGGCTGTGTGGGACTCACTCTCTCCCACTGGCCGAGTAGGAGAACTGAGGGAAATGCGGCCGCCGCTCGTTATCCATGCAGTCCATCCCGTCTTCATCAACTGCAAGCACACACACACACGCACACGGCAGAGCTGATAATGAGTCTGTAGTGCAATAAACATTGTATATAGCCATATGCTCTCTTTCTTGTAATCCGTATATAACTTTCTCCAACATGCCGTCACTTTTCTCGTCAACAGACACCTTAACAGAATCAAGTGCTAATAAATGTGACAGCCACATATTTATAAGGGATTGTTTAAACGTAAACGCCGCACAGAACAGGTAAACAGTCTGAGTCTCGCCGGCAGGGAGGCAGCCAACATTCTCCTGGCAGAGAACTTGAGCAAAACTGTCAACGTTGGGCGCTGAACCTTTCTCGCGTTCAAGTCACTTCCTTAATTGTTCAATGAAAATCTTTTAAAAAAAAAATATATATATTCATTGTGGAAAAAGAATTCTATGTATTTTTTTAACCGTACAAACTTTCTATTTTCAGGTTTCTTAACAGTTTTAAAGGTCAGTAAGTGTTATCATGAAAAGCTAAAACATTAGTGTTATACATAAGCGTGCAGAAAATTCAATTTAATTTATTTATATAGCGCTTTTAACAAGAAAATAAGGAAATATGTTAAAAAAAATAAAAAATAAAAAAAAAACAGATTTAGAACTTAGTCTCCTGGCACTTACAGAATATCAATACTACTCTAATAACAGTCTCCAGACCCAGAGACATGACACTGTCGTGCCTGGACATACAAAAAAAAATTACTGACACTGGTATAAGAACCATCCAGTACATTATTAAAACTGGTGCTGAACCATCAACTGCATCGAATAAACGTATTTAGAAATAATGAATGGGGATGACTTGAACACTTGATGTTGCTTTGTTAAAAATAACAGTAGAAGACTCAGAAATCAAAGATAATAAGCCATCAATTAAAAACATGTTTTTCTTTCAACAACCACATTTACACGGTACTGTGCTAAAGTCTCGAGACACCATTCATTTCTTTATATTTTGCTTCCATACAGCCAGACTTTCTTGTATTTGAATGTAGTCTTGGGGAATCTAGTGTTCCAGGCTTCCTGAAGGACTCTTTGTCTCTCATGTTCAGTCCAGTCCCTGTACCTGCAGTTTCTGACGAATGTATTCTGTCTGTTAAGCCACAGACAAACACCTGACCTACAGTATGAATCATTCAAGCGTAAAAAAACATCTAATCAAGCAGGTGGCGATGATCAGGCCGTTGATTAGTGCACTGGTGATGAGGAAGGCTGAGTGGTTGGAACAGACGAGAGGTTAAACGAGGTTGCTGCTGAGATTGTTACATTTTTAAACTGTATCTTTATGCACTTTGCAGCCTGTCACAATATTAAATTTTTTACTTTTAATTGTTCTTATTTAATTTAAATAGCTCAAGACTTTTGCGCGGTACATAACAATGCGATGTTTTGTTTGTTTGTTTACTTTCCAGTTTTTCCTAGAATCTCTACAATGATTGTTTTGGGCAATTTAACAGATATTAAGTTAAAAAAATTACCTTTTGTGCCCAGCAGATAAGTTGGTCAACATTCCATCATACTGTATGTGCTTACATTTAAACAGGGAACTAAGAATACAGCAGAATGAAACACTCACTCACGCACTCATCGTCTATACCGTTTTATCCTGTATTCAGGATAATAGGACATGCAAACTCCATGCACACAGAGATGGGAATCGAACCCTGGAGCTGCAGGGCGACAGTGCTAACCACTACACCACCGTGCCGCCTACAGCAGAATCTCAAATATTAAACAATACAAACATTTACTTTTTCATTTGGACTCCACTGTCTGTGACGAGTGCAGTATACAGTATAGCATCCATATCTTGCATCCCTTTGGCGTCATGTGTAAGTTCAGTGTGGGCAGAAACAGCCATGCTGGGGTGTGTGTTCATGTGCTAGATGAGGATAACAATAGACACGGCAGCACACTTACATTTTTCAGGGGGAGTTATTGTAATCGTCTGTGCCGTGAACTCCTCATCAAAATATCTGGTATCCGTCTCTGATGACACCTGAGGCTTGAAGGGAGGTATCAGCTGAGGAAGGAAGTGTGAGAAAAAGTAGTGAAAAAAAACAAAACACAATAAACACACACCGAGCACCTGTTTGTGCAGGTGTAACACTGCGTGGTGTGCGGTAGCTGCAGGCCCCAATCTTACACCTCAGAGTTTTACACAGCACCTCCTCTACACTCGTCGTATTCGCTCTGGCTTCGGGGGATATTTCTGTCTCTGAACAGACAGCGTATCTGACTAATCTAGCGCTATTAACTATTAATAAACAATTCTTGTAGTAATCACATAAATGCTAAACAGGATACGCTAAACAGTGAAACATCAGCTGACTTTTACCTTTTTGTCATAAACATCTTGCCAGTCGATTGCAGCAAAGAAACTGTGTCGCATTATTTCTTTAGCATCGTCTGGACCGCCGCCGAGTCTGAGGATGAAAAGTGAAAAACTGAAATTATAAAGGCATCCCTATTCATGAAAAAACTGAATACATGTATGTACTACTGGTATAAAAATAATAATAAAAAACCTTCCTGTTTCAAACACCACCATGTTTCTTTTGCAACACAAGGTTAGTGATACAAACTAACCACTGTGGGATGAATAAAGCTTTATCTTATCTTAAACATGGTTATGAAATGATACGGGCATTCTGACATTTTAAAAGAATGAAATCAGGCTAACAAAAATTTGTTTTAACTTTGTGGAAACAAGCAGAAAAATTGTGTTTAATGTAAAATATTATTTAAAAAAAGTATTGAATCATTAAAACATGGATGTGACATTTTGACTCTTTGGTAAAAAATAATATTTTATTTCTATGATGTAACTTTCTGCATAACTTTTAATGCAATCTTATCGGCTAAAACAACAAATCCTTAAATCATTGATATCCTAAAAATATACAGCAGTCAATCAGTTATGTGATATTAAACAAAGTTTTACAATCTTTTTTTACAAACTCTGTGATTTTAAAGACAGCTGCAGAAAGCATTACACTTGTACCGTTATTGAATAAACAAAAATTATTTTTATTTTTCGTTTGTTTGTTTTTGGTGTTGATGCATGTGACATTTTCACTGTATGGATGCGTTGTGTCTGGATCAGCCCTCTACTAACTATATAAAGAACATCTCTGAATATAAAATAGTGAATTGAAAAAATTAAAACAGTAATTTCAAATTATTAGATCAGCAATTATTGCTAACTTGTCCGTTCCACTCTCTTTTTCTTTGTAGTTTTCATAATCTTTCTGCTTCTTTTACTTTTTGACACTCAGCAATGGACTTTCATGTTTAAAAAAAAAAACAGTACAAGTTAGAACTCTATGGATTACACTTACTTTTTCTTCCCAGGATATGGTTGAATTTTTGCAAGGAATCTTATGTATTCATGTTTCAGTATTTATTGTCAAATGTTTTTATTTTCTGGGCTAATGCAATATATATATATACACACACACTACCGTTCAAAAGTTTGGGGTCACTTGCAAATTTCTTTGTTTTTGTTTAGTGATTTATTTTCTACATTCTA
>JAQQZT010000039.1:21951331-21984176 GCA_030068275.1 Clarias platycephalus | reverse complement strand
TGGGAATTCATGTGCACTTTTGTTTTAATTTATTAACTAGTCTGCAGTATGCCATCACATTATATTACTTCACACTTATTAGCCTAGTCAATTAGTTTCTTGGCAACAAAAAAAACAACAACATACAAGTAGGCGACATACTGGAGCTTTTACTTGTCTGGTGTGCTCGCTGACGAGTTTAAGCCATGCACTGTACCAACTGCAGGTGTCTGCGTTATCAATTCAATTCTATTTGTATGGGGATTTTGACAGCGGTCATTGTTGCAAAGCAGCTTTACACAATCAAAACGGAAGTGTGTATAAAAGACGAAAAATGTGCACAAATCAAAATGATCAGATTGTTTCTGATGAGTAAGCCAAGGGCAACGGTGGCAAGAAAAAAAAAACTCGCTGGCGGTAGGAAGAAACCTTGAGAGGAACCAGATTCAACAGGGAACCCATCCTCATTTGGGTGATTATCAGATAGCAGGGATTGTAGTGCAGTCATACTGTGTGTTAGGCAGCTGGTAGCTCGGTATAACAAATGATGTGTGAAGTTACTATGGAGTCCAGTTTGTTATTGCAGGTTCATGTAGAAACATTTGAATGGTGCAAAGCTTTTAAACAAGGCAGTGCGTCCGTGAATGACCGAGGCGGTTCATTCCTGTGAACATTTAGCAAGTGGAACACCTGATTTTTGAAAATGGATGGACAACTTGTCACTCACATGGGGATGAGACGTATCTGTCTGCTTGCACTGTACATACAGACGCCACTTGAACTTGGCTGGGAGTTATTGCCACATCCCCCAGGCGGTCCTGCCCTCGCTCCAAGCCATTTCAACATGTTTAGGCTATTAAAGGAGTTCCTGGGAGGCCAGCGTTTCAGATGTGAAGAAGGCAGTCCAATGCTTTACAAGGACTAGTGAAATTCCGATAACAGCATTAGTATAGCAGGGGATTATATGGAGGAATAAATGTATTTTACACTCTTATAACTCTCATAAGCAGAAAAAAGTCCTGCTTTGACCTAAATGTCACTCATAGCTTGATAAGTTTATTCATTTAAAAATAGATATTTTTCCTTTCAAGTCAACCATGCTGCAACACACAGTGCAAGACTACTGTACATACAGTAACCTGCAAATATACAGCACACGAGTGTGGTGGAACAACGTGAGACTGTGGCTGCATTACACCTTATAATAAATGACACTTTATATTATACAATATGTTCAAATCGGGTTTATCAGCCTGGGTAAGATTTTACAACACAGATACGCTGGATGAATTATAGTTACCCATTAAACAGTCAAGATCTAGTACTAAAACTAAAGTGGGTATACCGTATGTGTATGTAGATAAGATCGAAGCCCTTATCAGCCTGTCAAACACCAACACACCCAATCACACACTCCGGTCAATTTTAAACAGACATTCGACCTACACTGCATGTCTCTGGACTGTTGGAGGAAACCGGGGTCCCCCAGAGGAAACCCACGGAGCAAAGGGAGGACATGCAAACTCCACACACACACACACACACACACACACTCGTAGACTGGAGACGAGACTCAAACCCCCAGCCGCTAACCACTAAGCCATGCCATCTTTACTAATCCCTAGGGGAACTTTGAGTGTTCCAGCAGCATACATAATAGACAAGGTACAAAATACACAAGTAAGAAGACAGCTCTCCAGAGGAAGTTTCCTAAATAATGAATGTGTATTTATAAGAAGTAATCCATCTGTAACAGTGCACACTTCCTCCGTGGTTACAGTATGTGTGTGTATACTGTAGTTTACGTGTAATTAATTAAGTGGCACCAAAAAGGATGTTGTAAAAAGCCATAATCAAGATTTGTATTTCTGCAAAGGCCATCATTTGGCTGTCAGAACAAACCTATTCAATACACACACAGCTCAATAATTACCCATAATGACTGGAGAGTGGCAAGGCTTCAGAGAATCACACTGAAACACAAAGTGTTTGCATGAACAAGCTCACTTCCTACAATTCAAAAATCACCCATTAGTTGGATGAACAAACAAACAAATAAATAAATGGCGCTTCAGCCTGTGTGTGAACCAGAGGTCACTCCACCCGATTGCTTGGAACTCCGTCACGGGATCAAAGCTTGGCGATGGGCTCCGCAGTAGTCACTTTCTCACTAACACACCTGACACACACACACACACACACACACACACACACACACACACACACACACACACACACACCTCGCTCGGGTGGGGGGAGCGGAGGGTGCAGTAGCTGGAGGAGTACGAGTGAGAGGCAGCTCTTCAGAGGGAGCGTCCTGATTAATATGTCTGACTAATGACAAGGCTGGCTGGCCGCGAGCCAGTTAAGCATATGCTGGGAGTCGAGTGATAACGATGTCTCCTCTCTGATCTTTAAGAGCAGGTAGAGCTGTGCGAGTTCGCGCTGAGGCCCAGCGCTGGCTGCCTGATTAAGCGAGGATGACGAGCTCACGTGCAGAAGAGGAACAGGCTTCTAACAAAAACACACTTTAATATTCAGACCGCATCGTCTCGGTAAAAGCAAGATTCGTAAACGAGTTAAAATCTATACGACACTAAACTACCAGATATGACCACAAATACTGTACGTGTTTCAATAATTACATTTAACACAATACCATTACTGTATTAATATACGTAAATAAATAGAGCACGAACACAAGTAGCCTCCATCTGGTTTCTACATTTGATGCTTTCGGAAATGCTGTTGGGTTTCGCATGTGTCCAACATGTAACATGATAAAAATAGAAACGGCGATAGCGGCACAGACTGCACAGAGCTACTGTAGCGCCCGTTATTAATGCCATCAGTGCCTTACTCATTATTACCTCCAGATATACAGTTCAGGCAAATAAGGGCCGCTGTGGAAAAAAAAATTATCAAGCGAGCTCTCACAGACATTGTGTGTGCGCGTGTGTGTGTGTGTGGCTTTAAATAGTCACACTTCACGGCTCTGGCATATTTTGTGAAAGATGGGCAAGTTGTTACTTTCCTTGTCCACAAAAAAAGTGCACTTGTCTCTGGGCATGTGTGAATAGAAGCTGTAAAACAGGGTCCTCAAACTCCTTAACACGTTTATTTTAAGTCAATAATTCAACTACGCATATAGTGGTCGTATTTTATTATTTCAATAAGCAGTGTACAGTAGTATTTTATTAGCATCATAGAGCACTGCACGGCTGGACTTTTACCAATGGAAGACACAGCTTTTTATTATTTTTTTTATGAATTGTTTTCGGATGAATCTCCATTAATTCAGGTGACTAAAAATGACTGGAACTGAATGAATAAATAAATAAATAAATAAATAGAAATCTCCAGGTTATGATTTTCATCACTGTAAAATGATTTAAAAAACTACATTCACTTTTTCTAAACTTCACCTCACTTTGAGAACCATGCAAAGAAAACGAATGCTATTCTGTGTGTATGTGTGTGTGTGTGTGTGTGGAAAGAGAGAGAGAGAGCAGGCTGTTTGTCCTGCGATCGGGTGTGAGCAGCTCGGCTGCAGGCAGGGATGCGATTAACACACACGGGGCCGGTTGGGGTCCCCCTGTTCCAGAACAGGCCCCTGCTCCCACTGCCATGTGGCACTGCTGCTGCTCCCATCACTCGCCCATGGGCAAGGCTGGCAGAGGAGCGAGTGGCACAGAGAGCCTGCCGCTCCACCAGCAGGGCAGTGGAACAAGCAGCCTCCATCAGCTTAGCCCATCTTGGCTGGGGAACATGGATGATCTCTCTCACACACGCACACACACACACACACACGTTTATATACACACAGGGAGTTTAGGAAAGGACCAGAGGATCTACCTGTATGTATATGAGTATGAATATGCTTCCAGGCACTAATCATACGTTCATAAGCAGAAAGCGTGAGCTGGTCCTTATTGTAATTGTGGAATCACTCACTCATACATGTGTTGCACGATCATCTATTATGGAAATAATCGATCTAATTGTCATGCAGTAGATTGGCACCGGCTCTATACCTTGAGAAAGCTGTCATTAAGATCATATTGTATTTCTATATATATATTAGTCTAATGTGATTTGCGTTCATCTACTGTATATAAAAAATAACTAAATTAAAAAAGGGATTTGGTGATAGCTTGGTAAAACTATTCCGGTTTCATGCTCATATCAAGAAAAAAAAAAAGAAAAAAAGAAATCATCTTTCACCCATCCTCCAATCTCTCTCTTTCTCCTTCTCTCTTTAATCCCCCTCTACTTTGCATCTCTGGAACTTGGCTCACTGGCTCAGGCTGTGCTCTGTTATTTTTACACCAGTACGGCAGTATAGATTTCCAGGTTTCCCAGCCACCTTCTTCCAACCTCCCCCATCTGCCACCATCTGCCTCTGTTTAGCATCTACTTTTTTGTGCAATCACATACTCTTGTGAAAAATAACCAACACTCAAATCATCTCCTGGCACAGTGGCCAGGCTGAGCAAAACAAAATGCTGCGCCAAATTGTCTTCTGTACTTTCTTTTTTTTTCTTCCGTGAGCAGAATCTATACTTCAACCCCCTTCCTCACCCGCTCCCGCCTCCGCCCCAAGCCCGCTCTCCCTCTCCTCTCCGTTAATGTGGATTCAGCCACTGCACTCTGGCCAGACCTGAGCACGCCTGGATGAGGAGGATGAGGAGGATGGCCTGCGAGCTCAGAGTACGGCTTCATGGCGGAGAAGCAACAGATCACGTTTTTACTGCTGCAGCCACAGCGTGAGAACAGAACCGAGGATGCTGCGTTTGTACGATTCTTTCATAAACTCTCGTAGCTCGGCGCGCGCATGTAGGGGGAAAAACAATGATATCCATTACCCACAACCAGTTGTAAATAAAGACTAATGACTGACCATAATTCAGCATTGTGGATAATTTGGAAACATTAAGAATGGCTGATCGTTATAGTACAACTAGAGTCCATATGGCTGTGGGGCGTGTGTGTGTGTTCGTGCGTGTGTGTGTGTGTTCATTCGAATGGACTCTTGAGGTGTGAACGGACAGGCGTGGACCACATACGTACACTGACTCACAACACTGTCACGAAGGAGAGGATTTGCTGCGAGTGCGTAGCATCGTTGTTGTCAAATTGCACACCTCCGGATTTTACCGGGAAAGCAAACAGCCGGAGCAGCCATTCTTTACCGTGATATCTACAATACCTTTAAGTCACCACTAACCAGTGAAGAAAAGGCACAATGACTTGTGATGCCGCTTCAGAAACCCATTTAACTGTGTTCTGATCTGGTCCACAGACCCCGGCGGAATATTTCAATTCATTCCTTCCCATCAACAGCACCAGCTATCATTTTTAGCCTCAGCACTCTGATGAATGTAACTTTAATATAAAAGCAGAAGGTCAGTTTATTGACCAGACTCATGCTTCGCGTCGAATCCGAACAACACTGACACTCCTACGTTCCGGGGTGATAACTGGAGGAGGCGCAGGGCCAAATCTGTCTTCTGCGACTTCTTCAACAAGCACGATGGAACACTAGGCTCCAAAGCACAAGACTTCGGAACAGCTGGCGAAACAGGCATTCAGTCGAACGTCTTGTTGAACTGTGCAGCCAGTCAACCCCACTGAACTCACCTGACACTAACGGCATCCTTGCCAGAACATAAGTATTAATTATTTATAAAGATACAAAAATATACGTTTGTAGATATTGATCATTTAAGTTAATATTTGAACTCTAAAACAGTCTGTTCCAGAATCTAAAGTCCCCCGGGGCTGTTCGACAGTGTATACAGTGTATGGCACTCTGGGCAAGGCCCTGCGAATAAATCCTGGACTAAGCATAGAGACTGCAAAAGAATCAATATATTACAAAAATACAACATATCAGCATGGTGCATACTGTCCGGGCTCACAAACTAGTTAATACTGTAACATAGGATATCATTTCACACGTGATCAAAGCAAACCTTTATGATGTCACCTGAATAAAAAGTAAGAAAAAAAATTGCAATGTGCTATTAAGGTTGTACTGGTTCGCTGCAGGCTACAGACATTATCACGTGTAAAATTATATCCAATGTTACATACTGTAAGTTAGTAACAAAATAAATAAAGGATATCAAACATAACTAAAAACATACTCACCTATTTCATTACATGTATAATGTTAGGCTTACTTAAAAAATTAATAAATAAAAAACAATGTAGCTGCATACCTTTATCTTTTGACGGTTTCTCCGTTCCCGTTTTTGATTTCTAAACTGGGCTTTACTGTACCTTTTTTTTTATTATTATTATTATTATTATTTAGTGAGCATCAGTACGTTACCCATCTCAGACTAAATCTGTTCACCTTGGGGTTGTGCAGTCTGGTTTTATATTATTTCATAATGATTTCACACACACACACAAAAATAATGCAACATGTCTATGAAATTATCTATGACATGACCATGCCTGGCCAAAAAATAAATATCATGCACTTGAATATTTTTTTGGACCACATTTAGTTTTGATGACAGCATACGTACATCTGCCATAGCATTTATACAACAACCTTATGTAACATCATAACATCTATTTCAGTCCACAGCTACATTCTTTTCTGGTTTTAGGCGAGAGTTTCTATTGGTGATCGAAGAGTCGAACCGCTCCATGAGGTCTTCTCCAGCACAGTCCAAAAGACTTTCAGCAGGGTTACGGTCATGTGTGACAGTGACACCCCGTACTCCCAGAACCACTCTTTCATAATGTGAGCCAGATTAATCTGTTCCAGGCTTAAATATGATCAAGCCATCAGGGAGGAATTCACCCCAAAATCCTCTGATGGGATAGGCTGCTCTTAGCTGTGATTTCTACTAGTGATTTTTTTTATGATGCAACTACACCAAGTGTTTCAGTGATCTCTGATCGAAACGGAATCATGAATGACCGTGAACACATTTCTTCCTGAACTTTATGGTTCAGCACTGTACCGGATGTCCAGGTTTTAAAAGTATGTTGGACCCAGTTCCACACATTTCAGCAGTCTCTTTAATTGTTTTCTTTGCTTGATCCAGTTCAATATTTTGACCCTTCTGAATAACAGTAACATCTTTTCCAGGACTATGAGATACAATTTCTGACATGAAAGTTTAAGAAATAAGAAGCTCCTCACTGGATCAATTAGGGTTAATAGAATCATTGCCACCTGAAACATCTTAAAAACTGCAGTAATTCTCCAGTCTAAGACTATTATGTATTTGCTTCTTTAAATCCAAGTGGTGACTTTTTTCTTATTCTTTTTTTTTTTTTTTTGGCTGGCCAGTGTATTATTGTATATATGCAGAAAATTATGCATGAACTGTGATTCTCTGTGGCATTCTGTATCATGATTGATTTTACTAATTGCATTGTTGTAAGAAGTTAAAGGTATGCCCCCCCACAGCCAGGCTCTCTGTGGTGAGATGTATGTAGATTCTGTAATAGCAGGTTGACGTACTTTTACTGACCCCATGATCAATTGTTAGACTTTAAGAAAAGTTTTTATCATGTCAAGTATGTTATCATATTACATGGCAATAAGTCAAGCATTTAGAAACACAAACACAGCTATATACAGTACACTGTACTACTGGCAACTTTTAAGGTGGACTATTATCTTGCATGAGTTGTTGAAGACATTCACGCAGCCCACAAAGTTACCACCGGTCATTTATTTATTTATTTTTTTAAGAAATGGGGCTGTCTATGTCACCCATACCTCAATCTCAAGTAATAAAGCACCTTTGAGTTGTAATCATGATCTTGGAACAGCCACCATACGTTGTGACCTCGAGGGTATTTACTGGGTTGATACGGTAAAAAGGTCACCAGACTATTAAGATTTTTAAAAATATATGAATTCTGCTGTTACTAATAAACAGTTAGTAAATGACATGCAACTCATTTTGTCTTCACAGAAGACATGGGTAGGGGACAGCTCAGTGGTTAAGGCACTGGACTACTGATCAGAAGGTCCCAGGTTCTATCCCCACCCCCAAGTTGGGCCCTTGACCAAGGCTCTTAACCCTCAACTGCTCAGATGTATAATGAGATAAAAACGTAAGTCGCTCCGGGTATGGGCGTCTGCCAAATGCCATCCCATAAATGTAAATATCATCAGACACATCAAAGCCTCTGAGAACATTACTGAACAGCACACCCTCCCCATGTCAACTGTAACTGGCGCCGGAGTGAAGAAAGACCATTCTTACAGATTCTTCATTAACTCGTCATGACATTACAGCATGACGTGATAGCAGCAATGCTGTGCCTGCAGTAATTAGCTCTGGAGCAGTGCGATGCTTCTTACCTCTGGTGCCAGGTACTCTGGTGTTCCACAGAACGTCTTCATAGTAGCAGCATCGGTGATTCCTTCTTTACAGAGCCCAAAGTCTGTGATTTTAATGTGGCCGTCTTTATCAAGCATAAGGTTCTCCAACTAAGAAAAGAACAAAGGTCATAAGCACTTATTCCCTTTTTCACAGTACAGGCCACTCCTTCTTATTCAGCTCAAACTTGCTGTTTAAATGCATCACAGAACATGTTGATGTTTTGTATGAATAAACCATTTACTCCATCTACATTTTATACACCATGGAAGGGAAAAGATACTTCCAGCTATTCAGTCTTTTTTCTTTTTAGATTTCTTGGCATCACCAATACTGGCGCAGCCCAAGGCTGCTAGCAAAACACCGTGTCATTTTCCACAGGCGCCAGAGTTTGATATCAATCCTCTCCAAAAAAATAAAAAAGCAAAAAAATTAATAAATAAAGGAACCCAGCTTCAAACTCCACAGCTTTTAATTACATTTTCCATGTCCCGTGCCACACGCCAAAATAAAAGCAGTACACAGGAACTCAACAGGCGTTCCAAAATCTGTGATTGCTTCCCTCCCTGTTTTATTTATTTATTAATTCATTTTTGTTTACCTTGAGATCCCGGTACACTATCTTGGTGGAGTGCAGGTAGTCGAGGGCAGAGACAATCTCGGCGCCGTAGAAGCGAGTGCGGTCCTCTGAGAACACCCGTTCTCTCGACAAATGGAAAAACAGCTGCAAGATAAACAGCAGGGACAGGATTGCAATAATTACTGATTTATTGAAGGAAATTAACACAACACAAACTGCCTCCCATCGCCATATTGAGATGATAGATGGCAGGGCCCTCGGAGGACGCCTGGCGAACCCAGACAGCAGCTGGCGCATCATCCCTGGCTTTCCAGAGAGAGGCCGGCGAGGCCTGTTAAATCAGCATTTTAATCAATACACCAATCTTGTTAAAGGCAGCGCAAGTGCGCTCGCGGGCTAACGTCCCATCAAAGTGGCAGGAGCACCCCTTCCCCCGCAATCATCGCCCTCATTTTTTTTTTATACGAGTATTCCCGACTCGTCTGTCTCTCCCAGTCAGATGTCAAGGGTTTCTTTCAAACTGCCTGCCCTCCTCTACGCTCGAGCTCATCTTCTACAAATTACCCAGGAGCCCGGCAGGGAGGCTCTACCGTTTAATTGCTATGGGAGGGAGTTGAACGTGGCTGTCCGGGGAGCGACTAACGGGTTTGCCGATCAGACTGAGAACCAAAGTACGCGAGGGCAGGTGTGCCTTCATCAATATACTGGCAGCTGTGAATGCGGCACGGCTGAAAGGGGCAGCAGCGCCTGCAGAGGGCCGAATGTGCGGAGGTGAGCGGGGCTGGCTGGACCGGGCTCGGGGAGCAGGTGACACAACAGGCTGAAGGACAATGAGAGCAAGGATTGCTGCCTCCGTGATTAAACAGCACCATTGGTGGTGGAATTTCATTTATCAAAACCGAAGGCCTTGAAGTAATAAAGTCACGCGCTGGAAACTTTCTGGAAGAGCTGTAGGCTTCGTAAGAAGACAGACTCCACATAAAATAATTCATCATCCGTCATTTTAAAACAGTGCTTAAAGTTGATATAATAATCTCGATCATATGGTGCTAAAAGAAAGCGTTTTGGTGTTTATGTAGGCTACGATAGAGCTTTATATGTCATCATCATTTTGTGCCAGGCTGCGATGAAAATCAGTTTGAACAATAGCGCAGGCGACACAGCAGGACACTCAGGAGCAGTGAAGCCGCTCCAACTTATTCACACAGAGGAACTACAAATCACTAAATAAGCTCTTTCTACGGTGGCCGAGAAGTGCGAACCAAAAGAAACAAAAGAAACAAAATAACAAAATGAAAACTAAACAACAAAACTGAAAACAAAATGACAAATTCAAAATAACAAAACCGAAAACAAAATAACAAAACCGAAAACAAAATAACAAAACCGAAAACAAAATAAAGTTAAAAACAAAATAACAAAAAGAAAACAAAATAAAAAATTCAAAAACAAAATAACAAAACCAAATACAATATAACAAATCAGAAAACACAACAACATATCCAGAAACAAAATACCAAATGACAAAACACAACGACAATTCCCTCAAACAGGAAAAGGTAGGTATAGTTCGCAAATTAAATTCCTATTGCTGATTGGATGAGACATCTGTCACTCAAGACATACAAGAAGTACTATCAAGTGAAGTCCGAATAATTTTTTAAAGCACACTTAAAGTTGACCAAAGTGCTGTATAATCCTAAAATACTGAAATAAATCCTTAAATGAAGATACATCTAAATGTCCGTATGGCTGCAGTACTTCATATATACGTACTAGAGTATATTTTGAGTGACAGATGTCTCGTCCAATCAGCGGTAAGAATCAACAAGCCAAAAATGGTAGGTGTGGTTTGCGAATGACTTTCTTACCGCTGATTGGACAAGACATCTGTCACTCAAAATACACAGGAAGTACTGCAGCCACACGGACATTTAGATGTATTTTCATTTAAGGATTAATTTCAGTATTTTAGGATTATATATTACTTTGGGAAACTAAGTTGTGTTAAATGTGCTTTAAAAATGATTCTGACTTCACTTGATAGTACTGCTTGTATGTCTTGAATGACAGATGTCGCATCCAATCAGCGATAAGAATTTCATTCGCAAACTAATTCATTCATCTTGTGTTTTCTCATTTGGTATTTTGCATCTAGATATGACGTTGTGTTTGATGATTTGTTATTTTGTTTTGCACTTCTTGCATGCACTCCCAGCACACAAGTACAAGCTACATACTGTACATACATACGTACATACCTCTCCTCCATTGACGTACTCCATCACGAAGCAGAGGCGGTCTTTTGTCTGGAATGAGTACTTCAAAGACTAAAACAGCAGGCAGATACACACCATTAAGAAGAAGAAGAAAAAAAAACTCGCAAAAAAAAAGCCAACAACTTAGCATATGTCTTTGCAAACACAAACGTATGTTGAGAAGCATCTTTTCAAAACATATGCTGATAAACTTCTCCCGAATGCAAATTAAAAGGGATTAGCGCTTGAGAGCAAAGGCTCTGCAGCTTCACTCTGGCCTTGATGCTGACTTTGAAATCAGGCGGAGGTGAAGAGGGCCGGCCTCTTGAGTTAGTGCCAGGTAAATTGTTTTCTTATTAATGTTTTTTACGTTTTTTTGTTTCGTTTTCCTGAAACCTGCTGTGTATCAAACGTGGCATACAACAGCATCTGGAGTGTCAGTGAAATGATCTCTCGCTGGCGACTTCTCAGCAGATGTACAGCTACATTTGTGCTGCTAATTTATAACAGTTTACTCTCTGCATTATAATTAGACCCTGGGGAGAGCGCTATCATACTGTATAGTAGACGGGCATTGTGAAGCTTTACGCTTGTAGACATCTTCTGTATACGTGGCTGCGGTACAGTAAGTCATTAAGGAGGTGTGTGTACTCACAGTTAAGAAGGGGTGTCGGGTGTTTTTCAGCACTCGGCTCTCGGTGAGCGTGTGGGCCACCTCGTCCTGCGGCAGAGGAAAGAGGAACGAGTGAACAATCTTGCCTTATGACTAATAAACAAAAACGACTAAATAAATTGTGCAAAGTGCTTTGGCAACAGCAGTGATGTCACGATTATCAGCACTAGATTATTGCACTCAATTAACCAATTGAATCTGGTCTTTAAAAGAGTTAGGTGTGGCTCCCGCTTGGCTGGAGCTAAAATGAAACGAACCTCTGATGTTCTTTAATATCGTCATCTTGGTATTGTGTGAATTCGACATTTTATTCTGCGAGAAGTTGGATTAAACATTAATAAATGTTTTTGTGTGTGATTAAAAGAATACAGAATCAAACCGCTTAATTGCGCTGTATAGCGGTTTTAACAAAGAGACATTACAGAACGAAAAGCAGCGAGGTCAGCTTGAGATGAATTTCATCTGAACCAAAATTTTATAGAGAACCTTCAGAGTGACAGCAGAAAATGGAATTATTATTATACAGTCAAACATGATTCAATGTACTAAAAAGTTGTTTTTAATATGAACATGTTGTTAATATAACTACAAGTTAAATCTTTATGATTACAGCAGCAGTTTTTACATACAAGTCTACAATTATCCAGGTGAGATTATGCCTGTAAGGGCATAAACTGTTTCTTTCATTCCATGTTAGTTATGATAGATGTGTTCTCAGGGGTTAAATCAAATACTCAGCCAAAGTAAAGCAGCATACCTTTGCAATAATAACTTCTTTCTTCAAAATCTTCATTGCGTAATACTTCCCACTGGCCTTCTCTCTTACGAGAATGACTTTACCAAAAGTGCCTTTTCCCAGTAGCTTTAAATAGTCAAAGTCATTCATTGTCTGCAGAAAAGAGAAAGAACATCCACACGTGAATGAAAGTGCAAATAAAATGCATTAGGTTTTTCGACAAACATCATTGACAAAAATAACTAGCATTATTCACTACATTAATTAAGACATTACGATATACAGTACTGTGCAAAAGTCTTGAGCCACCCTTCCATTACTTCATATCTCCAATCCTTGTACCTGATTAGTTTTGGAGGAATGTTTTTTTATGTGTTAAGCCACGCAGTGACCTATTAATCTTTCAAGCACTGAAAAACACCTAAGTTAAGGCATGAACCAGTGAGAAACAGGTGCAGATGATGACAGATGATCAGGCTGATGATTAGTGTACTGCTGATGCTGAATGGTTGGAACAGACGAGAGGGGAAATGAGGCTGCTGCTGAAATCGTCACATTAACAACCAATCTTTAAATGGTATCTTTAGGTGCTTTGCACGCGATTTGTTCCCATTTCTTTAATTTAATCTAAAAAATGTAATTAAATTTAATATATAGTAATAAACATTGACTCAAGACTTTTGCACGATGCTGTATGTGTCATGAACGTCCGCATTAATACACATCAGTAATGTTAACAAATAAAATAAGTTAACACATGTACGACATGACGTTGAACTGGATATTGTTTATTCTATCCATGCCCTACATCAATACACACAAAATGAATTAAGCCATGTTCATCTAAAGTGATGCTGCTATCATGTTGTGTGTGGATGTTCTCCCCATGTCCTAATGGGTTTCTTCAGGGTTCTCCAGTTTCCTCGGATATCCCCAAAACAAGCCAACGACTTTAGTAACTCAAACAGCCCCAAGCTGTAAATGTTTGTGTGTGTTTGTGAGTGTGTGTGTGTGTGTGTGTGTGTGTGTGTGTGCATGGTGTGAACATGGTGCATGATATGAGCCCACCATAAGCATAATCACAATATAGAAGGTACTAAAGACAAATAGATGATGTAATGTTCACTTTATCCTAATTCAGAATTGCAAAAGTTAATTAAACAGCCTTAGAGGGTTACAGGGTTACTCATTTTACACTTTAAATGTTATGGATGTTAAATGATAATTGCAGATGTTTATTCGTTGTCATATTTGGCTAATTACTTAAAAAAAAAAAAAAAAATTGTGCCATTAATAAGATAAGATATACCTTCATTCGTATCACAGTGGGGAAATTTCAAATCCTAAATGATAAATAATAATAATAGTCCCGTCCAAGGCACATTTGTGTTTGGTCACGGAGTGTGAGCAGATGGTGTGGTGGTACCTTGCGTTTGTGGTGGCTGATCGAGATGTCCATCTCCTCCTCTCCGATGTTGTCTATCTGTGAGGTGGGACTGCACTGGATCCGCTCCTCTTCCTGTCTTTGGAGTTTATCAGCCACCATCTGGATCGCTTCTGTCCACTCATCCCTTAGATAAAAACATGCACACATGCTTGCAGAAACCTAAAACATACAAGATGTGCCTAATACCTTGTGCGAAAAAACCACAGTCTGGGGATTTCTTATTCATTTATTTGATCATTTCTCTCAAACTAATTTCCAAGCCTAAAGAGAAAATCTCTTCTCGTGGATGCCTGAGCAGGTGACCTGGATATGTTGAGAATCAACAGCACGCACAGCGGACAAACATCATTTAACAATCACAGAGAAGTCACCGAGATGTCTTTGCAAACATTTTGGCTCCACTGAGTTTTCATTTGTTGTGCAATACAACATCTGTTGTGTAGAATCGGTCATGCATTCATGTTTCTGAGCATGTGTGTGTTTAATAATGATGAATTCATCTCAGGGAGGCATGCTGTATGTCATTGTTTCAACAGACGGTTGCGTCATTTTACATGTTCGGATTCAGAATACGAGCTTGGAAAAATAACCAGGGCTTGTCTGAAAACTTTTCGCTTTTAACGTTTAAATCTAAACAAAAGGTTACGCTGACATGATGGCACCCGCGGTCTGTGTTGTGCTTATTAACTGCAACCTTGGAAACAGACTGAATTATTACATTCGTGGGTAGAAACAAGTGTGTCATACTCATCCAGCTTTTCCCTGTCACCCAGCTCGAAATTAGCCCACAGATGTGCAGACTCAAACCAACAAGGGACGATTGCTCTAGTCTAGTCTAGTCTAGTCTGTTCTGTTTTGGTGCTTAGCCTAGCACCAAAACAGTAGCAATAAATACAAGAAAGGCAAGCAATGACATAAGCAGAGAAAGGAATGTATTTCCTCAAAACATCAACTTGATTTTAACATAAAGGATGGATGGATGTTATTAATCCCAAGGGAAATTTCAAACATCCAGGGACAGTTTAAAAAAAAATATATATATATCTTAAAAATTGTCAATTGTGTAGAGTCTGGGGAAAAATAATAATCAAAAAGTACACATGTGGAAGACCCACATATATATACAGTATATATATATATATATATATATATATATATATATTCATAAATAACTATTCATTTAAAACAGAACTGGAGAAATGAGAACTACTCTCAAAAGATATTCACTTAAATGGTTCTTGATGACGAAGATGATGATGATGATTGATGTCTAACATCAGTCCAAAATCTTCCATAGATGTTCAACTGGACTGAGATCTGGCCACTTCCAAAACCACAACATTCAATTTACACCACTCTCTATACTAACACTCATCAAAAGTATTCACGCTGAGCCTTCATGCCATGTCGCCAAGAACTCCCGTCAGGACGGAAATGTTACACCAAATGATGAAGATCAGTCGGAATAGTTTTGCACTGATTTTGCAGCGACTCTTCCCTCTGATGGGACATCTGAACCTGATGAAAAGCCTACAGGGCAAATTATACTCATATAATGTGTCACTCATATAAAGGAGATAATGACTCTGATTGAGCAGCTATCACTTCTCTCCATCATCATCATCATCATCATCATCATCATTTCCTAGCTTGCCTTCCACCGTCGGCTAGTGCGTGTCCTGATTCAAGAAAAAAGCGACCCTGTTCAAAGTCCTGGACATGTACACCGTAATCGCTACTCCAGTGTTATGTTACCTGCATTACAAATTCATTTACACCCCCAAGGCAAACCTTGTTTTCTCTCCATACTGTAGTTACTTAGCTGAAGCCGGTGTTTCTTCGAAAACGTCAAGAAATCTTATTCCGAGTGAGACAATTACTGCAGTGATTTGTTTTTCACAGTGAATGACCAACACTCAGCGTGCGACTCTCCTTCTCTCAGCCAGCGAGCATACTGTACACTGCTTTTCTCTTTGTGTTTGTCTTTCTAAACGCTCGTCCTTCCTGCTGAGAAACTAACAGCTGGAGGATACAGGCCAGTGCTTTTTTTAACAGCTCACTTTTTAAGTGATGATGGAATAATTATGCTACTTTTTTCGTTCTTTTTTTTCCCCCTTTTTAATATAAACCTTCTTCTTTGTGCCAAAGAAACTGGCATGCTATGCTGATCAGAAGTATTTTTCTCCACTAGAAACAGGACTCACCTTTCCTCTGGAGTGTCCACGTGGAAAGTCCTTTCAATGACTGTGGTCCACTGGAGACATCTGATAATAAACGTGTTGGGCTTTGGCCGTTCGGTTTTCATCAGCTGGCATTCTATAACGGAGGGAATCGAGAAGAGGAGTGAGGAGAGAGGTGTGATTTGACGCTTAAAGCCTATACACAGGAGGTTACTGAAAAAAGAAAAAAAATTTATCTAATTAAGGGAAATCTGACCTACAACCAAGAGCATATTTGGTGTATGTAGTGAGGTCAGACTGGCCAGCTGCTGGGAACTGTTAGTGTTTGATAAACAGGGCAGTGCAGGTTGAGACAAATGGTTGTTAGCAGAGGAGAGGCTAAGAGAGCAGGAGAAGGCAACGCGACACCGCGGCGAGAAAAATGAGAAAGAGAGAGAGCGAGAGACGGACTGAACAGGGACAGCTTTCCTATAAACAGCACACAGGTCGGAGACACCAGATGTTTCTCTATATGAAAAGGGACTTGACTATTTTTGACCGTGTCTCTGCTCGTAGGGAGTGGAGGTGATCTCTGAGCCTGGCTCATTGTCACAGCGGACATCGGAGGAAAATATCTGGACGACAGGTGAAACGCTCAGCCTCCGGCTCATCACGACGGTTCTCAGCCGGCCAGTTCCAGCCGCCAGCTAACAGCACCGCGGCCTACATTTGGTCCCGAAGGTTAATGGCAACAGCGCAGATGTCATGGGGTGCGCGCTCTACCTGGGCAGTAGATGAAAATTAGAGGCGCCCGCTGTGAGCAGAAAAACAAGGTCACAGCAGCCGGAATGTGACACCTCAGGAGGAGCAGAAGCTGAGCCGACAGCATTGTTTGCTTTGCCACGTAGGATCACAGATGACGAGCTTTGCTTGAAGCAAGAGCTGCTAAGCAGAGCGATCATGCCAATTAAACAACCCAGAAGCTGCAAATTCCGCCGCTCGTGCCGTGCTTTAGCTTTCTCGGGTCCAAAATAAGGTTGAGGTGGTGCCAAGCGCGGAAAACATCAGGAGACAAACATGGCGACTGCTTCACCGCATCAAAAGATTTGGAAGGAACAAACTTGCATGCTGAGCATTCGAAATGTCGCTTGTGTACTATGAAGAAATAAAATGGAAATAAAATTAATATTAAAAGCATTAGCAAAGGTATATAAAAAAAATGAAAATAAAAACATTTTGAAGGGAAAAACACAAACACGGCAGTAGGCATGACGTTAATTCCGATCCAATTATTATACAGGAATAATAGATGTAATAATAGCAAAAATAAAGGTTACAAAATTGTAACAGATTGATGTGATTTGTCGTATGTTGCAATCATTGTTAGAACGGACTAATTGGGAATATTGATTGCACTGCCTGGTGGGCAGATGTAGATCTGGTCAGAATGTGCGTGTGCGTTTGTGTGAGTGCGTGTGTATGTCCGAGCGGTCCGGAGGCGGACGGGCAGGGTGTGGAGAGACAGCGCATTAGACTATGAGCCTCCCACAACCACCTGGCCTCCCAGCTTTCTGCAACAGATGTGGCAATCGGCTCCCCTGCCAAGCAGCCTGGGCCGCATGTATGGCCACTCCTCTCTCTTCCAGGCTTTAGATTAAAACCTGGCCGCGCCTCCTGACGGATGGGAGGATGAGGGACAGAGGATCACTCGATGTGTCCTGGAGCCAGCTCTCTGGGCCCATTACCCAGCATGCCATGGAGGATCATGTGCACGTTTGCTGTGCGCGTTTCTAGAGGTTACCGATGAGTTTACTTCACCAGATGCTCACTATTGCACCATAAACGCACTTGAAAACAGTCTGAAACGGATAAATATGAATCATTATCGTATGCATATTTATATCTCTTTCTTAACTGAAAAAGATTTGACACACAACTGTTATCGCTACTTGCCTCGAATTAAATTAATATGTATAGACTGCAGTAGGTTACATCATTCTTTTGCACAGGTGTGTCGAGTGCAATATCACAGTGAACGATTCACATTAGCAGACTAACATGATGGAAGCAGGCCTGCTGTACGGAGGAGGGACAGCTCCAGATTCAACATACTACTGTGTTTGTTTTAGCCATGAGTGAGGAAAGCTAGAACACACGACACACCTGATCACATGCTAAGGCAAGTGCAACACCACATGATGTGTACTCACTAGCAACAGAGAAGTTATTGAGCGGGTAGGGGAGATCGGCGTCCTGCGGCTTCTCCTTGTACCCAATGAAGGATCCATCGGTTTTGAGCAGAAAGTAGCGTGGTCTCCAATTCTTGATATATTCACCTGTGTAGAGAAAAGAAATAAAACAGAAAGACTCAGCAAAACTGTGGCTGACGCATTCAGATCCTAAAAGCACTTTCCTAATGCACCATATAAGGGGCGTTCAAGTCAAACCGGGATTTGTGCTGAAATTTCACAAGGTGTTAAAGCGATTGACATTCGCAGCAGACTTCAAGCACGGTATGGAGATGAGACTCTCAGTTACTCTGCACTTAAACATCTGAACGGTGCAGACGTTTTAAAAAAAACATTCGTTCCAGAGAACATTCAGGGAGCAGATCGTCTGATCCTTGAGAATCGACTGATAACTTGTCACCAGTATGCAGAAGAGACACATCTGTCGGTGGGAACTGTACACACAATCATTCATCCTCGATCATCCTCACTCCAAGCCATTCCTACATATCTGAGCCCTTAAAGGAGTTCATGGGAGGCCAGAGTTCCAGACAGCAAGCAGTTTGATCCAGTTAAGTTAAAGATAAGTTTAGCCTTGATTTGTCACAGATACATTACTGCACAGTGAAATCCCTTCTTCGCATATCCCAGCGTAACTGGGGTCAGAGCGCAGGGGGTCAGCCATGATACAGCGCCCCTGGAGCACATAGGATTTAAGTCCTTGCTCAAGGGCCCAACAGTGGCAACCTGGTGGAGCTGGGGATCGAACCGCCAATCTTCTGATCAGTAACTCAGTGCCTTAGCCCTCTGAGCCACCCCTGCCCCCATACTGAGAAAGCTTTCTACCATGATAGTGTACAAGCACTAATGAAATACTAGGATAAATGCAGTAGTGTAGACGGGGACTACTGTACATAGAGACATAAAGGTACTGAAGGTTTTACTCTCATGAGATTCCAAAGTCCTGGTTTCACCTGAATGCCCCATGTATTAAAAAAATTTACAGACTTTATCAACTACAATACTTCTCTGTTATGGAAGAATAATTTTGGCGAAGCCTGAACAGCACACATTGAAAATAAACATGAGATGAGAGGCTGCTTTCAACTCACTGGCCAGACACTGGGATTATATCATTAACACGGCTGAATTCAGGGGCAGATGTTAGAGTGGACCGCGTCCACACTGGAGTGACACGGGGTATATGTAGTGTGGGAAATGATGCCATGATGGGGGGGGGGGTGCCTGTAAGATCAGCTCGTTGCCACAGAGGGTGATTGTAAAACCTTTAACCCCTCTAGGCTAAAGCGCAAAACACAACATCTGCTGAGCAGCTGCTCTGATTGTATTATCGTATAAAACTTCTGGTGCAACAGCCTGCACTATCTAATAATCAGCAGCAGGATTACAAGAGTGTCAACATCAGCATGTAGGGAGGCAGGCCTATTGAATGTACACACACACACATTTTCCCAGGCACTGACACTTTAACACACATTAAATAGATCTGTTATGAGGCATGTGGCATTTAGAATGATGTGTTAGGGCTAATTTATCCGAAGCATCTCTTACGTTAACACCTTATCAGACTACGATTTGCCTCACAAGTTCAGGTTAAGATTTGAAGCCAGCACAGATGTTACATAACTATAACTCAAATAAGAATATCTGGAACATTTGACTACAGCACATCATGGTTGAGGTTTATGTAATAAACTATGGTAAGAATACCTGAGGTGTTGCGTAATACACAAAGACCTGGTCAGTCAGCAAACGGTTAATTAAGGAGTGATTTATGGTTCCATCCTGCGTGTAGGGGTGAAGGCTGGACATCACCATTAAATATATTCTACATTCTCAGCCGGTTTATTACAACAGGTCACGTTGGGACAAAGAGCAAAGCAGTCTTTCTCCCCATGTGACAAAACCAGCCAATAAGGCATCTGAGTCAAACTGAGCCATTTTAAACCTGGTGCATGAGATAAGGGTTTGCGATGCCGTTCTCTTACTTCCCCGTCAATCATAGCAACACTTGGCAATCACGGGCATGTGTGAACTCGGATAAGCATCTCCTCTGTATTACATTGCCTTGTGACACAGTCTGAGCGGCAGATCGAAAAAACGTAGTGGCTAGCTTCACCTGTCTCTGAGGAGACACGTGATGATGTCTTCACCCCTCCTGGTTGGTAGCTACCGTACAAAAACCGTTTCGAGTCAAACCAGGCCTGGTGACAAGACTCTTATCTAACATACAGGGGGCATTCGAGTCAAGTCGTTCCTGTAAACATTCGGACGCCTGATCCTTGAAAATCGATAGATAATGTGTCACCAACATGCAAAAAAGAGACACATCTGTCTCAGGAACACAAAATCATACACATCATCATCCCCTGTTACATGCCCCTTACAGTCCTGACCCAACTCCAAGAAAACTATTTCGTTGTATCACTACAATGAACATAAAGTCTCTACATATGTGAGTCATTAAATGGGGTTCCTGGAAGGCCAGGGTTTGAAGCGTGAAGTAGGCAGTCCGATCGTGGCGCCGGCATACTGAGAAATCTTTCTACCTTGACGGCCTCCAAGCACTAGTGAAACACTGGGATAAGTGCATTGGTGTAGCTGGGGATTAGATAGCGAAATAAAGGGTGTCTTTACTCTCATACTGTGTTCTGTAACTCTGCACAATCAAAAGTCCCAGTTTGATTTGAACACCATGTGTTTGATAGAGGAGCGGTGGGTGGACTGTGGGAAATTCAAGGTGATGTACTATTGGAAACAGATTTTCTTTGTCAACAAGTTGAACCCGACTAACCAAAGACTATCTAGACTATAAACTACACCTAAGCTAATAATCACTTACATTAGCAGATCCTTGTGTAGATTATTGTGTACTACAGTCTTTGAACTATAGAATACAATAGTACGGAGTACCTTTGTTTTTAAAGCTGCAGTCTTTATTCTTTTTTCAGGTAGGAACTTTGGGGTTTTCTTATCACGTCTAAGAGACACTATTCTATAAAGATTGGCCAGCAGCCATTAAAGCTCATTAAGAGGAGTAGAGGGGAAAAAAAAACGTCCATGTGCACGGTTCATACAAGACTTAGAAAAGGAGCGGGGAGCACTGTCCAAAATTGTCTTTAAAAAAAAAATACAAATAAATAAATATTATACCCCAGACATGAAAAACACAAAACATACTGCTACGACACAAATGTTTGTTTTAATCACGTAAATTGTATGAAGAAAGAAATTGATTGATTAAGTGACGGCCTTCATCATCCTGAAGGGAAATGTGCAAGTATGGATGAAGGAAAAAACACAAAGCACGCATCTTATCATAGCAGGATACCGCTGCTGTCCTGGCGAAAGGCCCGCTGCATTCTCAATTACTTCTGACTCACGACGACCTGCAAAGCTCCAGCAACAATATACAGATAAAGTGTCTGTTACTTATGTAATATAATTACATGTAGTCACTGCACAGTATCCTAACTGCGGCTACACATGGGTAGATGCTGTGCAGTATACAGTATTTCGCCGTCCTTTCCCCATCACCGCACCTCCAAAAGAAATGCTAGTTTCCTGTATTAATGTTAAACTAATCCAAAGTCTAAAATCCATTAAATCTGCAGAATCTAACCTCGAAACTGCACCGGAGGAGTTTTATGGCCTCGAATCTTATCTATTAAGACAGACAATCTGGAAGCCACGTGAGCGCAGAAGCCGGAGAATCCCCAGACGTGTGCTTTCTGATTCTAAACTCCTGGTAATTAGGCGCTATCTCCAGCAAGTGACACACAGGCCCCTCTGACAGCTCTGATCACTTTTTTTCCATCAGAAGAGGAAATAAACAACATGTTCTATTTGTAACATCCACTTAAAGCATAATGACACCAGCTTCTCTTAATTAACACATCAGAGAAAAACACCTGCTCATGTTAATTTGAGGAGACGGAGGTCTTCGCCGCTATGCCTCCATCAGGCGGTGGAGTCGATGGGTAGGAGGGAGCAGCTGAACAGAGGCAGCCGCCTTTCCACACAAAAAAAAAAGGAATAAGGGGGGAAAGAGAGAGAGAGAGAGAGAGAGAGAGAGAGAGAGAGAGGTAGAATTGTGTAGATGGTAGAACAAAATGTCTCTGTCTAGCAGCTTGTCACACAACCCTTCTCTAAAATAACAGAAATAAGTTAATCAACAAAAGAAAATCGATGTAGGATGATTGAGAATGTACACTGTAATGTATAGCAAGTACAGCTTCTTCACGTTTACAAAACTAATTTTATGTCTTCAAACACTTTGCGATAATTAAAAAAGCACCAAACATTATTATTATTATTATTATTATTATATTTAAACTCTATGTATTATCATTTAGACAAATTAAGACTTTTTTCAAGTATAATGCATAACTCTGTACATTATATCTACTAACAGCTAATGTAAAGATGAAATTTATATTTAATATATTATATGGTACTACAATAACCACTGTGATTTATTACAGGTAAATATACACATAGCGGTAAATTCATGTAAAGTTGGTGAGGTCAACAACTTAAATTATTGTTCATTTTTAGACATTTTATATTGTTTTAATACTTTTGAGGAGATAAATAATATCTAAATGTGATCATTTGTTCCATTATTTGATGATAGGTTTAAAAAAAAAAAAAAAAAAAGTCAAAATATGAGTCAAAATAATCAAAATGTGAATTTTTTGATCAAATCAGGCAGCCCTAAATTTTGTCGTCCCTGTGCCACTGAGACAGCTCTGACCCTACATCGCATGGACCACAGAAGTCCTCTGCCGCTATGCTGTGGTATCTGTGCCACATTTCTTGGGTCTTTCTTCCATGCCTCGATGGGTCGGAGCTGTTTTAGTGACACAATGGGGATCTACAATTAGTTGTGTAAGCTGTGGGGTGAGACCTCCATGTACTGTATCAGACTTGTTTGTCTAGACCCATCCCACCAATGCTTGATCAGACGGATATCTGTGAAACAACTTTTGCATTGTGACAATAGCACTGTGCTGCTGAAAGAGGCCAATGCCATGGGAAATACAGTCGCCATGAACAAGTACACTTGGTTTAAACAATGGTTAAGTGGGTGGTACGTGTCAACATAACATCCATGTCAATGTCAGGACCAAAAGTTTCCCACCAGAACGCTGTCCATAGCGTTACACTCCCTACAGTATGTCGGCTCTTATGTGGGATCAGCCTTTGCTCCCCATGCGCATCAGTGAGCCTTGGGAGCCCATGATCCTGTCCCTGGTTCACCGGATATCCTTCCTCTGACCACATACAGTATGTACATACTACAACCACTACATACCAGAGACACACCACACGCCTTGATGTTTGGAAATGCTCTGACTCATAATCATAATTCAGCCTTTACCTGCTTAAATCCTTACTCATACCCTTAGAAATGATTGTTCACTTGCTGCCGAATATATCCGACCCATAACAGCGCCACTGTAGCAAGATATTCAAACGTTATTCTACAAGTTATTCTATAGGTGACGGCCGATTGGTGACTGTAGGCACTTAAAATGACCTAGGGTGAGGGTTAACGCCTTAAATACCTAGATGGCAAAACTTGTATAAACATAACACATTATTATGCATTCTGAATAACCTCTCTGTACCTGGAGACAGGAAACAGTATGAATTTCTTGAGGTGTTGGCTCATCATAGCATTGACTATGTTAACAGGTTTAGTTGGAAATCACTGAGGTACTAAAGTGGATAAAGAGGCAACAGAAGGGCGCACAAAGTGTAAACTGAGCTCTACCCAGTTACTCACGCTGACACGTACAGCCTGGTGTCCTTCAAATCCAAATCAGTAGAAGAGTCAGTCTGGCACGCAGCAGAGAGGCTCGCATGCACAAGGTTTTCAGACACCTGCACAAATTGACCGGCTAGATTTTCTCGTTACCGAATGCGCCTGGAAGATTCGAGTTGAGAAGCTCTCTCAATACGAGGAGCACCGATGATTTGCGATCTGTAAATATGCAGTGAAAAAATCCTCGTTTCCTGCCACCATTCTCCCATTAAGTTCTGCGATCTAGACAGCTCCAACTGCACAATTAAAATATCATACTGGGCGCCATTCAATTACAAGCCTAGATTAATTGTTCATTTGTCTGTGGTCTGTGACAGCCGGACGCCTGTGGGACAGGGAGTTGGACGGGCCGCTTCCAGACAGACGCGTTCTTGAGCAAACTCTCCCCCCCCCCCCCCCCCCCCCCCCCTACCCACCACACAACATCGCCACCCGTTCGGCAAACTTGCGCGAAACTCTGAAAACTCGCTCGTTACTTCCATGATGTTTTTCTGCACGACGGCGTATCAGGCAGGCGGGAGGAAAAGAAGGAGCGCGAGTGAGCGGAGGGGGTGCGGTGGTGGTGGTGGGGGGGACAAAAGAGAGAAAAAGCACGAACACAAAAAACAAGGCCATTTGTTAATCAGTCCAAACAAGGATTTAATTTAATGCTTTGGCTGGGAGCGCTCTGCTTTGCAGATGGCTTAAAGATGAGCATGTGATGGGTGCTGTGGGAGTGGTGCCTGCCGCGTTCCAGCACACGCTGGGCACTCCAAGCGGCAGCAGCTCGCCTGGGCATGAGCGTCCACAGCCGCTCCAGCGTAGCCCAGGCTCAGGCACGCGCCCGCAGACGTGGGCAGCATTATAGCAGTGCTGTTCCTGTGCTAGGTGCGTTCAGTTCAGCACAGCCTTGCTGAAGAACATTTTTGGAGCTGTTTTAGCAAGATGGCAACACTAACAGGCAACACGGGCCCACTCTTTCTATTTCTCCCTCCCTCTCTCTCCCTCTTTCTCTGACTCATCTGCACACAAACGGAGAGTTAGAATGTTTTTTAAAAAAAAAAATTTTTTAATATATATATACATATACACAGATACACACACAAATTATGTCTCTCTAAGCATGGGTGAGATTTGTTTCTGGCTCCAGCTGCCGAAAAAATGCTTTCTGAACAATGCTCAGTTTTGCTCTGAGCAAATGTTCCCTCGCTATTACATCAAAGAGCATGATACTCTGGTTCATGATGCTGGACATCTGTCTTTGGCAGGTACTAAGGCTTATTTCCATTTCGCATGCTTTGTAGAGCAAATCAGGATAGCAGGAAATGTATTTATAGCTATACTGGGATATGCAAAAAAAAACGCAATGTGATGAATCATATCAGGAAGCTGATCAGTCAGTCCCAGTAAACGAGAACTTTCTAAAGCACCAGCTTCACTTTTTAACAAAGAACCGGACAGATGTAGGCTGTACAGCGGGAACGTTTTCATGCTAAGCTTCCATATTGATTTTCCGGAAAATGAGACCAGTGATGGCTTTGCAGAAAATTCATGAAAAATACACGTTATCATTAGCGATGAAGGAAAGAATTCTCCACTGCAAGTCTGTCTTTAAACATTCGGCACTGCTGCACCATCATCTGAACCTTTTATTTAAAAAAATACACAATTTTGGAAATACATTACACCTAATGTTAATTACATCCTGGATGAAAATGGTACTTTAAACAGAAATGTAAAAAAAAAAAAATCAAGCCATCAAATGCACCTAGGACCATTTCCTTAATAATCAAAGTAATAATTCAGTCACGAGATAGAGCTCACACGATTCTACCTCTAGTCATTTTGCCATAAGACAACTTCTTTATTCACTACTGAACAGGACCACCACCAGAACAGACGGACACAGAGTCTCTACTTAGCGCCACTGGAAAGAGGCTGCAGCTGAGAAGTTGTCAAGTGCAATTTCAAGGCTCCGCTAAGACGAGGAGGTCAAACCGGCGATGCTTAGTGGTGGGGATTTGTTGTATTTTTTTTTTCCCCCTGAATTGTCCAAGAAGTCTTAAGCAAGTGATCTCCTTATACAGGCGAAGGTCATGTTAACAGTTTAGACAGGCAGACACAAAGACCTCCTGGTTCAATTAGTGCACAGGGTCCCATGGAGGCTCTATAGAGACTTGGTGAGTAGAAAAGGGTGTAGGAATGTCTGGCAGGATGTCTGATGGGAGCAAGCGGCAACAGGCCGGCTTCAACAATAAGGCCAGGAACGCTCTCTTGATAAATAACAAAGCACTCGGCTGTTTGAGTGGGATTACATTCATTAAGATCAATGGCGCAAACAAGTGGGCTTAAGAACGGAGTACACTGGGACCTAGACACATATTCTGTGTGAACTTTGTATGTGGATCGTCTCCGTCTCGATGAAGTCGTGGCTTTGAGAAAAAAGGTTCTCAGACAACTTATGTCCAGAGCAGATCCAAGCCAATCCACTTAGCCTGTATTAGTGTCATTAGCATACTGCAACAACAGGCCTGCATGTACGTGAACGTGCGTATGTGTGTGTGTGTGTGTGGTGAAGCTGGATACTGCACATCAGGCATATTGCCTTGGGACTTACTGCATCCGATCAACACGAGGCCTGTGCAACAGTGCATAATGCATTTCAAAACATTTTTAATAAACACACTCTTTTACACACACACACACACACACACACACACACACACACACACACACACACCTGATCACAAAGCAAATTCATAATTCATATAAATGATGTGACAATGCAAGAGAAAGTGTCATTTTTGTTTTTAATTAGATATACAATTAGATATAAAATTATATATATCTAGCGCCATATACATGAACATATATGGTGTTCAAGTCAAACCGAGACTTTTTCTCTGAGAAAAGTGCTTGTAAATGAAGGTTTAAAACCAATTGGCATTAAGACCTGCACTAATATTGCAAATACTTTGAAGGCGCCCACGTGCCTGTGAATGATGTCCCCAGTCGTTCCAATGAACACTCAGACAGTGGAACCCCTGATCCTTGAAAATCGATGGAGAACTTTTTGTTAACTTGAGCAAGAGAGGCATCGGTCAGTGGGAATCCTACACACGATCACTGAACGCTCTGCACAACTTGCACATTACAGGAACTCAGCTGGAAGTTATGGCCACATCCCTTGGTCAGCCCTGACCTCGCTCCAAGCCATTTCCACATGTTCGTGCCATTAAAGGAGTTCCTGGGAAGCCAGCGTTTTTAGATATGAAGCAGTCGTGGCTCTGGCATACTGAGAAAACCTTCTACCTCGATGGTATCCATGCACTAGTGAAACACTGGGATAAGCGCATTAGTGTAGCAGAAGACGACACTAACAATAAAGATATTCTATAATTGACGTGATCTGATGGGAAAACTAAGTTGTTCTTGTTTCCTCCTGTAATGTTATATTACTAATAACAAAACCAATTGCTTCTCACAAATCAGCCAATTGATCCAAGTTTCTTTCCTACGTTGGAATCAATCGAAGCTGAGGCCCAAAGAACAGTTTGTCACATGTAGTAAAGCTTTGTTCCCCCTTGAGGCCGGATGATCCGCGTCATGGAATCATCTGTTACCCGAGTGCAGATGCCCGCTGCAGAGCCGGGCACAGGGACGGTGAAGGCAGAGACAATGGGTGGCTGCCTGGGGACGTGGGGCTTCTCTCAGGGGGCCTGCATGCACATCACACTGCCAGATGCACACAGCTTGGCCTCCTGGTGCTCCTCCAGACCCCCTGCTGGTGCAGGGAACTGGCACACTGGGCCCAACAGCACACACACACACACACACACAAAACTGTGTGTTCATGAACAGAATGTGTAGAACTCTCACACTGCAGAATGAGTGTAACTGAGCTCGAGCATGTCACTGCGTGTTCTTGTAACAGAAGGTACCGCTTGAGTGACACACTGAAAGTGTGCAGTTATCTTTAACTCACACAAGTACGGTAAATAAAAACAGGCCGCATTTTCATCATATTTTTATTCAAGTATTAAAATTACCCTGTTGTGCAGTATATAGTAATACAAATGTGTGGTGTGTGTGTGTGTGTGGGGGGGGGGGGGGGCACCGTGGAGCGTGGTGGAACTTAAAGGATGGTGTAATCATTCACGCATCCTTTCTTCCATCCACAAACACATACACACGTTTGCATTTGGCCACTAGATGGCACTGGCCTACAGTTACAGTCAGCATCGACCTGTGTAGTAGAGCTTCTGCGTATGTTAGTGTGTGTAGGAGAGAGAGAGAGAGAGAGAATCAAAAAGTGGGGAGTCACAAACAATATTGGCTGCTTAAATTCAGAAGATTTGCCTACAGTTCGGCCAAAACAACTAAAATACAAGAAGCAGACCAGAGCACATCCTTGCCACACCTCCCTCTCTCTCTCTCTGGTCACAGACACACACACACACACACTTCATTACCATTGATCATACAGTGGTGCGAGCAGCCTGACGAAAAGCTTCTGAAAGTTTCTGTTACCACCTGAAAGCTGATGCTTCTCCTGTAACTGAATCCCTCAGTGTTTTATTCCTCTGATACCACAGCAAAGAGAACACAGCAGAATTTAATCGCTCATATTCACATTTGAGAGATTGGTTCGTTTCTAACATCAGTTGGTAGAGCTGCAATAACCAGTCCTTCAACCAGAAGCCTGTTTTTCACCTCGATTGAAATTAATTAAAAAATAAATAAATAAAAAGTCTCTCATGTTTCCAAGAAACCGGGAAGTTTCAAGTTTCATAGCAGTAACTTCAGAGACTCCTTCCATAAAAGCTTCGCCAGATCATCAAATAGGCACTGGTATATAATTCATTGATTATAAGCTTTAGATCATGCGCAGTGTCTGCCATAGACGTCGTTGTTAATATGCCGGTACTACAAAAAAATCCAGTGCCTTAATATTAACCTGTTATTTGATATAAACCCGGAACTACCGTGTGAGCTGCTGTTGTAAAAAATGAATCGAAAAAGTTTACGAACAAACACAATTCAACAGCACCAGGGTACAAGGTTGTTTAATATCCACACACGCCATGTCCTAACTATGAGGATACTAACATTGTGTGAGAAAAGCAAATGGAATTAAAGAGAGAAAGAGAACGAGAGCTCAAAAGAGAGATTTTTAAGATTGCCTCTTGAATCATTATACACCTTCACATTGATTTTTCAGATACGTAGATTACGATATTTGCTGAAAAATCATTATGGGAAGATCCGGCCGCTCAGACGGCGGTGAGGGGTTACCTTGGTGCGATTTGCACATATAGAGACGCGAGCACTGCTAAAGCATGGCGAGACGGCCAATAACACAGGGTCAGCTGTTTAATCAGGGAGATTAACTGACAAAAGGCATAAATAACAAATAACACACTGACAAAAGGCATAAATAATAGGAAATGTGCAGAACATGTATCTGTCGGGGCATTTCACATGACGTCTGGATACACACCTCACACAGTGTGTGAAACCTGAAATGGATGATTTCATCCTCGGACAGACATCGTCTCACACTCACACCTGGGGTGAGCAGCTGAGTCTGGTGAGAGGTAGAAGACGCGATACCAACTGTTACACACGGGAGAGTGTGAGAAACCCCTAAACGAGCCGGAGCGAGAGAGAGAGAGAGAGAGAGAGAGAGAGAGAGGGAGAGAGAGAGGATGTGTTTTGAAGTATTCAAGAACAATTCACTATGACAATGTTCCTGTCTTTCTTTTTGTCATTCTCTCTTTTTTTTTGACTCGGCTTCCAAGGTTGTTTCACCCATTAATGGTCATGAGACACCTCCGAAACACAGTGTCCTAAAATACACACCCGAGTCCAGGTCTGCTATCTGCTGGGATTGTCATCGCAGTCATCATTAATTCATGACATTTGGACAGTCTCACAAGGTGACTTACACATGTTACTGTACTCTGTCCCATGTATAATGCAGGCAGGCAGGAGGCACGGACTCCAGCTGTCTCAACGTAACGTGTAAAAAAAATCATAAAATTCTAAAAATGTATTCCAGTGAGCTCACTGCATACAGCGAGGTAGAGTGAAGCAGAGCCAACAGAACAAAGCGAAGCAGACCTGACGGGCATAAACGCTTTTATTCTATGATTTCATGTCGGATTACAGTAATTGTCTTAATACCTGACATTTATTGCTTCATCGAATTACATCACTTTTTTTTGGCCGCTTCACTGCAAACCTCAGTTTTTTTTTTTCCAGTACAATGGTAAACATCAATACTCTAGAAGGGATACTTTCTTTCTATAATTTTTTGCTCAAGATTAAATCCATTGAGCTGACACTGACGACACCTCTCACGCTCATATTGACTTCAATTGAATTGAATTTCAGGCCGTCTGACTATAAATACAATACCGATCATTACATTTTTAATAATTGAATATTTAAAAAAAACAATTAGCTCAAACTGAACAGTTACAGCTTTTACTGATATTGGATTTCTGGACTATATTTATATTCTTTTCAACTGATTCTTTGTATCTTTGCGTCACAGCACCAGTCAAAGGTTTGGACTCAAGTTTGGATTTATTTTTTTACATTCTACAAAAATCGTGGATTTTTTTTTCTTTCTTTAAACTGTACAATAGCACATACAGCATTAGGTAATTACATAACAAAATCAGCAGTCAGTCATGTAGTTTTAAGACTTGAAGGTCAGCTGTTCTGGAGTACGTCTCGCAGGAACCGTATTGTCATGTGCAGAAGCAGAAGACCATCCCAGGAAAGCAAGACCAAAACGTAGCTCTGCTGCAGAGGAGAAGTTCATTTAGGGTTACCAGCCTCAAAACTCACCAATTAACATCCCCTTAGATTAGACCCGTTACGGAGGCTTTACAGCATAGCATGAGTACTATCTCAATATTAACTGTGTAAATAAGATTATTGTGTATTTTGGATGCTTTCAGCATGATTTTACGGTGTAGAAAGAAATAAAACTTTAGAAGGTGTGTGCAAACTTTTGACTGGTATTGTACGTCTGACTTCATTTTAGCCGTAATAAAGATTTTACAGGAATTGTGAAATTAAACTCTAAATTCTAAAAACTTTTACTACTACTACAAAAATGATCTCGGAGTATTAACTTGCAAGTTAAAGGTTTTATAGTTTTTGCACTCGTTCGTTTAATTTGTATAGAAGCGTGACTACTACTAACCCATGATGGTGAGACAAATCATTTTTTCATTTTGTACTGCGTGTTGTCATCCGGTATCACGACGGTGTATCGGGTTTTCGAGCTCAACGGACCGGCGGTACATTTCGCATTCACAAACTGAACGTAGTGTTTCTCTGAACGATGTTGCACTTATGAAGTTGTCACATGACTCACCAGTGCGTGACTGTTACTTAACAGATATTTAAAACCCATTCTGACCCAGGCTGAATCATTCATCCGGTGTGTGTAAACGTGTGTCCCCGCTGTCAGCCCTGGGAAACGCTATTAGCCAGAATGCCACTGGGGAGGGACTAGACGGTAGACAGTAGGGGTCACTCTCTGTCCTCTGTCTCAGCCCAAATGTGTATGGATGTGCGATAAATTCAAGTGATTAGTGTTCTCCTCCAAGCGCACTGAAGCTCATGACTAAATGTCTTTAGGACACTGTGTTTCGGAGGTGTCTCATGACCATTGATGGGTGAAATAACCTTGGAAGCCGAGTCAAAAAAAGAAAGAATGACAAAAGGAAACGTTGTCATAGTGAATTGTTCTTGAATACTTCACTAATTCGTGCGCTGGCATTAATACAAATCTTGCTGTGTTTTAGCTTTGGCATCTTTTTTTTTTTTTGTGTCTGTGTGTGTTTCCCCCTTCTATCCAAAAGCTCGACATTAACGTAAAGGAAGGAAGGTTAAAACCTGATGAAATTTACTGCAAGAACAAAGTCTGCGTTTAGAGTAAACGCCTTATGCTGTAGTTTCTCAAGCAGCAGCAGGAGGGGACGAGAGCTTGCTGTGACTGGGGCTAAATATATCCAGGGCCAACTGCGGTGGAGTTCATTAAAAGGGGAGCCTTACAGGGACAATGGGCCCCAAACACTGAGGCTCAGGAAGGCGGGTCTCGAACAACAGGCAGGCCATGAAGAGAGCTGGAGCTGCACCATCAGGCCAGTGGTGAACAGGTGCAGAACTCCCTGAACACGCTTTCACAGACCTCGACTGCTCTCAATGGCCATTATAGGAGAGGGGTAGGGGCCGGCGGTATTATTTATTCAGTAGTGCATCCACCGGGGCAGGCTGCTGCGCTGGGAGGCAGCTGGCGTCGGGGGAGATGGAGAAGCCCCTCAGCTCTATTGTCCGACCTGCCCCCTCGCCACACACCCTATTCCAGAGTGCCCTTTGTGCACTAACATGGGCTCGAATATTACTATAGTAGCCAATCGCCCCTGACAGATACACACACACACACTAAACGGAGGCTGAAGTAAACAAATGTGTAGCCTTGTAATATTTACCCCCTCCCCTTCTCTCTCACACACACACACACACACACACACACACACACACACACACACACACACACACACACACACACAC
>JAQQZT010000039.1:21928747-21943537 GCA_030068275.1 Clarias platycephalus | reverse complement strand
ATATATATATATATATATATATATACACACACAGAATTCTGTGTGTATCAAGATTATATAAATATTCCGATACAATATTAAGTTTTTATTTTTAAGCTATAATTTTTAACAAACTTAGCAAATTAAATCTGCTGCCATCTAAAGTGTGAATAGTTTAGAGCTCACCACCTGTATGAGTTTACAGCAGATGAATAGCAACATTATATCACATCAAATGCAAACTCATAAATTTAAAAAGAATAAGAAAAAAAGTAAAAAAAAAGATTTTTTTATTGGTTGTTGGTGTGGCGATACATAAAACACAAAAGAATTGTCAATCATAACTGAAATCATTGTTCACTCATCTCTGATTATCAATACTAAATATTAAAGATATTAAACACTTCCTTTTGAAAATGTCGGGAAAACCTCGAGAAAATGTCGGGAAAATGTTTCATTAAACAATAAGTCCTTTAAACGATATTCAACAATGATGATTACATAATCTATTATATTTCATTTTTAACCCAAGAAGCGACAAATAAAAGTGGAGGGAATAAAAAAGTGTGTACTGAAACTTTATCATCAGAACAGCTTCAATGCATCTGCGACTGTACTGGCCGAGTAAACACCATCCTTCTAAAAGACATTACAGCAGACAGTTTTGTGCTTTGAGATGGTTGTGGCGAGCGCTTGTGTAACATCTCCGTCTAAAACCTGCCATGGGTGTTCAACTGGGTTGAGATCTGAAGGCTGTGAGGGGCTTGACATATGATTTATTAAATCATTTTCACACTTGTTAAACCGTTCACTGAGCGCTTGTATCCTGTGACGGGGGGACACTCCAACCTCCCACGAGGACAGGAATGTTTCTGTTTAGAATAAAGCTGATCAGTCAGTTTAATCTACTGATTCGCAATGAATCTGACCAAAACTATGCCAGCAAAGTGTCTTGCATATGACAACAGAGGCACCGGATTCGATTCGTCACGCATCAGTAGACCTGCGAGCATATTTTTCATTGCTCTATCAACTTTTAACTCTATTTAAATTCATTTATTTCCCTGATTTCCTCCCTAATTTAGTGGTAGCCAATTCCCACCCATCTGTCTGATATGGCACTCTCCCATCAAGGCGACACGCATGCTTTGCATGCTTGAAGACTGCACATGCTTCCTCGGAGACACGTGACGACAGCCGACTGCATCGTTTTCTGACTGCTGCTTGTGCGAATAACACACATGGAGGAGCGCTCTATCCGTCCTTTCCGCTCGTATGAGCACCCGTACTGTACACGCTGGTGCAGCCATGACTGATGTGAGAGTGCAGGTATGCCAGCCTTCTCCCTGAGAGATTTCAGACAACCAGCTCTCTGAGCTCAGAGTTAAGGAGCGCTGTAACATCACCCGGGAATCAAACTCGCGTTCTCTGAATGATAGGGCAAACGCATTTCACATACGGCACTCGCGAGTCGAGTCAGGGAATTTAGGATAAATCGCTGCAATTTTGAATGAGATAAAACGAAAAAGTCACAATGACACAAGACAGGAAAGAGACAGATGAATTGCTGAGTGAGGTCAGAGTGACCATACAGCTCTCTCAGGTCTGACGAAATTACTGCAAATGTGTGTGTGTGTGTGTGTGTGTGTGTGTGTGTGTGTGTGTGTGTGTGTGTGTGTGTATGTATGTGTGTCAAATGGAGGAACTAAAAAGCTTTCTTTTTTCACATTATTGCCGGGCTTCCACAAAGCACACCAGTGTATAACGGCTGATGTACTGTACACACTGAGGTCCTCTCCACTTTCAGCCGGTTCTCCCCCTCTCGGAGACGCATGCCAGGGGTTTGGCACAACTCATCCTCCAATCAAATTCCCAAGCAAACACTCTTAGCCTGTGGGACGAGAGTAAATGGTAGTATTTACTGTGCTATGGATCACACTGACTATAAGCAGCACTAACTAACTGTACCAAGTCACTAGTGTAACACACTGGAGCTCAGCCACACGTCTGCACTACAATACAGAAGCGAACTCTACAAGCTAGTGAATTAATAATGCCTGCAATGACGACAGAAACAGGAAGACCGTCTGACATCAACCGATGACGAATTTCCATTAGTTTCCATTAGTCCATTAATTTCCACACACACACACCGAGATAACCTGTCAGTGATAACATGGCTACGTTACCACTGTTTCATTGCAGAGAGGGAAATTAAGACATGTTATTCATCTATTAACATTGTTGTAATAAAAAGAAAAAAAGAAAGAAAGAAAAAAAAAAAAAAAAAACACACAGGCACAGAGTGTAAAAGAGATTTACAGGAACATTAACGTTTGGAGTGTGCGCGGCGAATAATCGCACATATTGAGGCAGAATGATAAATCAGACAGTTAAACAAAGCTGTAATTATGTGCTTAAAAACCTTGGTGTCCACATTAATCATAATCACATAAGCACTGAAAAGAATCAGCTGAGCAGCCGTTTCCCTGACTTCACCCAAGAAAGTGGGCCGCTTGCCAGAAACGCATCAAATCCCCAAACAATTATTCACAATTGAAAAATTCATTTTGTCCTGCAGCCATGTGTTTTAACTCCTGAATCCGCCGAAATATCCGAACACCAGATATCGGCTTAATCGATATTATGATAAACGGAAAACATCCGGCCAACATCACTGATCAGCTCTCAGTCGTCCATCGCTTATTTATCAATTCAGTACCATTCAGCCTAGTAGAATTGACGAGGGGGAAAGAAATTGATTCAGTTATGAATCACGATTCTTCTGTGTGGTGATTCGCGTATCGTCACACTGACTCGTTGTTTTCATTTTTTTTTTTTTTTACATTTATAATACAGATGCACCGTTCTGCCAGAAACTGAAATCGGCTGGGTTTTTTCGGTTTGATTGTCCATGACAGGAGAACTGAGTCTTTACTGAGCTCGCAAACTTCTGAGTGGTGCAACAGAAACGCATTTTTATGGCGTTACATTAACAAAAAAAGTCTCCAAACTCAGTGAGCAAATTAGTCTCAAAACACGTCGAGTATTATCATATAATCATGTAAACATTAGAAGCCCCCGTGCTCGCATCCGCTTAACCTGCACGCTCATTCCCAAGTGGAGTTTCAAGATTTTGGTAAAACATCAGTTTCCTTATGATCCTACAGGTGGCGCTCTAAACGATTCCCACATTTCTATCCCGTGTGGTAGGAGTTAGAAGTTTGTTTAGAAGTAATAATTATGGCGGATGATGGATAAGTGATGCTCAATAAAAATTTACATTTTTGTTTAATTTAATTATAAATAAAATGTTAAAGTTATTTTGTATAGTTTAAATGCTGACCTTAGCTATTAAGCAAGAAAACTAATGTTATAAGGAGTGGGCTACATTAAGCCTAAGGTCTAAAACGTTTGAGTTATTACATCCTTTATAAAGGTCCTAAAATATTAACAAAATCTGGAAAAAATTAATTAAAATTAATTAATAAAAAAATTAATATCGACTTGGGATATTTATACAATCATGATAATTACAGAATTGCAATTTTAATCGAATCGGCACGTAGGTACTGTGACATCGTATCGGGTGGTCACTGGTGATTTCCGTCTCCATCACCAAGCTTAACAACTTTATTAGTTCTCGGTAAGGCCGAGAGCTCGGTCTCCGTCCCTGCTGAAATTAGCCTGCTCCTAACTCAGCCTAGATTAGCCTACTCCTTGTGCTCTTTGGACAGGCTACTTTACTGAAGGCTAAAAACAGATTCTACTCTCCTAATCTAAACCCACCCAAACTGCACCCTTTTTAATCCCTGGGATTAGTCTAGCGTTTCCTCTACACCCCTGCCGATACTCTGCACAGTGAGCAGCCGGAGCACAGACACACGAGTCAGACTCCTTACAGCTTACTCCTAATCTCAGCTATTATGAAGCAAATGACAAAGATAAACACACATTAGCTGGGACAATTCATCACAAGGACACTTCAGGTAAAATTCATTTGTCTACAGTACAGTATGTACTAATAATCCAAGATGTGTTTTTTGATTTTAAATAGAACAGATTTCCCACGAATGCATTATACTGTATATTAAAAAAAAAAAAAAAAAAAAAAAAAAACGAGTGAGCACAGATGAATAAAGTTCACAGAGCTATGAGCTGCTGTCGGTTTTGAACGGAAGAACAGAAACAGACGGCCAGCCCTCACTTAAACGGTCCTTAGTCTGCAGCTGTTTCCTAATCATCTCCCCGAGGAGGGAGTGCAAGACAAGCCAACGCCCAGAGCCACAGCAAGAGGGCAGCATGAGTCTCTCCGTTCTCCCGCTTCAGCTGTCTGTTCATCTGACTTACTGAAAATAACTGGCTCTGATACATTACTCTTAAAAGAAGCGGACAGGGCTCGTATCAGACACGAACTGCATATCCGTTTTGCTTTTTCGAATATACACGGCGCAGCAAAATGAGCAGGTCAAAGTCCCAGGCATTTGAAGGCCATCAACTCATTAATCTCCATTTTTGATTAGAAGACAGAGAAAGAGGAGAGCATGAGGGAGGAGGTGTCAACCGACAACAAAAGCTGGGAACCGTGCAGCCTTTCTGGTGTGAGCCAGATGACCAGATCTTTCTTTGCTCCAGTCAGGCCGCGAGACAGATCAGCGGGAAGTCTGGGTGAGAACAGCGAAGCGCTGGAAGCCTCGTCCCCTACACACTCCTCCCTACGCATAAGCTTTGACTAGAGCAGTCATCTAGAAAGCCCACAACAAACAGGTGTTCCGTTTCACACACGCGCGTGAACACACCCACACCCACCCACACCACCCCCCCACCCACTCCACCCCCCCCACCCACCCACTCCACCCCCCCCACCCACAGAGTAAACTGTTGGGGAGGCCGCTCTGTAGGCAGCTGCAGCTATAATTATCCAGAGGGCTGTGGCGGCAAGTGCGGCATTTGCTTTGTGTAAAAAAAAGTTTGGCTAAAGGAGGCAATGAGGAGAGGAGGATGTGAATTATTTATGGGAGGCCATCATGTGGGAGGGAAACGATACCCACAAAGAACTGCATGGCCAGCAGATGCAGACACACACACACACACACACACAATAATACAAAAGGTGAAAAAGTTTGCTCATTCACCCAGACCCACACCCACTCACACAAATATACACATGCGCCGAAAATACTCGTTACATACGATTATTGTGGTTCTGTGAATATCGGATACCAACCGGCCACGCTGAAAGTGTGAAGCAACACTATAAAACATATAGTTCGTGAACACCTGACCATTACACCAGATTCAATAAGCACATATGGGTGTGAGCGGTTTGCTGTCCGCATAACTTTTGGTGATGTAATGCACCCATGTCCTTATCAACCCTGTTTTGTGTGCAAGTTATGCACAAATTATATCTCAAGACACATACAGTACAGCAGATTTCTCCATATTGCGCTTTGCCGACATGAGGCCTTTCCCCGTTGCACTTCAGTGTCTTGACTAATGAGCCTGCTGTGACGTGCCATCCTAAAACGCACTTTTTTTGCTTATGGGCATCACCATGCACCAGGTTCGATCTGTAACGGTCATCTCCAAACAGTCCTAAGTGGGTCAACCCGTCACGACATTGACCCAGGGTAACGAAGATGATTCTCAAAACCCCTGCAGCTCTCGTCATCCGTTAGCCGCTATGTTCTGGTGACGACGAGAAGGTTCCAGGAAATGATAGCAACTGACAACAGTGTCGAATGCTACATCATCCAGCATGATCATACAATCCTCCAGCTGCTCTTTATGACTTTGTTGAAGGTTTACGCATTCTTACCCAAGTGCATAAGAAGGTATCTGGATTTACATTCATAGTTGGTTACAGCCTGACTAGAACAATTAACTGGACTGCTGTCCTTGTCCCATTATACACGTATGAGAAGGGAATTGATTTATTGCCACAGGTACAGTATGACTGACTCCGCTACGGTAGGTGGCGCTGCGGCCCCTTTCACCTTGTTAATATCGTATTTCCGGTTGACCACTTACATTACACACCAAACAATCGACAAATAAGTTGGCTAGCGGCAAACTAGCAGCATGTGGAGCGGTAAAACTTTGCAGCTGTGTACATTTCGTATATGCTGTACACTTTCATTTTTGCAAACGAGATGCTATTCCTTGTGTTTATGGTAGACAACACCATTGTATTGTTCCCTCTTCCCTCCATTCAGCATTTTGTTCGACTTCCAGGTCCAAGCCCAGTTCGGGAACTGAGGAGCATGTGTACAGCTCCAAGGCTGATTTCTGAGTCCTATTCAGTTCTACGGAACCCACAGCCACGTTATCTGGGTCCGCTAGTCTGACTAAAACCGGACTTTTAAACGTGACTGATATTCTTCTAAACCGATCTTCTTAGTCAGACTGACACAACATGTAAATGTACCGACCCCCACACAAAAACACTCTCCAATCGGGAGGTGAAACACAGTGCGTTGTTTTTAACCCGGCGTTTTAACAACTGTCAGGACCAAATCGTCACAGCTGTGTCGGGAACCTGGTTCTCCCCTTCCACTCGGGGTCAGTACAGTGTGCTAACTGATGCATCTGCTACACAATCAAACACACACACACACTCACACTCACACACCACTTTAATGTATTCATAATGCAAAGTTCAGTTCTGGTCACTGATTAGTCAGGAGATAATACCTCTGTACCTGCGGTGGCACGAGTCATTTATAAACAGGACATGAGACAGTGGGTTATTGATCAAATCCCACATTTATACTTATTCTAAAATCAGATGCTCTGCAACTACAGGCTAAACATCTATGGCATGACTGTAAATTATTATGATTTCAAGTACGACATTCTGTGTTTGTTTCAAATCACATCGCCTTTCATTAGAGTTCACACTGATGAAAAAGATAACAGAGTGAATTAGGTTTTTGTTTGTTTGTTTTTCCGTCTCTTGAGGGATATAAGAAGCAGCTTGAAGCATTACTAGTGATGATTTCATATTGAGAAATATGAAGAGGAAATATTTCACTACTCTATTAAACTGCTGTCGGATTGTTCTTTCATGTGTGCTACTATTGAGAAAGGGACTTTTTTAATCATTTGCTGGAGTAAAAAATTAGTAACGTGACTTACCTGGTTGTTGTGGATCACAGCGGGGAGGCGGCAAGCAGAAAAAGAAAAAGATTTAAGACTTAATTAGAGAGAATTAATATTAAATCTATATAAGGATAGAGCATTATAAGCTTATCACGACAGATCATGCTTATGTTGTGGCAAACGTTTAGATGGACGATTAGACAAATTTAACGTTATGTTAACATATACAGTATATGTACAGTAGAACCATTCAGGCAACATGTCACACAGGTGCTACATTGATAGAACAAATAACAGGAAAATGTTTATTTTAGTTGATTTGAGAACGGTCTCTCACACATCATCTATACAAGGTTCATGATGTGTGTACGCTTAACCGTGGTTAAAAGAACGCGGCCTTACACGTACAATGTGAGGATGCAGGAGCAAAAACGGGCACAGATCAACGACAAACACATACACGCATGTACGCAAATGCACAGAGACACGCACACATATCATTCTGTAACTCACTTCATACTGAAGACGACACACACAATCCTACAGCAAGTTTGACGGTCACTATACTGTACATAAACTGCAGGAATTCTAGCAGGTAGTGTCAACTGTTACATCTATTTAATAATTAAAAGAAATAGGATGTGTGTGTGTGTGTGTGTGTGTGTGCAAAGTATCGGGTTTATATCTGATTCCGACACTTCTAGAAATGAGTAAAATATGGAAATGCTTTACTTTATAGTCATGTGTACAGTAGTTCAGCCCTGACCTGGTCTGCCGCAGTTCTGCTTCCTGAGCTGTAGGTGGTGCTGTGGAACACCTGCTCCAGCGTGTCACAATATACTGAGTCACCATTAGCAACCAGGCCTGCTGATTTAATGGCAGTTTTACACAGCTGTGGTGACGAGGAGGGACGAGGAACTCTCTCAGACCACTTCACTTCCTCCTGTGAGCTCTCCACGGTGTCACGCAGCCGGCCAAAACACAACACGCTGCCTGTCTGCACAAGCACTTGTGGTGCGGTGGTTGTAAGATTGTGCATTTCTACAACTATCCGTGGCACTCCGCCAATAGCCGTGTCTACAATGGATTCATGTGGGGTTTTTTGTGTTTGTTTTTTTTAAAGACTCCTATGTTCGGAAAGCTATAAACATCATTAATCCAGACTTTTCTGACATAAGAAACTGAGGGAAGAGAGGATTATCCTGACTTTCTGAAGAGACGATAAAAGTTCTACGGAGCGGGCTGAATTAAGACACGTCAACACCGAAACAGCGGTTGTATTGTTAGCAATTGTTTATTGCTGGCTTTGGGACTGTAGTACATTGTCACTGGTTAATAGTGGAGTTGTCTCATTGAAGACAGGAAGTCACGATAAAGAAACGTTTGTTTAGTCGGCATAGCGGCACCACAGACTTCCTCGTTTTCCGTGCCATTGAAAAAAAAAGGGAAAAAAAAATATCTTCGCTTCAAACACAAAGAAAGTTGTCTCTCCCGCCCCCCCACCCCCCCCAAACAAGACGGTGGGGAGATATTGGAATTGGGAGGTGGCGTAGCCGTGCAAGGAAGACCTCTGCTTTTGAGTGCAACAATCTAAGTCTTTGTTTAATCCCAAAGAGATGCTAAGCCTTGCGCTGTGCCTGTTTCGAATAGCAATTAGTGAAAACTTGCCTCATTCCCCTGGACAATTCTGGCAACTGGAGTCTGACTGGCTCGCTCTCTGAAGCGAAGAGCCAAGAATCATATAGACGCAGTATACAGTACGTTTATCCTTCCTCAAAAAAACCCTGACTTTCAGCCGTACAAATACCTACGCCTAAATACCTGCTGCTTCCGCACCGAAATGTCAGCTTCCTCTCAGCTGGTTGTCCGGTTCTGTTATCGGTCTCGGGAGAACTTCTCTGTGCTCCAGTGGTCCTCAAAGCCATAGCGGGCGCACGCACCGCACCGGCCATGAAGCGGCGAGCATCAGATACGCACTGCTGCAACAAGCACTGTAGCAATACAGATTCATTTTCCTTAAACAGCACTTTCTCATCACACGCACTGCCTTAGCTGTGGCCCAGGGCAGATCTGAAATTGAACACTTAATCGGTCGCATAATGAATTGCTCCTTAATCAAGAGCCATGTGAATACGTTTGGACAGCAGAAGCACCGTGACCAACTTACTGGTTTGGGCTGTGTGCCACTCTCCTTCCTTTTTTGTTTTGTTTTCAGGTGCACACTACACTACGCATTTATACACCACTCTTTTACGGAAAAGCAGTGATCACACACACACCATATGGACAGTACGCGACGTCTACACATTCCTTCACCTGAACTGGGAAAACGTGCCACCGTGATGAACTATCAAGTTGGCAGAAACTGAAGTGTTATTTTAGAAACTGCTTTTCTTTATTAACAACAGCATTACTGTTACTCTCATTTGTGGCTTTTACTTCCTCCAATAAGCACCTAAAAGTCCCCCGGGAGTTACACTTCCTGTGACCATAAGGTCAACCCCGTGATGTTGTCGTCGTTGTCCAGGTAGCTCTGTTAATCTTATTCACGGACGAGAAAAAAATAAAAAGGGGGGCAAAGCGGTGTCCTGAGATTTTATCCCCTCAGACGTTAAAGAAAAACAGAGGCCTATTTAGGGTGCAGTCATTTTGTAGTGTCCTAATTTTTAACAAACAAAGTACAGTACCTTCCCTGGATAGTTCATTATATCTTTATTCGTTGCTCACTGTGTGCAACTCATGCACATTATTTCCACACTAAAATGCCCAGGGACGACTTTTCATTTCAAATCGACTTGTCAGGTCGGAAACCACAAGTTTGTATTTAAAAATTGTTTATTTACTAAAAATAAATCAACGCTCAGTTCTAATTGGTCGATTTCTGCCAAATCTCTATACAGTATTCTTTCCTCCTATTTGAAAGCTTGATGGACGGACTGCTCAATAACAATAAAGGTATTCGAATTCATAATCGCTTCCATAGTAACACCTTACACAGAGACTTGCTGGAAACATTAACAATGGGAACAATAACAATCAGCTTCGGGGTGGTAAGAATCTTGTTTTAAGGTCCCATATTTGAATATTTCTTTAACATGTTAACATGTTAGTGAGTCCCGGGGCTCCCCCCAAAGTGTGTGTGTTAATGCTCCAGCATTACCCCTCAGATAATGCAAATTTTCATACTCGTACATAAATCTTCACCCTTTATCTCGCTCCTCCTCCAAATGCTCCATAGACGCCCTCCAGAGCAAAGGTAAGCAACAAGCCAGGGGAGAGTTTCTACATATGAGGTCACAATAGGGGAAAAATCTAATTGGCTTCTTTAAACCCTGACCAATACATTAATTAATATGTGATGATAATAATAAATAATAATAATAATAATAATAATAATAATAATAATAAAATGACAAAAAGAAGAAATGTTATTATTTTGTGTTTGTTTGTTTGTAAACAGATCCTTTTGAAATTCTAAAAGGCTACCTTCTGATGTTTTCCATATTAAAACTTTTAGTCTAGTTAATGACAGTCATAGTCTGTGATTAAGCGTGATTAATCACAATCCAGGTTCGAGCCCTGCCGCTGGTGGGTTGCCACACCCTGTACTACCCAACCGCTGCATGCGGTGCCGGCCCCAAGCCCGGATAAAACGGGAGGGTTGCGTCAGGAAGGGCAGACGGGGTGTGGCAACCCACCAACAGTAGGGCTCGAACACAGATCCTAAGATCTGAAAATCAATAACCTAGCGCCTTAGCCGCCTGAGCCACCACTCTCACAACTTACACATTTACATTTATTCTTGTAAAAATAGTTCCCCTTGTACGTAGCTCGAGCACACAACTTTTGGTTTTATTCAAACTTCCATCAAGAAGCTTTTTATAATGAAACTTGCTGTTCATTACACTTGGTGATGTTTCCTCAGTCACCTTATTATCCGCGCTAAACGGGCCACCATCACACCCAGCTGGGTAACCGCGCTGCGAGTATGAAAAAGCGATTAGGGTCAAACTTGGTCATATGATTGATTTGCGTTAATATTGACAGCCCAGATGACACAAGCAAAGACGTATTGATGTATGCATGTGTGCCGTTTCAGAAACGCGTCCATATTTGGTTCAGATAAAAGTCACTTGTAATTATGAATGTAAAGCATCATGACGTGAAAATCCGATCTGACCAAAAAAAAATCACAATTGAACAACGTGAATGTCGCCAAAATGACTATAAAGTGAATTTGCATAACAGGCCCCGTTTAATGAGCACAAACGAGTATGACTGCTGTTAGAAACTGTTTAGTGTCAGAGTTTAAAAACAGGGAATTACATTAAACAACACAACTCTGATTCATACTTTTTGATAAACAATCGACACTGGCGTTATGATTGGACGCGAAGTGATCAGGTGAAATGTGATCTATTATGTAGGATAGAATGAAACATGATATAAGTACTACTGTAGTACGAGGCGGTAAACTATAGAGCAAGAGCAGGACAATGGCAGTAAATTTAGAAACAATTGAAGAGACATGTGGTGTCAGATTGACTGTGTATGACCGTAAGTATGGTGCCGTTATAGACCAGTGATACAAGAGGTTTCATCCAGAAAGAAAAATCATTTTCATTTTTAAATAATTTGCCTAAAATTCTATTACCTTCTCAGTTGGCACTATGTTGAATAAAACCATTATCGAAATACGAGTTAATGCTGTAAAATGATTTCTTTTCATTTTAATGACTGGGCCGATGTCTGACGGCTCTGATAAGAGGCCGGGACCTGAAAATCTAATTTCCAAGTGCAAAAAAAAAAAAAAAAACGTAATTAAATCAACTGAATGAGGAATAGCTCGGATCTGGAGACATTCTATTTACACCAGCAATTAACTCTAGAATTCCTCGACAACCGTTAAAACCGACTCGACAAAAGAGGAAACACCAAATAAATGTTTACATCACACAAGTCTCAAGTGTTTATGTTGAAAGTGCAGACACTTGAGGAGCACAATGCAGGCTGAGCTCACTTAGCGAGCAGGCATCTCCTTGGCAACATCAGGCAAGTACATAATGCAGCAGAATTCCAGGCCCTTAATGCACACACTTGGCACATGAGCCAGGACGGGAGCAGATGCACAGTGGAGCGCGCATACAGGGGTTATCCCTGTCCCACACGCACTGTACAGAAGCGCAGGAGGCCCAAGTGCGCCTAATCTGCACCGAGGCCCAGCTTTTTGTCTGCTATCCATTATTATTGATATGGCCTCATCGCTCAGTGCCATCTGTAGGCTTTTATGCACCCAGCTGCCCGCTTTGTTTCAGGAGGGGCGCACATACAAAGACAGCGTGGCCCCTTCGGCACTAAGGGAAGCTGTCCTTGACCCGCACCCCCCCCGACCCCCTCCGCCAAATCCACCCACTATTCTCAAGCTCTCTCAGCTCTGGGACACCACAGTCCAACAGCTGCCACACTCCAAAAAGCCAGACTCGAGACGAGGGGCTGTTATGGGGGCCCCAGAGCCCCTCTGTCACACAGCTGGGCCTGCCACAGAGGACATGGGGACCTGCAGTGGACCCCAAACGCCACAATGGTGCGCAATCTTTGTGTTTATCCGTGCGACATGATTTTGAGGAATCGGAAGCGTTTACGATTCGAGCAGACATGTTTAACATTATAAAAACATTACAACCCGTATTATTAATCTACATTTAAAGAAACATTTTAAAGCAAGAAGAAACAAGCACTCTTTAAATATCCAAAAATCCTCTAGGGATCCTAGCTTCCAAACAAAGCTGTTTTTTTTTTTTTTTTACCTTGACTTGAACACAATTAGCATCAGCGAGCATGTTTGTGCAGTTTCTGCCAGCCGCACAGGAGTGTGTATCACAGCACTGGCAGTTCTTTGCCTCATTTTATGGCAGCAGTAATCCTTTAATACTGCTTGCAAATCTTTAATACTGCTCTAGTGCGACGGTTCGTCGTGTTCCCGTACCTAAAACTCCAACTTTCAGACACGAGAGCCGTTTAGAGTGGGCTGCTCTGCTTTCGCTCCCTTCAATCTTCCAGCGCTGCAGTGGCCAGGCCAAGACCGTGGAGCGCATAGTAATAATAATCCCGGCTAAAAATAACCACCCCCCTCTGACAGCTCCTCATATCGGAGAGCTGGAGCTCTGCACTTGATGAAAGCGCGTGGCAGAAAACCCTCACCAGACCGCGGTGTTTTTCTAACCTACTGCAGCACAGCTGTGTTCACTGTGTGCCCATCAACCGGAGAGAGAGAGAGAGAGAGAGAGAAGGGGGAAAAAAATAAATAAATCACAATTTCGTTGGGAATCCGGGACTGCATGCAGTGCAGAGTTCTTTGGCAGAGGCTGACACCACTGATGAGCTCGGTGTAAAGCACGACAGGTCACGTCCCTCTGATCCTCACAGAGGAGCTCTCACACCGGGGCATTTCCTCAGAGTGACGGCTCACTCGCATAAGCCTGACGACCTCTGCTGAGGGATGGGGTTGTTACGGTGTCACAGGTTTAAGGTTCATGAATGGAAGATTTTTCAAAAATACTAATTAAAATGCAAGTCTGTGTATTCCTACCGACACCATCAAGGTTCGTAACTCCAGGTGTTCTCATGCCGGCTGTATATCTGTAACGTCTCTGACCTGCTAAATTATACAGCAAGCCACTACTACCACGTTTGTAACTTTCATATCTAATGCGTCGAAGAACACGACACCGCTCACCAGAACTAAACTTAAACTAATCTTCTCGGCACACCATGCCGTTTCTCTCTCTCTCTTTTAGAATATTACCGCAACACGATAACTAGAGCGCTTTTTAAAGGTTAATCAATAGAGTGGTGTGCTGATTTTCCTACCGTGAGCAGGAACATAAAACAAGGAAGATAAAATATCTACAATATTACTTGTATAGCACCAGGAAACAACAGAGAGAACAGACATAGCTGCTGTCAGACGAGACATGCTGAAACTCGCACCCTGGCACCTCGTTCCTTGCAGAGCAGCAAAGCCTCGTTTTTCGTTAAAGTTTCATGAGTGTTCCTCCATAGGTTACACGGAGACCAAGACAACCGAGGTCAAGGTTCCAATGTATTTCAGGTTCAAATGTACATACTTCTAAGGGAATGCGAAAGTGCCAGGTAACTATAATCACTCTGTCCAGTATTGATATCAGCGATCCTGTTCCCTTCTGCCCTCTGGACCACATGATCCATCCAGATGGCCTATTTCTGTTTTCTCATCACTTGGAGACAACTCACTGCTGCTGAGGACGGACCTGTGTGGTCTGCTTAAAGCTACAAACGACTACTGAGCTACATGGTTTTGGATTGCATTTGGCTTGTTCAACCACCCTTTTAAAGCAGTTTTGTACCAAAGTCTCCATCAGTGAACAGTAACCTCAACAAAGTGATACCTAAAAATGAATTTCCTGTTATACAATTCGACACAGTGGCGTAGTGGTTAGCATTGCGGCCTCACTTTTGATTCACACTCCAAGTGTGTGTGTGTGTGTGCAGAATTTTTATTCTTCTTAAGCATGGTGGGTTTCCTCCAGGTTCTCGGGTTTCCTCTCACACTTCAAAGACCTGCAGAATAGGCCGTTCCCAAACTGCCTGTACTGTGGGAATGTGTGTGTGTGTGTGTGTGTGTGTGTGTGTGTGTGTGTGTGTGTGTGTGTGTGTGTGTGTGTGTGT
>JAQQZT010000039.1:21895555-21920766 GCA_030068275.1 Clarias platycephalus | reverse complement strand
TGTGTGTGTGTGTGTGTGTGTGTGTGTGTGTGTGTGTGTGTGTGTGTGTGTGTGTGTGTGAATCTAAAGTAAAAGGAGAGGAGGAATCAGCCCCTCATGTCTCAGTTGTGATCACGTGACACTCGGTGTTAAAACAAGAAGGCGCATGCGTGCTACATGATACGGTGCTCGTAAACCAAGACTTGCTCGTTTTTCAAGTTAAAATGTATTAAAAAAATCTTTGCTCGTCTTGCGGAACACTCGCAAACCGCATTACTCACAATCCGAGGTTTCACTATATTTTTGATTCTTCAAAGTTTTGCTTTAATGACAGGTGAGCGCAAGCATGGCATCATGAAAGAGTGGTTAAGTGCGTGTCTGTTAAAAATCACAGTCATCCAGGTGAGTTTATCTGGAAGTTGAGTCATGTCAACTGGACTTCTTTGCTTGTACTTGTTGGTTGCTTGTCCCTCACTTTCCAGTCCAAATCACCCGAAACTCTCTCAGTTAGATTTAGATCGGGTGATTATAGAGGCCAGGTCACTATCACTCTCCTTTTTGGACAAATACTGTAGCTCTTACATAAACTACAGGTATGTTTGGAGTCATTGTCCTGTTGGGAAAATAAATAAATAATGGTCCCACTAAGTGAAAACCAGGTGTAATGGGATGTCACTGCAAAATGATGTATAGCCATGTGTGCTCTCAAATGTAAGTAAAGTTACCAACAAAGCACCCCAACACCATAGCACGTCCTCCATGCTTCACAGTGGGAACCACTCATTCAGAAAGAGTCTGTTCACCCTCTCGAGGCAACAAGGCAAGAAATGTCAAGTTAACTCTTAAAAAAAAGCACACCTGTGAATTGAACACCATTGAACCTGATGAGAGAATGTCACTAGTATGCCAAGCTGTTATGAAGGCTACATGTAGTTAGCTTTGGACAATATAAAATATAATTTGGGTTGTTTAATTATTTTTGGCTTACTACATTACTACAAAGTCAGCCAAGTAGCTACTGCAAACTCTTGGGTCGGTGTCGTTTAAAAAGGAATTATGAATGCCATTGCCTAATAGATTGTGTTTAAGAATTCATGACGCTAGTTAGGTCTACAGTTTTATGATCCGTGCCATTAAAAGCTGCCATGAACCACTTTGAACCCCATATACAGTACCTCCTTCTCTGCTCACATGCTGAGACCCTAGTCACAAAGTAGTCATTTGACACAGCGTTTGAAAATAAATACTGATGCCATACTGCCATCCTTCTCCTACTGTTTTATGAGTGTTCGCGCCCTGCGATGGATTGGCACCATTTATAATTTACACAATTATTATTTTAGCCATTATCCTACAGCCCTGCATAAACCAGTATAAAAAGCAAACTGATCACTTCACCTGAGAACTTCATTTGGCAAATACCCTTCTCAATGACACCGAGATCATAAACCAGTTACAAAAAAAAAAAACCTAAAGACTACAAGGTGTCATACATTCTGACAGGATCCTAAATCTATACAGAACATGAGTGAGTGTCTCCTCCCCGCCTCCACTAGAGCTGCCAGGTTATGGATGTGCAACGGTCCCCGGGGTCGTTCTGGACAACTGCAGAGCTCAAACTCTGAGCAGGAAATGTCCTTGTGCCTCTGCACATCAGTCCAGCCACAGCATAAACAAGCAGAAAGCCATGGCTAGTTGGTCTTGCTTTTTGAATCCTCCCTCTCGGCTGATGGCAGCAGCAACCCAAATCGATACACCTCATGCTGTCTGCATGCTGATAGAGGTTTGCTCTGCCCCTCCATCACCCTTTACAGCCCAGTTCATTTACCCAGCACTAAACTTTTAAAGCCTGGCCATTGCGATTTAAAGCCTGTTTTGAAAAGTGGAAGTGTGTGGCACTGGGATCCATCTCAGCTTTTACACCCAGCATCTGCAGCATGTCTATTAAGCTACATTAGCAGGACAATGCGGGGACATAAATAGCAAAGATGGGATTATTATTCGGATTTATGTGGGTTTGGATAATTATTCAGAGAGCTTCACTAAGTATGAACTGGAAATATTGAAAAAAATTTAAAAATTTCCAATTAAAATAATAAGAACTGTTATGATACCATGAAAACACATAAAAAAAGATGGATCCTAAATCTATAGTAATGGCCTTAAAAGCTGGCAAACCACCTTGTCTCAGTTATACCAGCAACACTAATTGGGACAGGCTTTGGTTGAGCTCTTGGAGGGAATGTCATCTGGTTACTACTGATCTCTTAATCCAATTAGCCTTGCGCTCTGAGACCTTTGCAGTACTAACAAGGTAATACGGGATTCCTCTTCTTCATGGCCGCACACACAAACACACAATACCTGCTGTAACGTTTGGCCTTCACGGCCTCCAATCGTTTGCAAGGTTTTAACTCCAATCTTAATGAGGGACAACGGGTCTGCGAAAGTGAACTCAGCATGGTGTAGGGGGGGGGGGGGGGAATAAAAAATAAAAAAACACAGCTGTAAGTTTCAGGTCTCACCTCGGTGTGTACATACTGCACCTGCCCTGGAGATAGCCATGCTAAACCCATTTTTTATTCTGAAAGTTTACTGTGATCATTTCACGTTATTACTTTGTGTAATGTACTACAACAGCCCCCCAAAAAATAAAAATAAATAAAAATTCCATGCTTTTTGCCCTTTTTACATATGTGTATTGGCCAGTGCAATTACATTTAGTAGCAACTCTCTTAATTCTTTATGTTTTTGTGTAAAAACTTAATAGAAATCATCTACTCAATCATAGCAGATCTTAGTATTAGGAAAATACAACCTCTATTTTCACCGTGCCATTATTTACACTACGATCAGATGATTTTTATTAGGTTTTTACATAAAAACACATAAAATTAAAAATAGCGGTACTGACTTTTATACATGACTGTAGACTTTCTTCCCTATTGTGACCTCATATAAGAGGAGCCTCTTCCCCAGCTTGTTGCTCATCTCTGCTGTTCTCTGGTGCGGTGTGATTCAGCACTGGCTCATTTACATACTGACAATGAAATAAAGGTTTCAGAGTTCGAGGTATGGGGTATTTTATTGGGTAATCTGTATTTCAGTATCTCATTAATTAACACACAAACACATGCTTTGAGAGATGTTTGAGACCTGAGACCTGTGAAAACATGTTAAAAAAAAGAAAAAAAAGAAAAAGAAAATATGGGAACTTTAAGGGTAAGTCATCAGGCCATGTGATCCAGGGCTTGTTAATACACAGAAAGCTTCTACGTGAGCGTGAGGTAATAAGAATATTTTTATAGCATCATCGTGTTTCGTTTAGATTCATCATCAACGTCAATGTCATATTTGTACCCGTCTCCCATGAGAAGCACATCATCCTGTTGTGTTGGCTTTTAGACAGTCATGAAATGATGGATGCTGCCTGGGCATTGACCACAACGACGCTAAAATAGGCCGCCAGTGAGAATACCACATTAAACCTTTCCAATACAACTCGCGTCCTATTAATTCTTTGCATTATTTTTGCTAAATCAGGCTGAGTATCACACCGTGTAAAGGCAGCCATGTTTATAGAAAACGCTGGCCTTGAGACAACATGGAGTTGCTGATCACTGTATTACTTTATAATCAGACTCCGAATTGAAAAAGAAGGTATTCACACAGCATTGACTTTTGCCACAGTTGACAACAACAGTTCAGTTTCTAAAACCCTGCAATAAAGCAGCAATGCTGTGTGTATGGGCGTGTGTGTGTGTGTGTGTGTGTGTGTGTGTGTGTGTGTGTGCTAATCACCTCAAAACTGTTAGTGTCTGCTTCCTTGGTGCAAACACCGTGAGCATCATGTGTAGCGAGTTCACATCACATTTACTTTCAAACAGTGGAGCCTGAGTCTATGTAAGGACAAGCATGTATAAAATAGTAAGAAAAGAGAGAAGGGATGACGGTGTTTTTCTGGTGCTGCATAAAAAGGAGCTGGAGAGGCATAAAAAGCAAAAGATTGGAGACAGGGGGGAGTGGCAAAGGGTGCAACAAAGACAGCGGTGGGGTGATTGATATCGGGGGTGTTTTGGCACAGACACCCGATCGGCGCCAGCTCGAGCAGGAATGAACCCACTGAACCCAGCAGAGCCTCGCTCGCTTTAGCTCGGCTCAGCCTGTACTGTCGCCCTGCTGCATTCTCCAGCACGCTGTCTCAACACACCCACACCATCACACTGCATAGCTCACGCACGGGAACAACATGCAACATGCGACTTGCTCGGCCTGAACCACATCGCCTGCTGATTAAGAGCCATGTGTGAATATTCAGTTCTAAATATGGCGGAAACCTGATAACAACAAATGCAAAGAAAATATTTCCCTCGAAAAACGATTATCAAACATATGACAATTCCACAAAGTGCCGACAACAAGTCTACATTAGAGGCAGCCTACTGTATGCAAACAGCTTTTTGCATATCCCCTTTCTGCATTATTCGCAGGCCCTGTTACAGGATGAGATCTTTTTGATAATGCTCATAATGAGGGGGAAAAACGTGATATCTGAGATTACAAAGGCCATCTTGTCGGAAAAGAAATTCAGAGGAATGACTTATCTCTCCGCCAACGTGGCAGCTCAATCACAATGACCGGGCAGCAGAGGCATCATTCATACCGCCGGACTGAACTCTTCAGCTTCATTGCATGTTTAAAACCAGTGTGAACCCGTGCACGTTACAGCACTCCATTAGTCTCTCGGCTAGAGATTATGAATGAATGATTGCTGTGATCCAACAATGCACTTCCTATGAGGCTCTAGTATGACAACCTCCATTCAGTCTGTTTGCTCTGCTGCACACACACACACTTTGGGCTTTCAATGGGCACAGAGGATGTGAGTAGTCCTTGATTAGTAACTCCTCTCTTTATATAGCGCAGGTATTCATGCAGAAACACAAAGCACAGAATGTCTTGAAAACAATTTGAGTTAGTAAGGAACAGGAGCATCATTCGGTAAACGATGATCCAACAGAACAGCTTTGGTTTGTCTGGGCATAGATTTTCTAGAAATCACATGAATCTTCTAAAAGATATTCCCCTGAGTTGGCTTTCAGGTGCTGGTGATGAAGATCGCTGCCCACATCATGAGCACAGACTCGCTGAAACTGAACGGTAGAAATCGGGGGGGGGAAAAGACAAGGTGGTGTTTATTTTTCAGTTCGGGCGAGTCTGCACCCATGATGGCTTCAGATGGCTTGGCTGGTGTAGACCATCCACTTCTAGATTCGATGTTTTGTGAATTTTCACAATTATAAAGAGTGATTGAGTTACTATATGAAGCCATTTGGCTTTTCACTCTGACCTCACCAACGAAGTGTTTCCACCTACAGACCCATCACTAGGTTCATCCCTACCAGTTAAAATTTTAACTCCATGAACTTCTAACTCCATGATGCCTTTGGTGATTTTTTCCCCCTTAAACATTATGAAACATCCAGAATATGCAATAATCTCCTTCGAACTGTCTTGTGTTGACCTATGCTCTGTAAAGTTTTCATAACGGCCCTAATCTGAGGTGCTGGTATTAATCTGTGATTTTTGAGGCTGGTAACTCTAAATTAACTTCTCCTCTTTAGCAGAGGTACGTTTTGGAAGAGGCAGTTTCATCATGGTACTTGATAGGTTTTGCGAATGCAGTTGACAATACTCTTCTTGCAAGAACTATTCCAGAACAGCTAACCTTCATGTCTTAAAATAACAACTGACTGTTGTTGATTTTGATGATGATGATGATAATTAACTACCTGTGCTATTCCATACTAATGAAAATAATCCAGTATTGTTATAGAATCTACTTTCTTGCAGGTGCCCCCATCAAGGGGTCGCCACAGCGAACCATCCGATCCGTGAACATACTGTAAAATGCAGAAACTAAATCCAAACTTGTGTCCAAACTTGTCAAAACAAAATCCCAGGAGATGAGCATTTTCTGAAATGCAAGCCCAGCTGGTACTGGCAACTGTTAAAGTCACACAAAACCACCCCTGTTTTCAAATTCTGCATTCCTGTATCCGCATTGTACTGCTACGAGCATTTATAGACCCATTTTAATAGGACTAAGGCTAGTGATGGCTAGATGAAATAAAAGGAGGAGGGGCTGATGTGAGTAGGTGGGAGGCAGCATACAAATGCCAGAACTGACATTACTACAAGTTACCTCATAATCCCCTGCGAAGCCAATGGATATTTAGAGCCGACCATAACACACACACACACTTAGAGATCAGCCTTAACGTAACATTTACAGTATCGCCAGATTAATCACCAATGCTGAATAAAAGGCACCATTGGTCACGTCAGAAAGATATCAGAACACCCAGTGCATCACATTCGATCAAGCATACATGGGATGTGATGGACAAACAAACCCTGATCCACAGAGGTTCTGTGCGCCCACAGGCGTTGCTATGACAACCGGGCCAAACCAAGCCCCCCTGACACACCCTGACACACGCACGCACACATGTACACCCAGGAGAGGATGATGAAGGCCACATCTCAGGTACCTCGTAGCTGTACTTTACGCCTGTACTTTTACTCTAATTGATCCATTAGTCAGATTACTAACTCAGGTTTTACTATATTATAATTTGCAACATACAAAAAATCTGATTCATGTTTGACATTTGTTTAAGTACTGAATAATCTCCAAATCACTTCCAAACTGTGCGTCTCTGTCATAACCCTGTGTCTTTCCATGTCTCTCTCTCTTTGTCTCTGCTCTTCTCACACATTCCTTTCTCCATCCTATATGTTCCTGTCTGTCCGTCCCTCTCACACATGACTTTCTCTGTCTCCCACCCATAACACTGTCTCTTTTCTTCATTCGTCTGTCCTTCTGCGAGTCTGTCTCTCTCACTCTCTCACATCCCGTGTCTCTGTCTGTCCCTCATCAGCTGCTGAGATGGAGAACAGCAGCCAGAGGAAGCTGCGGAGGCAAAGCTATTTTCTTCCACAAAGACCAAATTTCACACAGGAAGTCTAAGTTGGGAAAGATGTCAGACATGTTCTCCCCTTTTTTTTTTTTTTCTTCTTTTTTTTTTTTTTTTCAAAACAACATCCGCCAAGTGACTGATTCACATAGCCGGGGTTTGGCAAACACTTTGATTATCCCTGATGTGAAACAAATTGCTTTCTGTGTACTTTAGCATGTGAGTTTGATCAGAAATGATGGGGTAAAACAGCGTACACTCCATGAGCAGAAAATACACTTCACCATGCCGTGAGGGGGAAATTTTGGCCCAGGGGGAATAACGATGCGCAATAGAAGCCCGGTGACAGACCACTTGTGGTATTTCACATGAAAGATTGATGAAACACTTTTAAAAAAAAAAAAATAATAATAATAATAATAGGGAGGGGAAGGATGTCGTACAGCTGAAAGCAGGTGCGTGTCAGCAGCAGGCCGGCTGGCTGGCTGCATACTCGTTGCAGGGGGGTAAGATGATAGTCCGTGCTCAGCGGGTGCACTGTGTGGGAGAGCTTGGCTGGCATCGGCAAACACCAGCTCTGTCGTGCGTTCCCAATTTACCTAATGGCTCATCATGAAGTTGTGATAAGGGCTACCCCTTCATTACTGACTGACGAGTTAAACTGAGCAAAAAAAGAAAATAATTCCAAACTAGGCATCCGAATAAACAGAGCGAAGACCTCACAACAGTTAAACTTTATATGCCTCACTATCACTATCGGGATCTGGCTGCCTTTGACCTTTTCTAAAAGTACTTTCGGCCTCTAGAACGGTTTCAGAAAGTTCATTTCGATCGTATCCCCTCTATCAAAGAGCTGCAAGGCAGTGGATTTCCCTGGTGGCCATGCTGTGGTATTCTGCACCGTCCTGACATTAGGCCAGCGACACCTGAGACACCAGACATAGCAGGTAGAGCCGTGGGACTAGAAGCAAACAAAAGAAACAGTCATTGTATTTCATGCATCCGTTAAAGAGCAGTGATGCATGCATGCCGGTAAGCCACTGACGACGTTTCGAGCTTCCTGTTCAGAGATACACAGCGGGACATGCTCGACTTCTCAGAGGCTTGCACACACTCACCCAACCAGCGCATCATTATCTCATCCCTAAAACATGCACGGACGCGAGGCAGACAGACAGATCGCCGAGAGGTGAGGAAATGCGTCATCAGCCTCGGCCCTCTCCTCCTGGGGACATGGAGTGTACAATTTTATCTCTTCTCCTCGCCCTCCCTCTCTCCGTCTCCAACTCTAAATCCTGGAAGGCTTGCATCAAAACCAGAAACTGAGTAGCATGTCCTGGAAATCTCGGTGTCCCCGCTTAGTCTTGTTCTCATCCTGTCTGCTTCTGGATGTGAAGCCACGGTTACACAATGGGTACCATAACCACTTTCATATGTACTCTCTTCTCTCTATATCTTCTCCTCTCTCTCTCTCTCTCTCTCTCTCTATCTCTCGACAGTTCAGAATGACTAACACTGCAGTCGGTTAGGCTGAAGTGTGCAGTGAGTCAGCCTTGACCTGCAGACAACTGCTCTGTCGTCTGACCCCTGCTGCCTGCATCACCCCCATGCACGCCACGTTCACACACACACACACAAAAACACTCAGAGTCGTGACTGACAGAGCTGGTGCATTCTTATGTACCAGTGCTGGTTTAATACAACAGGCACATGCATAAACACACACTACTGTAGCTGGCAGGCAGAAAAACATGCGGCACTGAGTGTGTGAGGGTGCACGGAACTCTGTGCACGTGTACGACCATAAAAGGAAGTGGCAGGCACATTTGGGTGTAGCATGCCACAATGGATCTTCACTCATTGCTGCTTCTTCTTCCAAAAAAAAAAAAAAACAGGGTGACTATCAGATGGAAGAGTTGAATGAATGAGAAAAGCAGAGGAATACAGATAATACAGATGTTCTGGTACATTAGATGCTCTTGATAAATGCTATAAATGTAAATCAGATATAACTGACATGCTCATATACCCACATCTCATATCCTGCATAATGTATTGTTACAAACTGCAATAAATCTTACGACCAATTAATACTCGTCACGGATTGCGCCCAAATCAATATCGCTCCTCGTTCACTAGATAGGCGGCCTACCCTATCTGCAGGTGTGCGAAGGAGGGAGGCCGCGGAATTAGACATGGCTGGTGAGGCATCGCCGCTATTGGTCGCGGGCTTCTCCTCACGCCATAAAACAGCGGGGAGTGTAGCTCGGGGTATGCTGGGAGACTGGACTCTTGTAAGCGGTATGAGTGCGGATTATGGAAAAGAGGAAAAGGCCGCAAGGAGGATCTCGTCACCCCCCTGTTCCCAGCCGGGGAAAGCCGCCCAGCCGCCGGACGTCAGAGAGGACTCCTGTCTGAGGCCGCGTCCACAGAGAGAGCCAGTCGCAGTTGTAAGTTTACATGCACTGATCATGAGCATGAACATTTAATAGAAGAAAATCCCAAGAATTTGGAGTACAAGCTTTATATGCTTTGTTGTATGTTTATTCACACTGTCCTGTTGGAAGTCAATTTTGCCTAACCTCATCTACCAAGTTGATAATTCCATGTTAAGCCGTAAAATAGTCCTCCTTCTTCTGAGGTAGTCCTCCTTCTTCATTATTCCAGCCACATTCTGCAACGCATCAGTTCTGATAACTGACAACAAAACAGACCCAAAGCATGATGCTACCACCACCATGCTTAACAGCTGGTACAGTGTTCTTGGGGTTGAATGCCTCGTTGTTAGCTTCCGTTCATGATGGCTCCTGGGTTGCTCCTGAACATCTGAACCAATTTTATCTCAACTGAGTATAATAGTTCGGGGTTTCTTCCAGACCATGCAAAGTAGCCATAAATCTCAATAACTTGTACCTGTGTAAAAAAGAAATTTCTCCGATCTGCACAGAGCTCCTTAGACTTTCATCAGTCCATGGCACAAAGAGGTTAATAAGTCTTGGGTTTGGCAAATTAAAAGACATTTTAAAACTTTCAGCACCACTGAACTGATAATCTAAGAGGGTGTGTATATTTTTGACCCCGCATATATAAATGTGGCCCTGTGCGTGTCTATGAAAATGCAAAAATAAATGAAACCTTGTGTTATTTTAGATTTCTTCTATTAAAGACCTCGTACTATCACTTTGCCTCAGAGAAAGATCAGTTCAAAGAAATGATTGAAAACCCAATATTGCCATGACATTTATGCTCATAATGGGCGTACATAAAGTTCTGACTGCAACTTTATTCGGTTGTAGTAAAAATGTAGAAAAAAAATTATGTATTATGTAATATTCTGTTTTGAGTAAAACCTCCAAGTCTATAGATGGCTGAAGGCCCAAATTGAAAACAGCAAATCTGCATTCATTTAACCAAACAGTGTGCTTTAAGGACATTACCCTTTATTGAAATTTAGTCTAATCTGCTTCCCTCCTTCCAGATTCATTAAACTGCTAATTCAATCCCAGCTGCCCTTTGGAGAATGTCTGGTGAACTCTTACATTCATATTATACAGGCTGTACAAACGATTGTATTTTTAATAAGGATCATCATTTTATGTTTTCTTGAATTTGAAAATCCAATCCATATGTTATAAGTCAACATATTTTTACACTCTAATTTTAGACTAGATTTATAGATTTGAAAGGATGTAGGCGTATAAAATACGATGTGAATGAAAAACAAATTTTCTCCTAATTTACCTTCTTTTTTTTTTTTTTTGGAATATTATTAGAGAGCGTAGTCAAAACATTACTAGCCCAGGCATCCAGGACAAGCAGCTTTCGTGTCTGGGCTAAAAGTTATTTGTAAAATAACTCCATTTTGACTTTCACAAATGATCTGGCAATACATAGAAGGGCTTTCACTAGGTAGATTCACTTGTGTGCATGGATGACAGACGATCATTCAGTATCCAGAACACCCTGCTCTGTAGAAACACAAAATAAGCAGTCACATAATTCTCCTATTCGCAGTTAAACATATCAGGAGACTCAAATAATGTCAGTTAGATGGGTAGAAGAAAAAGGAGATCGCACCACATCTCATCATAGCCAAAATGTTCACCAACAACGTGATGAAGATGCAAAGGATAATAATTATAATCTTAAGTGCTTGCCTTATTAATGCATGTGACTGACTAGCTCTCCATACATAATCACATTATGTTCATTACCACTTTTTAGCCTAGTCAGTTAGGTTACTAGGCAACCAAAACATGAGACTGGGCAACACATTGAAGCTTAATAGTTTGTCCACTACTCATTTGAATTCGTTATTAAAACGCTGTTCTGTTTAAAGCCCATCTCCCGAATCATAGCACGTTAACTGTGGTCCGGGTTTCATGATCCGCCCGAATCATCCATGATTCCTTTCTCAGGAGCAGTTTCGCATCCCATCAGTAAGGGCGTGGTTTCATCAGACTACCGTGGAGTAAGTAATGCTGGACTGTGAGAAAGAACAAACTGGGCACACCATGCAAACGCTACAGCCCCGATGGCACATTCAGAGCCGGGCCAAAGCACTCAACATGACTTATAGTAGAGAAAGAAGCACATAAACTCTGAAATGGGACCGCACACAATGTCCTCGCTTGGCCCTGAGATAGAGAGAGAGAGAGAGAGAGAGAGAGAGAGAGGAGGCAGAGGAAGACATGGATTACAAGAAGGACATGACTGCATTGAACGTTTGTGAGCTTTATACGAAAAGACATGAAAGAAATGAGACAAATGATATGGTGCAGCATGTAACAAGAGCTGCAAGGTCAGTGTGTGTACAGTATGAGAGAGAGACCGAGAGAGAGAGAGAGAGAGAGATGTGATGTGTATATAAGCTCTGACTGAAAGCATATAAATCCTTCCTCAAGGAACATCATAAATGTGACAATAACGTAATCAGAGTTTGTGAAGGCATGGATGGGATGTGACGTATGAAAGAAAGGTTGCACATATGTGTACTGAATGTCCAAAAGACTCAGACACATATGCAGACAGAGAGAGAGAGAGAGAGAGAGAGAGAGAGAGAGAGAGAGATTCATTCATATCACTGCATCCTCCTCTCAGTACAGAGTGTTCCTAGTCCTGCGGGAGAGAGCATGGCAACCATGTGACTCCCAGCACTAAGCTCTACGGTCTCGCCTCTGATCCACAGACACACAGACACACACATTAATGCCACTTTACATTCACAACATGACATCAAATTACTCAAAAAGCCTCTTTGGTATAAGATGCACAATGCAATTCATCTTTCAAAAAAAAAAAATACAACAAATGTAAAGTACAATTCAATGTGTTAAGAGCGTATGCAGTATGTTAGCACAGTGACATAAAAATACAATTTATATTATTGTAATAATAATATTACATATTACATTGCCTTAGTGCAAGAGAGCACCTGCGGTCCAAAAAAAAAAGGAAAAAAAGAAAGAAAAAAAAAAAAGCATGAATTAAAGAGCCGGGAGGAAGTTTTTGGTGAGAGTCGAATAGGTCTCTGTTTGTGGTGGGAGCTCCTAGTGTCCCATTCATAGTGGTGTAGTAAACAGGAAATTATGTCATCCGTTCGGTCATCCTCTGCTCATTCTCTCATTCTCTCGCTCTCTGTCCGTTTCCACATTACACAATCCTACTTTTTAAAAGAGATCCGAATAAATGGCCAGGCGAGGGGCGCTGCCAAAAAGTTCTGCCGGTGCAAATACTCGTTCGTCTAGCACCACAGAGGTGAGGAGAAAGCACCAAGATAAAAAAAAAAGGGGGGGGGCGGGGGTAAAGAGTAAAGAAAAAGTGGGGTGATGAAACAGAGAGACAGCAATAAAACGGGAAATTAAAGGTAGGAGCAGAGTCCGAGAAGGCAGAGTGAAAGCAATAATGGAAACAGAGAGAGAGAGTAGAGGAGACAAAGCGGGAAAAGAAAGGAAAAGGAGAGAGGGTTGATCAGGGTCATCCTGGCCGACAGCCAAGCCCAACACAACAAGCTCTGTTTCCCAGAACAGTCCACGAACACACACACACCAACTTTTTCTTCATTCTACATCTTCAGGCCCAACCCAGGCGTGGCCTTAGTTGCTAATGTACATATGAACAATATCACACACACACAGGTCAACTCAATCAGCCTGCTAACATCATACATGCCCTTAAAAAATGTACTAAGCTGGTAAACCATATTCCAGTTATGTTTTTAAAGTCACTTGATTCCTGTTTGCAATGACCAACTAAATGTTCCCTAAATGTAATGACCTGTAATAACTTTTACGAAGTAAATACTACAATTATCACAGAAAGGGGACTTTTTTTCATAAAGGAAGCCACTAAGGTACATAGTGTTGCTGGTGGGCGGCACGGTGGCATATGGTGGTTAGCACCGAGCCTCGCACCTCCAGGGCCGACGTTCTAGTCAGTCTTGCCTACGTGCTTGGAGTTTGCATCTTCTCCCTGTGCTTGGTGGGTTTCCTCCGGGTACTTTGGGTTCATCCGACAGTCCAAAGACATTGTCCACAGTGTGTGTGAGTGAGGTTGTGCACGCTTATGCCCTGCAATGGATCGCCACTACTTCTAGGGTGTAACCTGCCTTGTGTCCCGGGTCCGGCTCTGGGCCTACTGGGATCTTGTACAGGATAAGCAGTATAGAGAATGGGTGAGAGAGAGTGTTATGTAGTGTTATGTAGTGTTATGTAGTGTTATGTAGTGTTATGTAGTGTTATGTAGTGTTATGTAGTGTTATGTAGTGTTGCTGGTATCCTGCTTCCATCTGGGTGTTTGCTTAGTGTTATGGTCTGCATGGAGTTTCATACGTTTGTGCCATGTCCATGTGGGTTTCCTCTAGTTTTCTACTCGAAGAGTGTGTTCACACCTCTGGCCTCAATCACTTGAGCTCGTAAACTTAGTGTTTTCCCTTTGGTTCAGCTTCAATCTCAAACCATGTGAGAATATAATCTCCGCTTATTGGTCGTACAGTACAGTACGTGTCTGCCCAAATAAGAAAGAAGATCCTGTGTGGTGGATTACTACACGTCTCTGTGACATGGGAGAGACCATTTTGTGATGGATGTTAACCTACTGGTGATTGTTTATTACTTTGCATGCATTCACTTTTGGCAAATCATACAGTCTGAAAATGAAATGCGACTATGGCTGGACACAATGTGTTGATGCACTGGAGTCACCAAAGGCCAATATCAAGACAACACAGGAGATGGTATGCATTAATCCTATTGAACTGTGACAGCTCATCAACTGAAGATCCATCAGGTATGTACATGCTTCCTGTATTGATCCTCTACGCTTTCTTAGCAGGAGGATGCACCAGAGTTCGGGAGATGGTCTGGATCGAGACCATCTCTTCTCGTGGGTCCCAGTGTGGTTGTTTTGGTCCACATTCAAATGTGATTACTGTGTTCACACCAGATGAAACAAACCACACCAAGGAAGAAAACACTAGAGATTGATTTAAAAGAAACTAAAATGGGCGTTTTTACATTAGGGCTTCGTGATCGTTTCCAAGAACAGTTGACCCCAAAGTCTGGTTTATTTTGATCGAACAATCGTTCCAGGCTCGGGAATCATGAGCCGAGTCCGCTTGAAGAGGTGGTCTAGGGCACAGTACAGCTTATTTGGACATAGATCGAATTACATATGGAAGGCAATCGTACCCGAGCAAAGTAGTAGATCACTGTTTAGACCCAACATCAAGTCTCCTCCGAAATATCCGTGCCAATCTCATCCTCTGACCTACACAGACATAGCTGATAAAGGCCGAAGGCAGAGGAGATCTTTTAGGACATTTTTCCTAAAATATTAATAATATTAAGTATAGTGCGCAGAGGTTAACTTCCTTCCTTCTTCTTCTCATGTTTAATGTTGGATCACAAACCAAGTAGGTGCCATACTACCACCCGCTCTATCGGAGAGTGTAAATACGCAAGTGTACCCGAGTATGAAGAACAAAAAACAATGTAAACTCTGGCCAGCGAGAGAGTGGGAAGGGGAGGAGCAATCATTCCTGGACAAGGTACAAAGCAATCGTAAACACCCTAAATGGTCTCATGGTTCAAACCCAGTGTTCAGGGGATAGGCCCAGAATCCACAACAGCCATGATCGAAATAAGGCAGTCACTTAAGAACCAATTAATGAATGAATTAATGACTGATTGGTTGATTGATCCATTAATTGATTTCTGTAGTCTACATTATAATTTCTTTTTAAGGTATGTCTATTTGCTGCTAATAAAACCCCAATAAAAAGCAGACAGTTCCAAATAATTCTAAAGAAAAAAAAATAAAAAAAACAGACACATTACTCCACTTAAGCTTGACTGTCATGATTTCTACAGCAGTGCAGAACCTTTTCAAGTGTAAATCTAAAATGTGAACCCTGAAAATGATCCTCTCATACTTAAAGTTGATTGGTTTGAAGTTGCAAAGTAGTGGAAATGCGATGCATCGGACAGGCAGCCTGTGAAACAAAGCAGTTAGGAGATTTGAGAACTCTTTCCACCTCTGCAGTTTTACGATGCAGACTATATGTTGGGGCTCGAGTGTGAGAAAAAGTGATTCTGACTCATCACCTTCACCTTATAAGAACTACTCTATCCTACGGTAACATCGTCACCAATCACGTGCCACAAGGAATAAAATGTAAGGATGAAACAGAATACTCCGGTTTGTTTTTCGACTGATGTTTTAGACAATGTTCGCCACAACAATCAGCTGAGGGAATATCTTTGGGAAAAGTGATCTTCGTTCCTGAGGTTTGTTCCTAGTGGCTCAACACCTTACCAAGTCTCTGTTAGTATTTCTTTAATACCTCACCCATTTGTACATGTGCATAGTACTAGTACCATTTACGGTCGTGCTAAGGTATACAGCAGCCTCCTTCGTTTCAGATCAATAGAGACGGAGGGGGCGGACTTGAAAGTAAAGCAAGGGCAAAGACATCACAGGCTCTCACACACCCAAACAGCCGGACAGAGAAAAACGGTGAGCTGGTGTGTGTGTGTGTGTGTGAGAGAGAGCGAGAGAGAGGTTGACAATGGACAGGAAAATCCAAAACAACACAAAGGCAAATTCATCCCATAATTAAAGATGCCACCTCAGAGTGTCAAGACTGTGCAGGCCGGCCCTGATGGACACGTTTGCATTCACGTCCAACACAAACTGCTGGCATTTACGCAGTACAGTGAGCATGGAGGCTGTGTTTACATACCACAACCTGCGAAATACCTGCCACAGGAATACAGATTTCAGACCATGTTCCTTTATAAGCCTAAAGGACTCGGACAGCACTGTTACAAACAAGCATTAAAATCAAACAGGCCATGTTACAGCCCGTCACTGACTGTGTATGTGTCTGTGTCTGTGTGTGTGTGTGAGTTCAGAAATCCCCATCGAAAGGGCAGCTATAACCACTACACAGGATGCTCTACATCGCATCAATGTAGTGTGAAAGTATACTTAGTTACATACATGTGCAAACACATACACACACTCTCACAAGCACAGAAAGGCACGCCCACATCCTCAAGCTGGCATCTACAAGCGTAATGTGACTGAAGCCATGCTGTGGCATACTACAGCAGTAGAGCCCACCCATGATAGAGGACTCCATCCCTGGAGATAGTACACTCTCGCATTCACGCGCAAGCCGAGCCGGTTAGTTAAGTGAGAGCGGCGAGACACTTACCCCTCTTTTGCACCCAGCCTTCTTTGACGATGGTGACATCGCTCATGATGCCTCCGTCACGGTGTGCTCTCCACTCCAACACGCCAGCTCCAGAACGAGTGAGGAGGGAGGAGGGGGGGGGGGGGGACGAAAGAAGGAGAGGAGAGGAAGAGGGGAGAGGAGGGGTCAGCGTCTCGCTCCCTCCCTGCCTGGTGCTCTCCCTCTCTCTCTCTCTCTCTCTTTCTATGTCGCTTTGCTTGTCGTGTCCCTCTCTTGCGCTCTCTCTCTCCTGTGGAAGCTGTTATGGAGCAGGCTATCCCCCTCCTTTTGCCTCTTCTCTCTCACACTCTTCAGACCTTCCCACTCCTCAGCAGTGACTCAGTCTAGAACAAACACACACAAAAAAAAAAAAAAAAATTGGAATGCAAGGATTTTTCGCTTCTCTGTCTCGACCCCTCCTTCCCACCCAAATTCTTAGCCAAACGATAAGCAACCATGGAAAACAAGCCCTCCATGTTCATTCCTCCTGCTCCATCCCTGCCTCACTCTCAAAAAGTAGCCAGCTGTGGATGCCAACCTGTATCGCTAACCTATACAACATGACTTTCACTAGGGTCAAAATTGTATAATGCACAAATGTCGTTTTTTCCAGTCATGTCGCGTAGGACGTCTTCGGAGTGCTTTTGACACGCTATGATGCAATGCAATATATTCTGTATACTGTAAGTCAGAGGTGTGTCCAAGTATCATGAAACAGTGTGATTATAATTTATTGTAGGGAATATAAGAATAACTGTAGTAACTAGTGCTTAAAAAATGTTGCAAAAGTTAGGAGAGATTTCACACACGTGCTGACACAAAAAGCATCTCGTGCTACATTATTGATGGAACATATCAAAATGTATATGGCATTGAGCACAAGAGCAAAATATTGAATACTGTGCAAAAATCTTGAGCCAGCCCTAATTTCTCTCACACATTTTGCTTTCGAAGAATAAGATCTTCTTTTGTTTTTTTATGTAGTTTTGAGGAATGGTTCTCCAGGTTTCCTGAAGGACATTTTTTTCACTCCAGTCCCTGTACCTGACCGGTTTTAAAGGAATATTTGTTAAGCAGTTTGTTAAGCACAGTGACCTCACAATTCAAGCACTGTAAAACATCTAACTTAAGGCAGGTACAGATGATGACAGATGTTCAGGCTGGTGATTACTATACTGGTGATGCTGAAGGATGAGCGGTTGGAACAGACGAGAGGGGAAACGAGGTTGCTGCTGAGGTTGTTACAGAAACAATACATTTTTAAATGGTATCTTTAGGCAATTTCCAACCTGTCACAGGAAAAAAATGCTTCCATTTCATTAATTTAATGTACATCATTAATTTAGTTTAATATTAAGAAATGCGGGATGGCTCAAGACGTTTGCACAGTAATGTATACTGCCATATTCCCTGCATTGTGTAACACACTTATGTACTGTACAAGTAAATACTGATGTTAGTATGCGCTTTTTTTTCTTTTTATTTATTTTTTTAAATAGTAGCTTTGGCTTCTTTGTAGGCAATAATGATTGATTTTAGACGTGCTGCAAGAATCAAATGGCTTGAACTTCAAAACAAAATCCACCGGATCAGCACTCAACAGGTGTTTTGAAGCACATAATGCCTTCAAGAGACAGAATAGTAGGCAGACTACTTGGATTGTTGAGGATTACAGAGCACTAAACCACATGACATGTCCATGTTCTATAAACTCAACCACAGCTAAACTAAACACTGATTACGCCTTAAAGTAAAAAGGCTGAAAATCTAATCTAAAGATTTCATTTCAAATCTACAAATCCACAACTAGTAGAATTTTTCATTTAAAAACGTATGGGAAAAAAAAAAAAAAAGATTTCTCTTGGCTCAGCATCGATCCATCTACGTCTGTTTTATCCCCTGAGGTTAAATTCACTCACAGCATTTAAACACGAGCCCCATCCTGGTCTCATCACTCAACACACTGCTTACCCCGGATATCAGAGGGGAAATGATCGTGGATTAAATCACTCACTTCTGTTGACTAAATTTCATCTCATTTCTTCCCATCAATGTCTTTTTATCAGGTTATTTCCACATTTTCAACTAATCCACTGAAGAGTGTGTAAGAGCTCTTCACTCTTTGACAATGCATCATCTGACTGTTTTTTAGTATTTAATCCCAGCAACAATGTAAAAGGACCACCACTGAACCACCGACGACCATATACGGTCCCAAAAGTATTGGAACACCCAGGCCAACGACGAAGGCACGTTTTCAAGATCAAAAGATGAGTATGAGAGGATAGATCAGAATTTCAGCTTTCATATCTCGTGTGTGTGTGTGTGTGTAGGGGGTTGGTTGGGGGGGGGTACAGTGTTTCACCCCTCAATCTCCTCTTCAGGATGTGAAATGCATACTGAATAAGGTTAAGCCTGGTGAAGTCCTTTGTTCTTTGTTGGCAGTGTGTTCTGGGTGGTTGTCTTGCTGCATGATGAAGTTTCTCCCGGTAAGATTGCTGGATTTCTCTGTGAATTGGCAGACAGAACAGTTTCTGTAGACTTCTGAAGACATTCTGCTGCTCCCACCATGAGTTACATCATCAATAAAGATTAGTGAGCCTGTTCCAGGAGCAGCCATGCCAGCCCAAGCCATGACACTACCTCCACAATGCATGACCAGCGAGATTGTATTCTTTGGATCATGAACAGATCCTTTCTCTCTCCACACTTTCCATTACTTAGAAGTAAAAGTTAATCCAGAACTTTCGTGGCTCTTCCGCATCCAGTCTGGTCTTTGGCTAGTAACCGGTAATGCCTTCATCCCATCATTCAGCTCAATCATGGTTGTTAGTGAGGTTGTTTTTCTTCACACTGCTTCACAATGTTTCGGTCATTAACTGCTGCTGTTTTTCCTTTTCCGAGTTGTTTCTTTCTTTTTCAGGAAATGGCTATGGCTAACTCATAAAAAGATTTTCTTGATTTTCTCAGCTTTTCTCCCATAGACATCTCCCTGGTCTTCACTCCGTTTTATCCTTTTCAACAACAAATGCCGTCTTGACAAGTTTAACCTCAGGCTCAAACTAAGCGTAGACGTTCAGAGATATTACTTTTTCTTAACAATTGGTCTAACAAGAAACGCCTGTCTGCCATTTATTCCAATTTCATATTCCATTTTTTTTTTTGGCTGTAAAAAAAAAGGGGTGGGGGTAAATTTAACACATCTAGATGTAAATATCAGCAAATGAACACTGAAATTCCGATCTGCCGTCTCATTGACTTTCTGATATCAGACAGAAATGTCTTCAATGAATAGCAAAAAACTATTGAACTGGCCTTGCTTTTGAATATGTGCCAGTATTCAATTTGGGAGAAAAAATAAAATAAAATCCACATACCAAAAACATCCTGTTATCAGTAGTAATGAAGACAGAAACGGACCACTGATGTAGTTATGTGTTTCTCAAAGCAGCAAGCAGGAGCACACAGAAACATGTAAGTCTGCTTTGTATTTGGGCTTGTTAAATAATTTTAAATGTAAATAACTAGCAATGACATCATGGCGTAGCGGTTAGCATTGTGGCCTCGCGCCTCCAGAGTCGAGGGTTCGATTCCCACCTTGGGTCTATGTGCATGAGTGGGTTTGCTCCGGTTTCCTCCTACGCGTCACAACAATCACAAGGTCAAGTCCCAGAAAAAGTCTTCAGAATGCCCGGACTAAAGGTTGTTAAGGAGAAGTCATGCATGGATCAACTTAAGGCAGGAGGAGGAGTTTCTTGTAGGAAGTTACACAGTTTTTAAAATCACACCAGCACTCCTCTGCCTAATACACTCACACCAGCAGAGCACACACTCCCCAGTCAGTGTCACATATGTATCGTTCGTAGAAATGTATCCATCAAAGTTTTACATAGTCAATGTAAAACAATTCACGTTATTCAGAGCAAAGAAATCAACTTGCTGAACAAACGCAGTCCTTTCAGACAGCAAAATCCAAAAATCTTTTGCGATTCTTTGCATTGCAAATTCCACGCAAGCAAATCCAATTTGTCTGTTCAGACTGTAGCCACTGTTGATTGTGTATACAACTTTGTCGTCTTGGTAATGGCGCAGATGTGCGTCCGGGTAGTGTGTGGAAGAGGAAAGTTCAAAAGTTGAACATTGGATCTTAAAGGTTTGAATATGAAAATACAAATCAGATCACCTGTCAATCACCTGTCAATTTCCCCGCAGCCATCCCACCCCGCCCCCTAAAAAATGTAAAAATGATGTATGTATTAATTACAGTAACGTCTGGGTTAGAAATACAATATATACACAATACAAGGTCTGTATTTTTAGGATGCTGCCCGAGTTAGGCATAGTTTGCTTAGAGGTTATGCTTTCAATTATAAACAAACATGTCAAATATTTTAGTAGGCAACCATGTAGAAGCGCACTTGGAATGATCTTTAAAAAGGCGGTAACTAAGGAGTCTAATAAATCAGTAGGTTAAAAAGACAGGACCTCCAGAAATCTTCAACATTCAAAGCGCAACATTCAGGAAATAATGTCCCGAAGACAAAAGAAATTAATTTCTTTAGTTAATTAATACAACAGTAAAATTGTGCGGTTTGTCTCTTTCGAGAAGCACAGGATTTCTATAGTGTGTTTATACTTTGTGTTTTTACACAAACAGTCTTTTCAAAGGTCATATTTTTCATATACATCATGACTGCGTTTGTTTTAGTTTTAAATTGAAGGTTGAATGTGCGCGAGAGGCTTTAGTTGCATTAAAGCATTCAATCTGTAAGCAATTTGATGTCTTGTTACAGATAGATTTTTAATTATATTTGCTCGGCACATTAAAGGAGTCGTTACTAAGGTGAACGTAAAAGCAGCCGTTCTGAATTCAGCTGGAGTGCTGCAAGCTAAACCTGAGCAAGGACACCATCTGGAGAACTCTGACTGTTGTGAAAAGCTCGGTGGAAAGCCTCTCGAATGATGCCGGAGCAGTTTGAGCTGCATAGCGCTATAACCTTAAACTGCTAGTAATGTGATATAGACTCGGCGTGAGGACCGAATCATGATTAATGTCCTCCGTGTTCTCTGATTTGTAGCAGGAAGTATGCATGAGGTCAGTTTAAACTCGAGGAATCGTCAGGCATGCTGTCAGGACCTGACTAGAATGTAAACGATGACCTCAACAACTGTAATTTCGCAAAAAATTGACAAAAAAATTGAACGGGGGGAATAAAGCTGTATTAGGTTCTGTCGCACACCATCAAAAGGAACCTAGTTATTTCTTAAAAGACAGGTTCGACTCTTTTCCACCACCTTGTGTAGCTTTAATCCAAAATGTTTGACCCCAATACAGATACCATATTAAAGGGACACTCCAGTGTGCTTCAACCTAATCTCTACTTAATGCATCTTTAACACTTGTGCCTACACTTCAAACAGTCATTTTGACATTTCCCCAGAAGACTGTGTGTTCAAGCCCTAGTATCACCAACATGTCGTTGTTTGGTCTTTGAGCAAGCCCCATACCCTCTCTGACCCATAGTCACTGCGTTATGTTTGACTTTGTGACCTGAACCAGCTGAGATACGATACAGGTTCCATCCACATGCCATTAAGCACATCAGGCAACAAATACTCATCTCCCCGGAGAGACAATTTCAGTGGCAGTATCTTACAGGATCAGGTTTCCAGCTTAATGCTCGATCGTATCTGATCCGTAGAGGGTAAAGGACCTCGCTCAATGGCCCAACATTGGCGGCTCAAACCAGGAACCTTCTAATGAGCAGGCAAACACCTTAACCCCTGTGCTACCCTGACCCCAAAAGCTTGGATATGCAAAGACATTTCCCTTAACTAACTTCTCTTAAATTTGTCATTTGGAGGACTAAGTTATGTATTGCCAAAAACATTCATTAATTTGTTCATCTTCTATATAATATATCCTGGGTTTGCCTGGAGCCTATCATGTGAGGGCACGAGGTACGCCTTGGACAGGATGCCAATCCATGGCAGGGTACATGGACAATTTCGGGAACTCCAGTTAGCCTAATCTGCAAGTCTTTTGACTGTGGGAGGAAACCGGAGTACCCGGAGGAAACCCACCATGCACTGGGAGAACATGCAAACTCCATGCACACAGACCTGAGGCGGGAATCGAACCCTTGACCCCAGGCCACAACGCTAACCACTACACCATCGTGCCACCTGCCAATATACACTATTTGATTAAATTTATGTAGACACCTGACACATTCAGCAAACTGTTGCCACCAAGTTCAAAGAACACAACTGTCTAGGATGCCCATGCTGTTGCACTGAAATTTCCCTTCACTAGAATTAAGTTATCTAAACCTGTCCCAGCATGACAATGCCTCGGAACACAATGTGAAAGAGCATGGCTAAGTTTGGAGTGGAAGATCTCAAGAGTGCTGCCCAGAGCTCTGACCTTAACCCCACTGAACACCTTTGGGATAAACTGGAACGCAGTCTGCTCAGGCCCCTCCCCCAAACATTGGTGTTCGAACTCACTAATGCTCTTGTGGCTGAATGTGCAAACCCTAGTGGAAATCCCTCCAAGACGAGTGGAAGTTATTATTATCCAGATGCGGGGAATCTGAAGTTGGATGTTTAAAAAAACATATATGGTTGTAATTGGCAGGTGTCCACAAACTTTTGGCCAATTCTTTTACTTAATAGAGCTCAAAGGGCTTCTCTATTTGTACAACATGGAAACTTTAAAAGAGAAAACTGATAATGGAATGTAATTCCAAACACATCTGCGCTATTACATAATCAATGAACGAACAAACAATAATATTAAAGAATAAAAAAAATTATACCAGAGAGATATAAATGTCTTAATGTACAACAAATGTAACATACTGTATATAGTAGCAGTCTAAATTAAATAAAATATGTTGAATAGATACTCATATTAACAGATCAAAACAGGTGTGAGTTGAAGATATGAGCTCAGACGTACCAACGTATTACAATCCCCAAGGATGTGCATCTCCTATAAGCATGTCTACTCTCCCTGAAAACTCATTCACAGTAAAGGTTATCGGCTGTATATATTTAACGCTCACCTTAAACAACAGAGTTGACGTAACTGGTACCTCTTATAACGTGAGACAGCTGTGACTCACTCTGACGCATTACCCTCCTCTGTATGGTAAGTGGTGGAAGATATATGCCGTACTATTCCACTCCACGTCCTCCTCCTCAACACCCGCGTCTCTCCCTCTCTCCCTCTCATGGCAGCAACCCAAGGCATTCAGCCATGTCTCCTGCACCCTCTGAACGCCAGCGAGCTCACGTCCACTGCCATTACGCCGATGTAAACTTGGACCATGAAGCTTCTCTCAGTAATTTTTTTTTTTTATACAGAATGTGTGGCTGTACATTCCTCTGCAGAGCTACAGCGATCAGCATCTAATGCAAAACAGGCGCTGTGCAGACTACAAACTATAGAGGAGGTGATAGAGGAGATGAGCTCGCATGTTCTTACGTAGTAAACCTTATGACATGATAGAAAGTACTGAACGTTTCTAGTGGTGTCCAAATATAAGATAGATAACCACCGGGTTCACACACTTTTTCGTCAACAAATTTCCATGACGTTTTCACGACTTCAGACCAAATTATTAAAACTTGATTAAAGAAAGGTATGCGCTTTGTGTAAAGGAACCTGATGATATTTTCTTGCAGTCAGTGCGGATATGGATGAATCTTCCATTTGATTTCATTTTACAGATATTAATGTTGATTCTCTATTGTTCAGACATAGACAATTGAAAGGTTGCATGGCTTGTTTCTATTTTTTCTATATAATACTGAGCTAGACAAACTATTAGCTAAGGCTGCATGATTATGAAAAAAGGTCAATGTACAATGTTGGTTCATATACTGTACACACAATCTCATTTCTGAATGACTGCAATCCACTTGCATGTATTTGCCTGCATTCGGATTACGCAGCATTTACGTGTTCCGTTATTTATTTACAACAATCCCAGATGCTACATCAGAGTAAAACTCTACTAATTCACCAAATCAGACCAGAGATTAGCAAATGCTTCAGATGTACAGTACTGTACATCCTGATCACTTTTCTCATTTACGACAATCCACTGTCTCTCCAGAGACATGTAACAAGCAGGCGGCCCTATACAAGCTAATCAGTTTACTTGGAAGAGTTGGAGTGGTATACCGTTATTTTCCTGTCAAAAACCCAAGCGTAAAAAATTTTCGCTCACTTAAACGCCCACTCGCACACGCTCGACTTGTCTTTCCTTACACTGAATTATATTTCCAAATTGCTCAATTCCAGCCAATCAGAGGCTAGGAAGGGACAATACCAGCCAATCAGAAGCTCTGATTAAGATATCGGCGTTTAGCAGAAGGCAAATGACTCGCACATCACTAAAAACAGAAATATATACAGTGGCTTGCAAAATTCGGCCCCCTTGAACTTTTCCACATTTTGTCACATTACAGCCACAAATATGAATCAATTTTATTGGAATTCCACG
>JAQQZT010000039.1:21866035-21876500 GCA_030068275.1 Clarias platycephalus | reverse complement strand
AGTTGTCTCACTATTAAAGTAAAATTTATAAAAAAGTGTTTTTTTTTTTTTTTTTTTTAAGCATGTGTTCCTCTGGGATCCGGCTTTAGCCTGCTTCTATTTTTAATTTATATGCTTCCCTTAGGTCAAATCATTGACGCAATGGACTAAATATTTACTGCTACACCTGATATGAAGTTTATGAACAAATGTTGTATAAAACATTACATAAATTATGTGTTTAAGGCTATGAAAAATAAAATTTTCTGAAATTGACCTGTTGACCCCAAAACAAATCAACGCTTATGCATAGATATATTCAATCTGTAGCCTTTGGACCCATAGTACTGTATATTAGCAGTTAGACCTAATCAAGATGGCAAAAATCTCGTTATTAGGACATGGATGGCATGTATATTCGTATATGTCCGTGTATGTGTCACAGCATTGTACTTGGAAGGACGCTGGATAACACCACATGTATGCAATATAAAATCATCTGTACATGTGTGTCGTTTGTTTCATATTACAGTATGTCGCACCTGAGATAAACACCATTTTACGTTTCAGATTTTCAGCTTGTCCTTATCTTGTCACCTTGCTAGATCAAGATCATAGCTCCCTTTTAGAATGCTGATTTAGTTTAGTGTTGTTTTTGACTTCACCATGTCTGTTCAAGCATATTTGCACTTGCACTTACCTGCGTCTGTCTTCTGGGACAGAATATGAGACCATAAATGCAGAAGAAAAAAAAAAAAAACACCAACTCATTTTTTTTCCCCACCGGAGGAGGGTGGGGTTGTGATTTGGGATGTAGCTGGTATGTCAGTCAAAGTGATGCAGTCAAACAACGACAGTGGCATCCCAGCAACATACAAGCCAGAGGACCTTTTGGCCAAAAAGGCCTTTTGTTTCCAGGCTGTCGCTGTCCCTGACTCTGGTGAGCAGGTTGCCTCCCACTCGCTCTGCCTTGCTGAGGATGCCATTGTGGCTCGCAGCATCCTCATGGGCTTCACACCAGCTTTCTGCTCTCCCTGCCATCCAGAGAACACAATGCTGCCTTCTAGTCTGGCTCAGGACATTACTCCACCTCTTCATTCCGTAGGGGGCACCACTTCTCACCCGATGGTGCACAGAGAACTTCGCTCCTCATCTTTTATTTACTGAGGGACGTTGGTCTCCTCTGTGGCTTTGCGGGAGATTTATAATGACTGTCCAGAACACTTCCGGGAGGTTTTGCATGTCAGGAGTCGCATAGTGAAAAGGGGGGTACACCCATCAGCCACTGTCAGTCGTTAGTGTGCAATCATGTATTCATCATATAGAGGGTGAAATCGTGCAGTGCCTAAATCAGACAGACAGACCTAACCTTCCTGGGACCCTCCTACCTGTTCTATGAACCATTTTCTACTGACACACAGTAACACCTGGCAGCCCAGTGCTCCCACTATAATCCTCCCTCCTATAAAACAGCTTACTTCATTCATCAGTGGATAAATAGGCCAATACAGAGAAGAATAGGGTATAAATAAACAATATTTATTGAAATAGCAATGTATAAAGAAACAACTCCATCAGGCCGATTGAAAATGGTTCCCCCTTTAATAGCCTAAATTCTCAAATGTAAAATATTGTTTATGCTATGACTTGGCGCAGTGGTATTCTAATAGTTATTATTTATTGAGAGATGTCCTGTCTATCAATATTGCCCAGTTAAGTAAAGCAATATTTTAAATTCACTGTTTAATTAAAAATCAATGTCAATTAGATACTTTCCATTTGGCATTAGGCCATGTGCAACAGTGATCTCCTTTTATGAAGCATTAACAGGATTTATTATTATTATTATTATTATTATTATTATTATTATTATTATTATTTTAAAATTCTGTGTCTGCTCACTCTCACAGGCTTAAATAACTTTGTCACCTAGTGATAAAATGATGCTAGAAATACCGTGACTTTATTGTAATACTGCGTGGTTCCATGTTCTAACTGAGGAAGACTTCAGTCATCAACTTTTCAAGCTGTACTAGGCTACATAACTAAACCTTGAATGAGAGACAGACTAAATAGACTAATCATTGTCTTGTTTTAAAATTATGCACAGCTATGAAGTGTGCCAGCACATCCATTTTGTCTGCACTGATTCTAAGCGAGGCTGCTGCTGGAAAGCACATTTCGGTGAGCATGATAATGAACACATATTCATGTGGCACAATGCTGTTATCTTTCTCGAGCTGCAATCTAAACACTGTTGCCCATTGCCGTTTATCAAACATAATAAATAGTTGATCTTCGTCCTAACTTTTTGTCAAGGACGATGTCTGGGTTAGGCTGACAATCTATCTACAGTAGCAAGACACAAACAGACCAAGACGCAACTCCACAGCTAGGTTATTAACTGAGAAAGATGACCACTGCGACTTAACGTGTTATTGCTGATATAAAACTGGGAAAAAACAGTTAACCAGACTGCTGTTCCCACGGTTGTCACACAGGAAGTTAATTTTTTTGCGTCCCGACCCGAAGGATAATTACACTTCAACCTCGTAAAATTTGTCCACTGACAGTCACTTTGATACAAGTGGGAGGGGCTTGTTTATTTTGTGTCATAGGCGATGTTGGTACAGTAGTGAGAGTATAAGCTCTGGCTATGCGAAAGTGGTTTGGTCAGCTGTGTCATCATTCATCAATTTGTTCCATAAAGGCAAGTGGATTAACCCAAAAACATGATATAGTCTTAATGATTGACCTCAACAAGAAAGGCTCTCTGCTCTCCAGTGGCTCTGGGGAATATTGTGTTGGCATGGATTGGGTTCAAAGCCTTATTATAGTTTATTTATTTATTAAATTTGTCACCCATTTGTATATCCATCTTCTTATTTGTCACCATTTCTTTAGCTATAGTAGACCTTGTTTTCGCTGGTCATGAAATGGCTGGTAGGGTTGCAATGTTAGCTTTGAGAGGATACACATCCTACACTATCCTGTCACCATCTGGATTAACAAGGCCAGTGTGCTCAGGCCACAGTAAATGATTCCCTGGGGAAAACCAGAGCAAAACAACCCGAAGTCAAGGCCCTCTGTTATTATGGCCATGGTTTTCCAACTAACACACTACAGTGCGATGCCTCAGGTTAGCAAAGTAGTGAGGCCAATAGAAGTTCAAGTGTCAGAATTTCCAATCGTCAATACATCCTGCAAAGAAATGCAGTAATAAAAGGGAATCCAGGATTTTTCATAAATTAACAAACTACACCCAAATAAATATTAAAGTCAGTATCTCTGCACAGACAGAATTTTGCATCTGTATGATATGATTTTAAAAAGGATATCAGTTATTAGAAGAGAATAGGTTTTCCCTCAACAAGAAACCCAGCTTTCAAGAGTTTCCCCTCACTTTCTGCCAAAAGAGGTAAAAGACACATCTGCAAGGCGCTCCTTAGACATCCCCACCACTGCAGCTCCTCAAGTCTCTCCCGCTGATGGATGGTTTGTTGAGGAGGGAGCTGGAGAAGGGAAAAAAATGGGCACTTGCAATTCATCAGGGCCGGAATAATGAGTGGAGAGCTACACTGATTTAGCCCGGGGCTTACAGCTCGAACATCTGGCCCAGTTGGCAGGCAGCACCATGCTCGGCGCTATTGGAAAGCTTTCTTTAGCGCGTCCAGATGCAGAGAGTGGAGGACGGGTACAAATGCCACAGATGGAAACGTTGGAACACATGATGCAGTGGGCAGCAGCCGCCACCGTTGGCACAGGTAGCTTGTCTCCAACAGCTGGCGCAGGTTAGCCCTTTTTGGGAATTGCAGCCTCGAATGTTCACACGTTCAGCGTAGAGGTTGTGCTTGTGGGACATGCACATGCTGTCAGAACAGCTATCATCAATCAGCAATAGTATGCAAAGGAAGTAGAAAGCAGGTGTGCAATGTCTAACGCATGCATACAGTATAGACCATTTATATTGCACAATTAAATGGATTAATACCTAGATATTCCAAGCAGTTCATAAAGAGCAAAATGCTTCGATTTCGAATGAATATGTGACACTTCACCACATACACAATGTTTCACTGGCCAGGAAATCACAGCTAAAAAAAAATGGCTTCGGAAAAAAGCGGAAAAAAGCCCACACAAACCAGAAATAGCAGATTGAGTGTGGGAGACATTTTGGCCAGATGTATAGAGGCTGGACAGCCTGGATTGGCATGAAGCTGGCCACTGCTCGCTGATGGACATCTGGAAGGCAAATTGGTTAATGGTGCTTCCAAGCCAAAAGGTAGTCAGCCATCTCTTCCTCCAGCAATATGAGGGCTGCTGCTGCATCTGTGCTCCGCCTACCCCATAAAAACATTCCCCGCAGGCCGCTGAATAGCTAGGGAATGAGATGGGTGGAAGGACTGCGTGATCCCTGGCCATGTCTCTGGTGAAAAATGTGGCAGGATGTACGATTTAATATCAGTAAATGTGGAGCGAAGATAACAGGAACACAAGCTGCTGCTGTTCTATGGCTCTGATGATGATTGAGAGAAGGCAAATGAGTGGACAGAAGTCTGCTGTCTGATCTGTCTGACTCACTGATGAACAACAGCATGATAGTCTCACAACAGTCCTGTATTGTCTCATTAGGAGTGTAATATTACGTTTGTTTTCGGCGATGAACTCTGCTGGATATTTAACGTGCAATCTGGAGCTGTTTGAAAAGTAGTTGTACATGATAGATTTCTTTATTTAGACGTCTGAAAGCACTAACAGCTTGACTTAATTTTTTCCCTGTGACTGCCAGACATAAATAAGCAACTGTTATCATTTGGAAGAAAAAGCGTCTTTACACAATGCACCGACGTTAAAGCTTCGAAACGACTCGTTCGGTTTTACGCCGTTACATAAGAAACGCGGTTCAACAGCAAGACCAGCACGACCTGGACGGGCGGAAATTCTCTACAAGCATCATAATGACGGGATCTGCTTGATTGGCAGATGCACACGGCAGTGCGAATTGAAAACAAAGCTGCTGTTTTCCGATTTTATGAGCCTGATCCTCGCCATCTGTAGATAAACAAGTTAAAGACACAGCGGTTTCCCCTGATGCTTCCACCCTGGAGAACAGGCTTCCCCTCCTCCCAGCCAGATGCCGTACTCTTGAGGCATGTCACTATGAAGTGAGCCTGAACAGCTGTTCTTCGGGCCGTCAGAAGGGACGAACGTGAGACGGACAGTTTATGAATTATTTACCGAAAGCGCTATTGTTGTCGCTGCTGCTCACCTAGTCCTCAGTCCTTCGAGGACAGCAGAGACGCACGAGGAACAATTGTTTCCGACCCCACGAGTACTTGTTAACAGAACTATTATATTTATTCAACTTCCTCCACAAATGAAATGACTGTCTCCCCTGCTGCGTGTCAGAAATGGGTTAATACATCTTAGGCAATGCTTTCAATACTGAAGGAAGGGGGGGGGGGAAAGAAAAAACGCTGAAGCAATGTGCCAGCACACAGGCTGGGTTTATGAGAGCTATTTCCTCCTTTTGTGTGTCTCCATCCATCATTCTAGAATCGAGCCTGGCAGGAGAATCCATCTTATTCAAACAAGTCATCACATAATCCCCCAATACACAGTAAAAGGCTTTTGTGAACTTCTATTTCTTTGTAGTGATGAATGTGATCAAACTCTGCCTTATCATCTGCAGAAAAGACTAATAATGGGGGTAAAAAAAGATAAACCTACAAAAGGGAAATATGACTTTTTAATGCAGGTTGTATGCTATATAAACCACCTGTGCGGGTCACTGGCGACTCGCCGAACACCCGATATACTGTATTTTCTATTCCACCTAAATTATCACACACACAGAGCATGACAGAGTCACATTCCTCCAGCTGTGTTGTTCACCATAAAGCATTACCCTTAACTCATGAGCATGTTTTCAGCAGCAAAGAGTGAATACCTCCATATGGTTGGGTTCTTAATTAAATGCTAATTGTTATGAGCTGTAATAACTCTGGGACTGTGATGTGCAGCGAGCTCAGCACTGCTGCCGCTGCTGCCGCTGCTGCCGCTGCTGCTGCTGCTTCCTCCCCTGAGAGGACAAGAGAGGCTAGGCTCCAGAGAAACAACCCCTCAGCTCCGCTCTTCTCCAGAGAGTGCATGCTCGGTTGGAAGATGAGAGGCCTTCCTCTGCTTTGTTCCCCTGGGTGCTCACGCCTTACTGCCGTTACCTCACAGCGTTCAGTGTGGAGGTTTGTGGAGTGTGTCATTACTCACCCAAGTATTCCTCACTGCTGCAGTTTTGCTTATGGTTTATGTAATTAGTTTATGTAATTACAGGCAATTAACTGGAAAATCATTTGAAGTTTGATGTTGGCGATGGGATTCGTTGCGTCATCCTACTGTAGTTACCACTGTTTGTACAGCGTTAGCAGTTTAGGTTTCGTTCTAATAAGCAAATATGTTGCGAGTTCAAATCTCAGGACTGGGATAAAGCCATCGTTTGACCCTTAACCCTTAATCGCTGAGTTCTCTGCTTCAAAGTCATTTTGAACAAAAAGTGCCTGCTATATACAGATACAGCCATAACATAATAATAATAAATAATAATACATTTTATTTATAATGCACTTTATATTTGAAGCAAATCTCAAAGTGCTACAAGTTAATTCTACCCGAAGTTTAAAGACCATGACATTATGACGACCACCAGTTGAACTGGACAACATTTCACCAGCAAACAGGTCACATGATCATGGGCACCCAAGGCTCATTCATGCACCAGTTTCATGCAAACTTTAAGGGAAAAAAAAGTAAATTCTGACAGAAAGGCACCAGAACCCCCAGTGCCACACACAGAGACCAGCGTCAAAGAGCCCAATGCTGCCGACCGGTCCCGCAAATTCCCCAGATCCCAGTCAGATCGAGCACCCATGTCCTATCCTTTGTGAGGCTCCACCCTGCAACCCGCAGCACACAATGGGTCCACTGCTGAACTCCTGGATGGTTTTAATGTTATGGCTGATTGGTGTGTGTAAATGTATTCCTTTCCGCATAGGTTTAGTAGTGTGCCTGCAACTAAACAGCATTAATGAAGAAAGCATTGTTATAATTAAGCAAGTGCTTCATTAATTCATTCAGCAACAGCTTTTAATTTAGAAAATACACCCTAAATAGGACGCCACTCATTTCCTCTTATTGCCGTTAAGCACACCACCGCAAGACTTCTCTATTTTCACATTCTGATCAGTTGTATATCACTGTGCATCTATTAGCACTTTCTTTTATTGTAATGATAAATCTAATGGCATAATCTCGACATGACAGCCAAATCATTAGTGTTAAATTAACACCTACGATAGACATTGGTGACTGGTGTAACTCCACAGTGTACATCAGAGACCACTTTAGCACAGCTGGCGATAATTTAGCAGGGTTTTTTTTTTTTTTTTTTTTGTGAACTCATTTTTTCTTTTTTTGACGAATACAGTACAAACAAACCGACACCCTTGAATATGTAGAGCAAAGAAAAAAATCCTTAATATTTAAACAATAAAACCACATTTGCTGTGTGAACTTTAAGCATTCAGAAATACAGCGGAACATCACTGTGCATTATATGTACTTTAGAGACAGGATGCTTACTAAATTAGAGACATAAAGTCCTGTGTATAACACCTGTTACAGAAAATGTCTGTTATGATCAAAGTACGGTATACACAGGGCTATAGGAAGAACAGCTTTGTTTACAGCTTACAAACCAGACATGAGACTGAGGTAGAGAGAAAGGGAAGTGCTTGACTTACCACATGTATCTCACCACATGCATCAGAAGCTCTTGTCTTCAGGGCCCGGCAAAGAGCTAGGACACATGAGTGGCTCGATAGCAACCTCCTAATATTTTTCTCCCTTGTGGACATCCAGTGTTATCCTGCAGCAAATTTGGTAGGAATTAACAGATTTAACTACGTACATTAGACTAAATTGCTCCAGTTCAGATGTGGGATTATTATATATTATTATACACATAGTTGTGTAAATGTTTTTATTTCTGGATGGGAGGAGGGCCTGCTGTCTTTATAGATCTTCTTTTTATGAATTGAAAATAATGAATAAAAATCAATAGAAATAAAGAATGTTCAGTAATGCAGTAATGAATAACATCATTATGCCGATACAGTCGCTGCACATTCAGCAGTTAGACCCACCAATCATTGCTTGCAGCTGTACATTACTGTTACTCTTGAACTGCCTTTGTGTTTCTCATCCTGTAGACCTTTTAGACCTGTTTAGGAAAGAGGGTTCAGTAATCAGAGTTACATTACATTTTTACTAAAAAATCTTTATGTTTATGCATCTTTATGTTTGTGGGATCTAAATGTAAAAAAAAAAAAAAATCTATATTGATGATGATGATGATGATTAGGAGGAAGACGAGGAGGAGGAGAGGGTGGAGGGCAGTGATAAGTACATTTGAGAAAAATGTTTCTCATCAGCATGCTGATGATTTTGACGACAACAGTGCTGGTGAATGAAAATAGGCTATACTGTATAACCCAAAGAGAAGTTTTTCCCCAATGAGGAGAGCTTAGTTTGTCACCTCAGAGGATGTCCTCATGATTACTCTACAGGTGTGAAGGACCAGGGATGGACCGGACCAGCTGTCTTGTCCCAGCTAGTCAGCTAATTAGGTCTCCAAGTTAGCTAGTTAGGTTTCTTTTTTGGTTAATTTATGTTGTTAATTTATGTCAATCTGTCTTGTCTCAGCTAGTCAGCTAATTAGGTTTCTTAGTTAGCGAGTTAGTTTTTGTTCATTTATGTTGATGTAGCACCGTGGTCTTGGAGGAACGTTGTTTCATTTCACTGTGTACTAAACTGTATATGGTCACAACAAAGGCTTCCTTGACTTGACTACTTGACTTGACATCCAAAGAAGAGGGAAGATTACAAATTGGAAATGATAATGAGACAAACTATGATGAGTAGAACAATGTTTTTGACATCATACCCAGAGGTGAAAATTGTTTTAAATTCTTTTGACTGGTTTACAACCAGTCAAAAGTTGAGAAGGATCAACCATGGAGGTTGTGAGCTGTCCTGTAAATCTTGTAGGTTTCTCTTTATATCTCCACTTATTCCACTTTACAATAGCCTCCGCTAACTAACTGTTCTGGGCTTGTATGCATAGCGTAAAATGGAAAGCTAGTGTGCTGTGTAGGTGTAGAATCCCTGTTTCACACACCAAGTGGTGCGCTTGTGTACTGGTTTGGAGAGGGATTTTGGATTCAGTCTTAGGTTAGAAGCTAGGTAGCCTTGTATCTCGTGTTAGCCATGATCAGAGCATGAGGTGCAGCATGAAACTGTTGACGCATTAATTAGCAATAATGAAAGACAGAAGTTCAGAGGGAACAACTTAGAAGCAGTTAGTAAGGAGACAACGTGTTGTTTAAGATAACAGGACATTAGCAGATGTGTTTTTTTGCTGAACGTTGCTACCGTGCAGGATTTGGATGATGCCTGATTTTACGGGCCGGCTTTCACCCATGACCATACTCCATCAGAATGATATACACATGGTTCATGAAACAAACAGACATTGTCCTATCCTTGGTGGATTGACCCCCTATATGGCTGCTTGCACTTAGTCTTATTCGTGTTATGTTTTATTATATGTCTTAGCTACTGTATAATATGTTTTTGGTATCAGTATCAATAGCATTGTCATTTCTCTATCCGTCAGTTATACAGTTTCATCACACACATACACTTATTTGTACATGGGATCAATTAGAAATATCCAACCTGTTTTTAGGCGGTGTATTGGATTACTTGATGAAGAACATGCAAATCACCATGTCAAATAACCTTGGCCCTGAAGATATAAAGCACCAACACTGCTGCCCTTGTGTCTACCTCAATTTCTTATTATAATATCCCTTAATATTCACACAGCGTGTTTCAGCAACACAAATATACCTTAGTAGTTTATCATGACTCCAAGGTGAACTCATTAGGGCAAGGCATCATGAGGAGATCACAGTGACAAGGCACATTTTTATTCTGCAGATCACAAACAAAGCTGTTAGAGCTGTTTTATTTTCATTTGTGGATTGTCTTACTAACCCAGTTGTTCAAACTTCTTAAAGGTTCTAATGCAGCTGTGCTACTGGACATCTCTCTTTTAGCCCCTCTGCCTCTCTCTCGCTTTTTTCCGTCTTTGGCCGTGTGCTCTGGAGCATGATTAATCCCATCAAAAAGCCAGTGTATCAACATCTGCCTAATCCTGTCTAATGGCAGGCACCCTGTGAAAATTGTACCTCCAAGCAACATGTATTTGCATAATTAGAAGGAGAATCCCAGCAATCAGGAGAAATGCTTAAACATGCTGGCCAGCAAACTGGTTTTCTCCCCTGGCATGTTTGCTCTTTGTGTGTGTGTGTGTGTGTGTGTGTGTGTGTGTGTGTGTGTGTGTGTGTGTGTGTGTGTGTGTGTGTGT
>JAQQZT010000039.1:21841301-21858628 GCA_030068275.1 Clarias platycephalus | reverse complement strand
AAAATTTATTTTTTATTTTTTTTGGTTAGAAATATAGTAATATTAATTTAAATTAAATATTGTTCAATTTAACCTATTTCAATTTATTTTTATTTTTTCTTTAATTTTGGTAACTTTTTCCCCTAAAATGAGAGTTAAATTTCTAAGGCAAAAAAATATTGAAATGTTAATTCCATAAAACATTTGAGTAATATGAAAATGTTCATTTTTTTTTTTCTTCTTCCTTTACTACACATTGTTTATTAAAAACTCAGAAATGACTCTTACGGCTAGTTTACAGCATTATTTCTGTCGGTAGTGACTAATTTAGAACTTGCAGATTTGAGCTGCCTGAATTGGCTAGACAGCTGTAATCGCACTCCTCCTAGTCTTAATCTCTTTATCTGGGCAGCAGCTGCCATATGGCCTCAGTCAGCTGGATCAGATGTTTATAAGCCTCCTTCTCTGTCCCTCTCTGTCCTCGGAGCCTCCTAATTTGATCGCGGCTACCTTGCAAGCTGTCCTACAATCTTTATTTTTAGCCATCTTAAGGATTAGGATTGATGTGGACTACAGGGCACTTAAAGTGATTGTATTGTAAATCTGCTGCGCGCTTCTTCTTTGGGGAGGATGTTCCGTTTCTCCAAAGATTTGGGGAGGAGATAGAAAAGGAGGAGGGGTTGGCTTGGGGTTGGCTGTCCCAAGTCCTCCCCACCAAAGCCCCTCATTAACGAAGGTCTGAGCGTTGTTTAAGGGGGGGTTTGGCTTGGGATCCCAATCAGATTTAAATGAAGATTCAAATGAGTTTATTTATGCTCGCTGGTTGAACATGGTGCCCATGATGCATTTTTTGAAAAGGGAGCAGTCTCCACGGGTAACAGGTGTGAATTATTGTTCTTCTTTATATTTCGGGTTTATTGGTATTTTTAAACAATTGTCTGTGTGCTCATTTAGTTAAATTTTTCTTCTTTTGTCCTTTTTTTGACTTTGATTTCATGTCAGTGGCTGCCAGTTTGTGTTTTAATGAAAGTTGCCCTGATGTTCTGAGATTTCACTTAGCGAAGCATTAACGATCATACTTAGCATTCTTGCTGCAGTGTGACTGCATCGTTGAGCTGTTTGTGTACCTGCAAGCCAGTTATCTAAATGCACCATCCTGGCCAAAGTGGGTTATTAAAAATAACTTCTCCAGAAGAAGCACAAAAGGTGAAATTACTCGTATCAGGACTTCGCTTTAAAACCAAGAGAGTCTCACAGTTTGCTATAATTGCGTTTTAATTTAATTCGGTTATTTTTCTTATGTAATTTTCGTTTATTTTATTTTATTTTTCTATTACATTCATTCATTTTTCAAATACATTCCGGACTTTTTATTTGTAGTTATACTTGGGAGTGTAAATTAAACGACGGTTTGCCAGAATAGATATAAAGCTTTAGAGATGTTATAAAAATGCCAAAATAAATTAATGTGCAGCCTTTTTTTCCAGCCTTTACATTTATTACTGATATACAATGCAGTTATTTCACAGATGGATGGATAAAATGCACATCATCAGATGATAGAAATAGGTTTAAAAAGAAAAACAAGAATAACAGATATTGTAGGGTTTTTCTTTTAAAAATTTGAATCTTTGTAATCCTTTTATATCAGCTCTGCGGTGAACATTTTTCTAGTGTTCCCACAGGGATGGATGGAGGGAGGGAGGGAGAGAGAATTAGAGTGTGTTTGAGAGCCAGTGAGTATGTGCATGGGGAGAGAGAGAGAGAGTGTGAGTGAGTGAATGAAAGAGGGACGGAGCGGGTGGGAAAAAAAGTTCCACATAGGGCTAGAAACAAAACAATTGTTGTTCTGCCAGGGCCTCACTAACATGTGCGGTCTGTTTCAGGTTATGAAGACAGCATGGAGTTTCCGGACCACAGCAGACATTTACTGCAGTGTCTGAGCGAGCAGAGGCATCAAGGCTTCCTGTGCGACTCCACCGTCCTGGTGGGCGATGCCCAGTTCCGCGCCCACCGCGCCGTGCTGGCCTCATGCAGCATGTACTTCCATCTCTTCTACAAGGACCAGCTGGACAAGCGGGACATGGTGCATCTAAATAGTGACATTGTAACGGCGCCAGCGTTCGCACTGCTCCTCGAGTTTATGTATGAGGGCAAGCTGCAATTTAAGTCCCTTCCTGTGGAGGACGTGCTTGCAGCCGCCAGCTATCTGCATATGTATGACATTGTCAAGGTATGCAAAAAGAAGCTGAAACACAAGGCCACGGCCGAAGCAGACAGCACCCGGCGCGAAGAGGACGCCTCCAGCTGCTCGGACAGAGCCGAGAGCCTCTCAGAGGGCGGCAGCGCCAACCTACTGGCCAGCGATGACGACGAGGACGAGAGCAAGCGGGAGAGCCAGTGCCCGCCGGAGCCAGCCAGGATTTGGGCTCGCCTGGCGTCGGAGCGCACGGCCAGCCCCGGAGAGGCCGAGGCGCATGGCAAGTCGCCCGCTGTCGCCGCTGCGAGTCCCAGCAGCTCTACAGGTTCACTCTGTCCAACTGGTGACTGTGCACTCGACCTGTCGGTAAAATCAAACATGAGCGCCACTCCAGGTGAAACCAGGAACCCGTACTTGTGTGGCTCAGCCACCCCAGACAGTCTACACAGCGCCCTGGTGCAAGTCAAGGTGGAGAAGGACACGGGCTCAGATGATGACGAGCTGCCCAGCACTGAGTACGAGATGGAACACAGCGGTCTGAAGGAGGAGACGCCGAATGCGAACGGCATACACATTGGGCACAACGGGCACAGCGTCCAGCGGCTAGGCCTGGGCCTAGAGGCGCATCTGACGGCACTGCGAGAGGCCTCTCTGGAGCGTGACAGCAAGGACGAGGGAGATGGCGAGGTGCTAGGCGGTGAGACCGACCGGGCGCAGGAGAGCCCGCTGCTGCCCTATGTGTCGGGCATGTTGGGTGCGGCGCACGCGCAAATCTTCATGTGCCCTCTGTGCAACAAGGTGTTCCCGAGTCCACACGTGCTGCAGATCCACTTGAGCACACACTTCCGCGAGCAAGAAGGCGCACGCACTAAACCGACTACCGGCGACGTCAACGTGCCCACATGCTCCATCTGTGGCAAGACGTTCTCATGCATGTACACACTAAAGCGGCATGAGCGGACACACTCGGGCGAGAAGCCCTACACGTGCACCACATGCGGCAAGAGCTTCCAATACTCGCACAACCTGAGCCGGCATGCCGTGGTGCACACGCGCGAGAAGCCTCACGCCTGCAAGTGGTGCGAGCGGCGCTTCACGCAGTCCGGAGACCTGTACCGTCACATCCGCAAGTTCCACTGCGAACTCGTCAACTCGCTCTCAGTGAAGAGCGAAGCGCTCAGCCTTCCCACTCTCCGAGACTGGCCACTCGAGGATAGCTCGCAAGAACTGTGGAAATGAAAGCAAAGAATACACAAATGAAACTGCTTTTTAAGTTAAGACAGAGCGAGCAAGAGAGGCAGAGAGGTAAGGAAGTAGGGAGGCAGGGAGATGGTTGAAAGGTCTGAATCAGTCATGTTTCTTATATATACATTGCTTATCTCGTTCAATTGCACTTTACTAGCACATGGAAATGTTACTACTGATTTTCATTTTCTGGTCAATTTAGTTGTGGCTTTTTTTGTTGTTGTTGTTGTTGGTTTGTTTGTTTTCTTTCACTTAACGTAGGTGATGGCTACAGCGTACACCTTTGTCATAAAATGTGCAAATCTAGATCTGACAGTGTACACACGTACACTCGAACACTCCTTGATTTTATTTAACATCCATGCCATGAGAACGCATTATGAAGATTTCAGGTAATACACTGAGGAAGTTCAAAACTGATAAGCATTACACTAAACGGGTACTACGATCCTATATTGACCTGTACACATAATTGGCTCGATTATGAGTCTGTGTATATATATATATCGTGCACTACTACTACTATACGTTTATTTTGCAAATCTCATACTAGTGTGTGTGAGAGTGTCTGTGCGCGGGTGTGTGCGTCCTCATGCACGCAAACGCAGTATGTTATCAAGTAAGTCCTTTAAATCCTGCGAGGATGTTTGCTCGATGAAGCTCCAAGCTTTTGTTATTTAGGCTCTTGTATAAATTTTTTTTTTTTTTTTTTTTTTGACTTGTGATAGGAAACCTGACTGATAGAAGACAAAAAGGCACTCATGCAATGTACAGCCTCCTTTTTCATATCAACAGACACGTTTTTATATAATTTAACGACCGGACCGATGAGTTGATGTCTTTATTTTCTTTTAGTTGCAGACCCTCAACACTTATTTTCTGCTGAGAAGGTGTTTTCATTTGCTGCGTTTATAGAGATTTCTGTAGTGTTTTAAGAAATGATTTGGTTTCATTTAAAAAAAGGAAAAAAAAAACTGGGATCTGTTGTTGCATGATGTCCAATTTGTATATTTAAGAAGATGTGAATTGCTGTATTGCTGTACACTGTAATAGACAGAGTCTTTACAGTCAGGGCACCCGTCTGTTTAAATAAAAAAAATATATATATCTATATATATATATTATATATTTACCTTAATATTACAGCTGTAGAAATTGCATGAATTTTATTTAACTCTTATTTCTGTTGTTGTTTTGCATTGAAAAGTGTATTTTTTAATTAACTCATTTGCTTCCTAAGTAGTCTTTTTTTTTTTCTTTCTTTCTTTTCTTCTTCTCCTTCTTCATTTTTTTTTCTGTAAACTCTCACTAGAGAGTGACTCCTGTTAAGATGTTCTACTGGGCTGTGAAGATTGTGTTAATGCACTGATGTTAGGCTGCAGTATGTCTCTGGCCGACTGATCTTGAGTGTGTAGCATGGAGCTGGGTGTCAGCAGAGGCTTCATCTCTCTGAACATCTTTTCCAAAGCTAGTGCCGCTCCTGCTTAGCACCTCCTCACACACTGCTGTTCTCCACTGCTGGTCTCCAACTGCTGTCTCCGTGTCATGTTTACTCGCTGTTAGCATTTAAAAAGTGTCGCCTTTTTTTGTTTTGTTTTAATTTATTTATTTATCTGTTCGATTGGCACTTGCAGCAAATTCTGTGGCCACGAAGATTCAGTTGCCATTAAAACCCATATGAGAGTGTGTCAGTTTCTGTAAAGATGGGCTCAGCAGATCTGCTGTGTATGGTGAACACTGAAGAATCAGCAAGCAGCATAAAGCTCTGAGAGTGTGTGTGTGTGTGTGTGTTTGTATAGTTTCTATTTAACAGAAAAAATGTTTGTCACGCTTGGTTGCACCTTTAAAAAAAAAAAAAGAAGAAAAAAAAAAAGAAATTAGATGCTGAAAAGATGCCTTTAAGATTTTAACTCTTGATCAAATTGACATTATTACATAAATACCAGAGCTATAAAAGCTAGATTATTGAAGACTTAAAGTAGTTACAACTGCTGTAGATGGATTTTTTTTTTTTTTTTTCAAAGTTGTGTATGCGAGTTTTTTAATTTTTCTTTTAGATTTTTTTTCCTGTTTTGTATAAATTAAAATCATCTGTCATTTTCTTACTGAATGTGGAAAAATTGAACAAAAAGCTCAAGATATTATTTGTTAGTTAAAAAAAAAAAAAAAGACAAAAAAAAAAAAGCTAAATTCAGAAGAGTGCTGTTGGAGCCTCGGACACTAACACTTGAGCAAGAGTGAAGTTTAAGTGAGAGAAGAAGAGAGGGCGAGAGTGGAGAGCTCGCGTGCCTCTATGGCCTCAAGGGCCCTGAGCTTCCCAGTATACAATAGGTTGTTGCAACAGCTAGTGGAAAAGGGTTGAGATTTGCCAACACCGTCCGCTCCTCGTGCCGTTTTTGCACGGTGGTACTTTTACCTTTTGCACTCGAAAATGTGAAAGAAGAAAAAATTATTTGCGGGAGGGGGGGTATTTTTCTGAGCATTTTTTTCCCCCTTGCTTTTGTTTCATGCTGGCTTCTACTATATCGTACTTGACCGCCTTAAACTACTGTTAGCAGCCTACTGATGCTCAGAGCGGGAGAACTGGAACTGGCAAGTTACTGGATGTATTTTTATTTCACTTCTGTTCACTGGCAATGAAGCTGTGAAATGGAGTATGAAGCATGTCCACAAAACAGATGAACCTTTAGTTTACTTGAAAACTGGAAACAGCCAGTGTGAAGAAGAACAACAAAATTTAAAGCGAGTGTGTAGGAGGTGGGAGAGAATAAAAATAAAGTTATGTCAAAAAAAAAAAAAGACAATCGCATTCAAAAGAGGCAGATTGACTTCACATGTATTTGCTTCCCTTTTGAGATTTTGGTATGTTCACATTGTTCTTTTTATGGAGTTAGACAGTTAGCTTTGACAATCATAGTATGTTTCATTTTCTCAAGGGAAGTAAATTATGAGGCTGTTTAGTTTTGTACTTTTTGGTGTGCTGTTGGTGAAATTTTTAAATTGTGTGCAAACTGCAATAAATTATAAGTACCTTCATTCATTTGTGTTGTTTCTTCCCTTCGGAGCTGCCAGAAGCAATCATGATTTATACACTGTCAAGGCAGTGTTTTTGCCTTCAGTTGAATAATCGTATTTACTGTAGATGTTGAGTGGGTGGAAACATGTTTTCCAGTGCGTGAGGTCTCTGAATTGGGTACTGTATTGGATGTGTGTGTGTGTGTGTGTGCGCGCTTATGTATTTGCTGCTTTAATATCTGGCTGGTGCTCCAGCAAAGCCGTGGGCTGGACCAGGGAAAATGTGCAGCAGCTTGATGAAAAGCAGCATCTCCTCCTGTCCCCTCAGACACACACACGGTCGTAACCTGCTGCCAAAACTCCTCAAGTACTTTTTTCCAGCAAAACAAATCAGAATGATCTATTGTCTTTCTGCTCGGCAAACCTGGCCTTATAAATACTCTAAATATTGACCACATTTAAGGCATAGAGCGTTACTCAACAGGCTTCTGCCACAGATGGCCTTGAGCTCTACGCTCCCCCTCCCTATACACACAAACACACACACACACACACGCACCATCTTCTTCAACCAGATGAATGGTTTTAAATGGTATACATTCACTTCTCCTTCCAACTAAAAGGATTTGTATACAATCTATTGTTTTTCTCCCTAAACATGGAAGAGATTCATTTCCTTAACTGTACGTACCATAAAGATTTTTTAACATCTTTAAAAAAACAATTAATTTATTAAGCTGTATATGATTTCAATCACACATATTGTGCTAAATGAAATGCAACTAATATTTTAACGGGATTTTAATTAATAAAAGCATGTATAAGAATAGGACGACAGAATTCTCAGGGTTCCATGCCTCAGTAGGTCTAACAGTAATATAGTAGTTACTTAGTCTAATAGTTAGTTATAGAATAGTAATAATAGTTAGTTTTAATAGTCTAGTGTGTAAAATGTTTCATAAAATAACAGCAAAATTTGTTCATATACTACTTCTATTATTACTACTACTATTACTATTAACAACAATAATAATAATAGTGATAATAATAATTTTAGAGTGATGCAAAACAGGTTGTTGTAGATGACCATTGTTCAATTTTCCTTTCCCCCCCATCAGTCCACACTGTTCTACAGAGTGCTGCTTAGGACTTTGATTAAGTGCAATTTAACAAATATTGCATCAAACTTCCATACTTACGTATAGCAGCAACCTGTACTGCAAGGATTCTTCATGAAGTTGGTACAATCTTTATTTTAAAAATGCGTAATACTTTACGATATCGGACTATGGTAAAAGATTAAGATACAAAGTTTTAAGGTACAAATTTGTATCTTATTAGAGCATGCTGAAATTAATTCGTCTGTCTGGGTCATACTGACTCACTCTATGAATTTAGGTCATTAATTTGTATCTGTCCTTTGTTTACTCAAGGAGCAGGGACAAAAGGGCAGCTGCAGAAACATTTGGCCATGCCGAAGGGTAGTGAGCTCAACATGTTAAGTGTGGGAGCAGCCTGGGCCTGTGTCTGGAGCTGCAGAGCTGAAGTTTGGATGTGCGGCATGCCAGGTCACCATGGCCTGTTACCCTGAGGTGCGGTGGACTCCTCCGTCGCTCGGGACATACTGTATGAAGACCGCAGCCATCCCTGTCTCGGCAACTCTTTACCTGCTTACCATCATCACCATTAGGGAGCGAGAGGAAACAAACACAATGTGTTAATGTATATGACAGGAAGTGACATACAGGGAACGTTCAATTAATGCACGGTTAAGCATTAGGTTACGCTCTCTGCTGCGCTCAAGAAGAACTAAGAAGAGCAAAGGCAGCAGTTCAACTCAGAATTTAAGGACTCTGTGAGGAGTGAGCGAAAGAGTCAAGGAAATGAAAATGTGTGAGAATGAAAAGCAAGAACAAGCAAGTGATGGAGAAAAGGTGAGAAAAACAGACAGCTACAGTAAGAGGACGTCTTTCAATCGAGAGTCTGCGCAGCCATTGTAGAGCGAGTGCGTGCACTGCCAGAAGGCGAGCAACAAGCGGCCTGTCTCTGTTGTTACACAATGCAGTGGCGTTTTTTAAATTTTTTTTGGATGGGGGGGTTAGAGAGGGGTAATCCCATTCACCCTGCGTCTCTGAACAAAAGAAGACACAATCTTCAACTTAAAATGTCTGCCTATAGGGGGTTGGGGAGGACTGAGAGACAGAGACCAAGGTCCCCCTCCATCATTCACACTCATGCACACACACACATAAATATTCTTTAAAACTCTGTGGGACACTCATCGGTGTAGATAAACCTGAATAAGTGTTACTGGGATTCCGACAGAGGAGTGGATGTGACAGGTGAGTGTCACAACTACTTGAGAAATACACAATGGATTTATAAACACAAACAGCACTGTCAATATTATAGTGGATTAGAGAAGTTAGATACTGATCAGACAATGTCATAACAGGAAATAGATAGCGTGCCGTGGAGGTTGCATGGATCGGACTTGTTTGTCCAGCACATCCAATGGATGCTCAGTCAGACTGAGATCTGGGGAATTTGGAGACCAGGTCAACGACCTTGAACTTGCTAATCCCTGTACTGTGCAAGGCTGTGCAATGGGTGTCATGTCTGTTATCGTTCTATGGTGTCCAGAAATCTGTGCTTTGTCTTTTCTGTGGGATTGGACCGGATAGGCTGGCCTTGGTTGCCAATAGGAGCATTGGTTGCCCATGAACTCGTCACCAGATTATAGTATTGATTTGCATAAATGTCACCAGTATATGACTGATAATGTGTATATATATATTTTTTTTTTCTTTCTTTTTTTTCCTTCTTACATATTATACATGTTATAGACTCAGATGTTCTCCATATGATTTTCTTCTTGTTTCCTCCCACCTCCCAAAAACCCCAGGACCATGCAGGTGGGTGGACTGTCTAAAAGAATTACCTTCAGGTGTGAACGAGTTTGTGAATAAGTGTGCCTTGTGATAGACTGGTGTCTCATCCAGGGTGTTTTCCTGTCTCACACCTAGTGTTCCTGGGACAGGCTTCAGTTTCATGAAAAAAAGCAGTTCCTCAATATGAATGAATAAAACAAATGATTAAACTGTGTGTGTGTGAGAACACAGTCGAATTATAGTAAAACTATGGACGCCTTTTTGAAACACCGCTGACCTGGACATTAAGACACGATCAAAGTAGCACATAGTACCGTTCTCACATGTGACTATGAATTACAGATCCTGCGAAGCAGAACTCTAAACACAGGGTATTTAAAATGCCGTAACCTGGCCTTCAGGATGGAGCTGTGACACACCGAGGCCAGAGCACACCGCTGTGGAACATGTTCACCAGGCCTCTCTCTCTGCACCAGCTGTTCTTGGCTCTTCTGTGTGTCGCAGATAAGTGGGCGTCAGGGTGTGGGATGTTGATAATGGCGGGGGTCTTGGCAGCACGCAAGCAGCACTGAGTCTGCACTTTTTCCTACTACACCGCTGCTATGCTGACCTGAGCAAGTTCAGCCTGGGACACGTCGTGCATGTACAGTACGATGCCTCCGAGCGAAGAATGCATGTGATATTTACAGAGAGACTAAAACTACACGCTACATAGCGCATTAGCTACTTTTACTTATGTAACGAGTAATCGGTTAATTTACAGTATCTGCTACATGGTTTAACGTGCCATGGATTTCATTTCATTTAATGCCAGTGTCATTGATTAGCAGCCTGCATTCTCACACTGTTTACAGTTTAGGAACTAGAGCAGAGAGATTACAGAAGCGGAGCGTGTTGATACGCTCGCTTTATTAGCCCGTAATAACAAAGTCCTGCCAGATGTGAAGGCAGACAAAGGGTGCTAGTCATTGATCTCCGAACAGCTGTATGCTCCTTTCTTTGCACAGCTGGCCAGAGCCAAGGACACTATTATACACATCCCTTCTAGTTCTATTGTTTAAATTTTGCTTATTTTTTTAACAGAATTTTTTAAAAGATGCAAACATACTTTTCCCGCCTCACATGACTGAAGTGGTTCAAGAGCAAGAGTACTTTTTAAATGAGCTGCTGTGTGAAGGAAGCAACCTCCACATGACCCTGATTTTATTGTCCTCCTGTGATTACACTGCTGTTTCATCAGTGTTTATTAGGTATGGAAGGGGAAGGGGAGACTTAAAACTTTAACTGGAGTTTAGAAAAAAATAATTGGAATGTTAATCAAATTTGTTTTCATTTAAGCATCTAAATGCAATTTTTGTCTTAGATATGAACAAAAAAAAAAGTTGCACATTTTGCAAGTTGCATATTTCCATTTCATTGTGGACAGACATGTTGTCCCATTCACGATGAGTTTGGAAACAACTGGTGTTATGCAGGAAACTCCACTTCCATCACAACTGATACACTCATGGGAATTAAACTAACTAAGAAAAAAAGACATTTTGCAACCTGTTTATTTTGTCTGTGTATGGAGACTTTTAGGACACCCCGTCTAACAGTTTGTCCACTAAAACACAGGGATATTCTAACAAGTGAAAACATCTGGAATGGAGTAAATGTTTCCCAAAATGTCATAATATACATTACAACAATCCAAATATACGATTATTACGCCTCTTTCTGGACAAAGTTAACAATTCTTTTAAATATAAATTTCTCGTTCTATTGGCAGAAAATTTTGCTTCTTGCAAGAAATAAATGCTTAAAACTAATAAAAATTGTCTGCCAATTGAATAAGAAAATTTGCAACAAAAAAAAATTATTATGCAATAAATATCAACCTTTTACGGCTTCGCTTTGGACAAAAAGTTCTAAACAAGACAGACGGCCAAAGTCACACCACGACACCAACATGTATAACAGAATTCAGGGACTTTTGAATTTATTAAAGATAGACACACATTCAGTTTCTAAAACATATTCCCGTATCTCTTCATATATTTTACTTCGTTAAGAAGCGAGAGAAAATTTCTGCTTTTGTCCACAATTTGTGCAGCTGGACAAATTCACATAACATACTCAACATTACTGCCCTTGACATTTTCCTATCTATCAAGTTGTAGTTGTGAACTGGTAAAATATAGCAAGGTGCATGCATAACCCTGTATAAAAATGTATTTGATTAATTATTGTGTTTTATAAAAGTCTAAATGTTTGTGCAACTTTTGTAAGACATCTTAGAATAACGTTTCTGAGAATAATAGTGTGTGTGTGTGTTTATGTGATGCTTGACAATCGTCTTATTGATCGTTATATAGTCGATAAATAATTTCAACTTACTTGTCACTGGGTTAGTTAAAACTGATCCGTAATAATCTAATCTATTATATTATGATAATCTGTTGCACAGGTCATTGATAATAGGAAATTCGTGCCCCTTTGTGTTAATTGTTAAAAAGTCAATTTCAGGTGTATTAGCTTGTTCATGTTATAACAAAACAACGGAGTGTGACTAATAATAATAATAATAATAATAATAATAATAAGTTTATGATTTACTCAAATAAAGTGTATTAGATCTATCATGACTTTTTTTTTTTACCAATAAATCCTAAATTTATCTCTAATTCAAAGAATCTTATTCAACCTGTAGAAACACACTTGTGCGAAATAAATTTTGTACAAAGATCTTTCTTCAGTTATCTACATTTTACATATAGCAATACGCGTGTTCTGTCTACAGATCGTTTTGCAAAGTATTTGAACTGAGATTGAAAAGGACTGCTTAGAATGAAGAGTTAAAGAAAGGTTAAAAGAATGATGCAGAGTGAATTTGGAGGCTCAGGATGGATCTATAAGTGAGCAAATGTTAAAGGAAAGCGTCGCTCAAACAGCACTTTAGTTGATATTTTTTTGGGGGGGGGATTACTATTAATTTTCCATGAATTACTCTGCAAAGCTCAAATGTGGCCCGCTGAGCTGAATTGCTCTTCATCTAAGATGTCTAGCTGGCTCGAGTGCTCTTCAGCTTCATCCAATAAATCTTCTGATTCTCTTCACTCATTCTCCAGAGCCTGACACACACACACACACACACGCTCTGCTGCGTGTTTCCGAGGGCAACCCCGGTGCTGCTGCTTGTGTGTGTGTGTGTGTGTGTGTGTGGCTGTGTGTGTGTGTGAGAGTGTAGGTGTGTGAAGGACTGAACAATTATTGGGAGAAAGGTGAGGCCTTGTTCTTTTGGGTGATCTGCGGCACACTGTCTGCTAAATCCATCTCCAAGTAGACTCCACACCTGCCTACCTCAAACGTGTGACTCAGCAGGACCCACACACACACGCACACACTCGCACACGCACACTGCTGGAGCAGGAGCGTAAAACCTCAGTTCTCAGTTCAGAGCAGATGTACACCAGAGCCGTGCCAAGCCAGAGCTCACAGATACAAATTTACAGGAATATTGCTCAGTGTAACGGTAACATGGGACTTGTACATGCTTTATGATTTTGGAATTTAAACACATTTTTCTTTATCACACTTGCTTTTTCAACACGGCACCACAAAACAAAGAGTAAAAAAAAAAAAAAAAAGTGAAAATTTACCAGTATTTTTCAGTTGCCGTAAATGTAGCCGATAAGCCAAAATATGTGAGCTGCCCAACTTTTTAAAATCATTTTTTTTATTTATAACTTATTTAACAAGACTATGACCATCAATTAGCCTCGTGCAAACTGCATGCCAGAGTCATATCACACGTGCCCTAATTTGCTTCAAGTTGTTAAATGACCTAGAAATCGACAAAAATGTGAAAAACTATTTCATGAGAAAACACATTTCTGACCCACTGGTATCAATAACATTTAACAAAAGCACCTCAAAGCAAATTTTATGAAATGCCGACTCTATAAATGCGAGTCAGTTTGAGATTACTTAACGGATTCCAAAAAGTTTGAAGAAAGTAGTTCAGCGCATTTTCTTTCCCTTTAGTTTTCTGCCCACTTTTGCCACCTGATCACATTTAAGGTGACTGGAAAATTTGGATTGATATTTCGCCTTTTGTGTAGATAGTGATAGCACAGACCCACAGGTTTGACGAAGCCACTTCTCAGGAGTCACTCCTTTCCATGTCATCTCCCGTGTACGCCAGACCTTGTTGCAATATGAAGGCCTGCTCTCGGTGGCAGGCGAATGTCACAGTGAGTGTGAGTAGGAGCATGGCCATGTTGAGATGCCAACCTCTCTGCTCCCTGCAAGCCACGGCAGCGTGGGCCCCATCTGTCGCCTCCACCAACCTGCAGCAGTTCAGGAGTGGCCCGAGGCCGACTCGCAGGATTAATGCGCACAACCTGAACTGGGTTAGCGTGCGCGACAGCGAGAGGGAGAAAAATGTGGGCTCAGCCTGTGGGACCTGGCAGGGCCAACTCGCCACATTCCCTCTCACAATGCGGCATTATCCACGGCCACACTGAACCCACAGCGGAGGACAGAAGAGGATCCCTGAGGCTCTGAGATGGAGGATGAATGCGATAGCAGCACTTATAACTTTGATCTGTCCTCTAAACAAACCGAGGCAGCACGGCGTGATGAAACCGACTTGCTCACTGAATCTTAGTTGTCACTGCTGTGGTGATTGCTGCCATGAACCATCTAGTTTGGTGACGCTTACCAGATTCAACTCATCAGCTAAATAACAAGGTGTTCAGATGGGGAATTGGGTGTTAAAAAAGATCCAAGTACATTTTTTGCACATGGTTATGATCACTAATTCGAAACATAAGCGAGTGCAGCTTTGCTTAAGGAGGTATGTGGCAACTGAGTGGCAACTCGGTGATACACAGCTCGTAGACAGAGCGCGCACTTCGCTTTTCCCCATCCTCCCGGTCTGCTCGAGTGACCTCAGATAGCGAGGCCGGTGTGAGCGAGCAGGGCCGCTCGACTCCCTCGAGTGTCTAACGAGCATCTGAATCCAGCACACATCTGCACACAGCATTATCATTAGCGCTCCCGCATTGGCCAGGACCGCTGACAAAGTGAACAATACCAACAATCACTCCCCTCAGCTGCTACCATATGGGCGCCATACTTAGATTGCAGAGGGAGCGGGAGAAAGGAAAGGCAATTCTACTGGCATCTGTTTGGCAGTCCTTAGAAGCAGGGTTTCAAGACAAATTTGCTGTGCAAGGAAAGTTTCTCTCGTTTCCCTACTCCCCCCCCCCCCCTTTCTCTCTCTCTCTCTCCAGTCTCTCTCTCTCTCCAGTCTCCTCTCCCTCTTTTTGGACAGTAAGAAACTATTGCAGGTTGCACTCCTATCGGCTGCCTCTCGCAATTAGCTGCACCTTAATGTGGCACCTTAATGGGATGGGAGCATGTGCGCCCAGATGGCGGAACAAGGTGCTTTTCATGGTACTCTGTCCAAATCCAGCTGGATTAGTTTCCTTTCCATCGGTACCTTTGGAATTTATTTCTCCTCCACTTCAATCAGTTCTATCAAACAGATGAAAAATAGCGCTGAAAATGCATGCGGGTTCTCATCAGCATTACTTCTAAATGATGAGAGGAAGAAACTGGATAGCACATGCCACAGTAGATCTGAGACAGTAGATATGTTGTGAATAGCTGGCGCACTTGGCACAGATATGTGGTACACCGGTAAGGCACATGTGATTTTCAGAAATTACTTTTGCTTGGTATGGCTGCTGTCATCCTGAGACGAAGACCGTGAAGTTCCAACAGCTTCCTAAAAATATTGAGGAAAGCAATGGGAACGGGGCAAAATGGGAAAACGCACATTTAGCAAATTACATACTACTTCCTAGTATGGAAGAAATACTACTACTACTTAGTTACTTTCTACTTCCCTGTCAGGGTCTCAATGTTTCACACACAATTCTATAATTGAAATAAATGCTCTGACCTGCTGCATGTGAGCCATAAACGCGGTAAGCACCAAAAGAATGTAATAGGAATTTAATTCCGGCTTACTGCATGGCAAGGACGTACCACGGTCATAGCACAAGCCTTTTCTGAGAACTCCATTGATGCAGCAACAAGAATCAATGCAATCTTTGCCATCCATGTCATGGTTTGTAGTACATCAATGATGTTCCTAAGAGGTGATTACTCCGTCCTTTTTTTTAATTTAAATGCCCTAAAAAGTGTGGCAGCTCCATGTCAAGGGAGATATACAACGTCCTTACTGGTTCCTACGGCATTCCTGCCAAGTTGTACTCCACTCACTCAATCGTTTTTTCCAGATGTAGTGGAACTTCTGTATGGGTCAGTGTGATGAGGATAGGGGCTACAAAGGATCAGCAATCAAGCTGTATGGATGTGGCGTCAACTAGGAAATCAAATTATTACAGGATCAGTGGATAAGGCATTGGACTCTGCCTTTGAAGGTCCCAGGTTCAAATCCCACAACAACCAAGTTGTCCCTGTTGGGCCCTTGAGCAAGCCATTAACTCTAAAACTGCTCAGATGTTTAATGAGATATAAAAATTTAAGTTGCTCTGGATAAGGGCGTCTGATGAATGCCTAAATGTAAATACATAGATGGTACACATAATGCAGACACGATTCACAATGTCAACTGATTCAGGATCCATTGTTAATTTCAGCTTGTTTACATAATGACATTTATATGAAGTCTAAAATCATCTTAACAAGCGGGGATTAAGGCTTTAGTATAGCTGAATACGCTCGGTGGACATTCATTAGCAGTTCGGTACAACTTCACAACGTCACACCTGCGAAGCTCCAGGTCTGCATTCCAGTTCATATGTCTGAAGGTTGGTCACTCCGGGTTTGTGGCTTTTCCTGCAGCTACGCCCAACCATGCAGCTCGTCCAGCCATGGCCAAACACGGCGAGTCCCTCCTGGGCAAATATTTAAAGTCAAAACAACCAGGGCTCCATAAAGCTAGCTGGGTGGTGTGACTACATCTGTCAGCCGGGGGAGTTGTGCTGCTAAGTGTGTGCGTTAGAAAGCACGCAGCAGCTGCTGAAACGAGTCTGGACACTGCTGACGCCAACACCTGTCCATTCTGGAGACATGGTGGAGCAAATGTCCAGGCAGAGCTCCCACTGCTGCTGGGCCATGAGGTGGATGGCTGACTCACTGGACGCCACAGTGGGATGAATCACACTGTGCGTGTGTGTGTGTGTGTGTGTGCACTTCAGTGCCTGGAGTTCCACCCATGATGGCCATATTGTAAATCTTTATGTACAGTCATTATTGCTTTGCCGGATTATGCATTATGGAGCACTTTGCGTGAATCTGGGAACTATTATCAGAAAATATGTCGTAAAAATATTAAAGACATGCATCCCAAATTCTCTAGAATGAGACAAATGATCTGATGCAAGTATTTGTTTTTGTGTCTACAAATAAGTTTCACTCAGTGTTATTTTGTGATAATTAACAACATATATTGCATGGCCATGGCGACTTTCAAGAGCAAACACAAAAGCGTTAGAATGAGTATGCCAACTGCCCAACACCCCCCAACACACACCCAAACCACTCAACAAACCACTTGTGCCTAATGTTTTTCTGAGCCATGTGTTGCTGCCATAACCCCCTCCACTTCAGGCCTAACCCCAGCCCCCCTCCTCTCCCACACATACACAACTCCACCAGTTATCACCCCAAAAAGCAACAGCCAGCACACCAAACTCATAAACAGCTCTTCGCCTCGCTCCGGCCCAACCCCCATTGCTCCGCTGACCCCCATCTGGCAGGGCTTGGGCTTTTTCAGAGGTAGAGGTTGGGGTCAGGGATCAGACGCTGGCCCTTTGCTCAGCAGCTGCCTGTCTTCTCAGGCCAGAGGAAGGAAGCAGCAGCCATCACAGCAGCAGCACATCTGCTCTAATGAGGCTTTCTTGCGTGCACACACACACACACACACACACACACACACACACACACACACACACACACACACACACACACACACACAC
>JAQQZT010000039.1:21816247-21836258 GCA_030068275.1 Clarias platycephalus | reverse complement strand
TTTACACATTAAGTTTACTGAAAGTAAAAACAGTTGAAAGTCAGAGGACGTTTCTTTTTTTGCTGAGTATATATTTTTATATCACTTAATATTCAAATACATTCTATGGCTAAAGGTTTGTGGACATCTGACCAGCCCACCCATATGTGCTTTTTGAACATCCCATTCCTTCAATGTTTTAACAAACTCTTTTTCCACTAGATTTTAGATTTTGACATGCTTTCCACTTTCAGCCACAAAGGCATTATTAAAGTTGAGCACTGATGTAGGGTGAGGAGGCCGGGTTCAGTCTCAAGTGTTCCAATTGTTGCACCCTGTGATGAGGTCAGGGTTCTGAGCAAGTAACTATAGTTCTTCCACTTCAAATCTGGCAACCATCTCTTCACGGACCTTGATTTGTGAGCAGGGACTCTTAGTTCCAGTGAAGGAAAAATGTAATGTTACAAAGCATTCAGCATAAGAAGACATTCTGGACAAGTGTATGGTTCCGGTGTGGGAATATTTTGAAAAATGTCCACATACAAATATGATGATCAGATGTTCACAAACAGTGTGTTATGGTGTATATAGTATCACATTAGTTTTATTTTGTATTGTTGATGCTCAAATACTCATACTTTCTTACATATTCATTGACTGTTTTTGTTATGTTTAAAATTGACTTAACTACAAATCTGGGATCTATATTGCACAAACCACACCAGAAACACATGCAACCCTGCTGGTTATTCGGCATCTTCTACAGCTACAGCATACACCACCCTTCACAGACAATAACACCAACATACTAACATATGGCTCTGCATTCAGTATAAATATTAAAGGATCAACAAAACAGCCAGTAGCAATACACAAGAAAATTCAAAAGACATCATCTAAAAACAGAGGTTAGTATATGGTTGTGCAAACATGTAGTCATTGGCACAAAAAGAGTTTAAGTATTTTAAAGCTTAGCAAAGTGGTTGGTGTACGGATAGTCCTGTCTAACTCACATTAGATGAATGATCAGAATAAACAATAGGTATTAAGAAACAATACAAAAATGGAAATCTCTTTAACCGGTCAAGGATAGGGTTTTTCTGTTTCCAATTATTATTATTTTTAAAAAGGGGTGAAAAAAAGCAGACAATGCACATCTTTGGCGAGTTGTTAAATAATTTGTTGAATATTAATGCCCTTGGCCATAAAATAATTGTTTTTAAAGGATATGAGAACTTCACAAGCAGCAAAAGAATTCAAGAGGATTTCTAAGATTATACATAAAATGTGCAAGAGTACATATTAAAATATTTTATTGGTCAATGTATCTGAACTTCTAGATTTCAATTTCTAACCATTCAGGTATTTTTTTAAATTATTGGTTCCGACTTAAAAGAACTTGTCAAGGCACACTTTCTTCACCAATGAAGGCAGTGTGAAGGCTACGCTCTGATACCCGAGCAAATGTATAGACATAGAAGAGAGAAAGAGAAAGCTACAATAGGAGATATTATTTGAAGAGTTAAAATGTGGGAAAATGTGCATCTAGAGAATAATTGACAGTGAATAAAAGTTCATTTAAAGGGATAATCAACAGTGAGCACCTATAATCTTACAGGGATGAGCAGCACAAATGATGAAACAATCAATTCCATGATTACTGTATGTCCAAATGCAGGCCAATATACAGTACGGTATGATATCAAGGACTAAACAAAAATAACAAAACATGAGACAAAATTAGCTACAATTTAGTAACCCTTACTCAGAGCTTGCATTCAGAACACAACTGCAAATGTATTTAAAAGTTTGTACACCCATCCCAATAGCAGTTAATATACAGTGCATTTCAAAAATATATTGAGAAAAAAGTTTTTGGTAATTTCATTTTTAAAAAGTGAAACCCTCATATATTCTAGATACATGTAATGTGAAATAAATTTTCAAGATTATCGCTTGCAGCTCATGAAAATAAAAAAAGCCAGTATCCAAAAATTCCTAGTATCCAACCACTCATGAACCACAGACAATGTGGCACTGCACCCGGTGGCTGGGGTTTGGGCATTGGCTGGGAACTGAACCCAGGCCTTCTGCATGGCATGGCACTGTTCAGACAAAGTAAGTAAATTTCATAAAATTCATAAAAGCACAGAACCCAAGTTGTCCAGTGTGAAGTTCCAAACAGGTGATGATTTTGGGTGCATCGTCATCTCTTTGTGTTGGTCCACTGTATGTTTTATCAAGTCTACCAGAAGATTTTAGAGCACTTCTTGCCTTCATCTGCAGACAAGCTTCACAAAGATGCCAATTTCCTTTTCCAGCGTGACTTCGCACCTGCCCACAGTGCCCGAACTACCATTAGTGTTTGTATTACTACCACATGTGTTGTTTGGCCAGCCTACTCATCTGACCTGAACCCCATACACAATCTATGAAATACTGTCAAAGCAAAGATGAGAAACACCCGAGTCAACAATACAGATGAGCTGAAGGCTGCTATCAAAGCCTCTGGGACTTATCGTGCCTTAGCACTGCCATAGGCTGATCACCTCTATGCCATGCAGCACTGATGCCATAATTTATGCTAAAGAACCTTAACCAAGTATTGAGAGGTGCATGAATGAACATTATTTTTGTATTGTAAATCTTTTTTGAGCGATCATATAAAATATTCTATTTAGTAAACTGTTAATAAAAAAAAAAAAAAAAAAAGGCAATGTAAGATATATAGACATATAGATAATTTTTTTTAAAAAAAGGTAAAACTATCAAAAAAATTTTTTTTTTTAATGCACTGTATATGCTGCAAGTTTAAATCCTTTGTGCAGGTGTGATGTCTTATGTCACACCTTTAGAATACAGTTACTGTATTGCAAAAACAAGCTACATAAGAATTGTGTAAATTATATATGTAAAAATTATTTAGTGTAAATGGTGTACAAACAAAACTGTGTAAAGCCAAAATAATTTTTTCTGGCAAACAGAAGAACACCACACGATGTCGGAACATGTACTCAGTTGCAACTACAATAATCAGAGTCTTTTTTTCAAAAGCTTTTTTACTCCTAGTGCACAAACTGCTGGGGCTAAATAAACATGTAAAAAACATGGGCTGATTTATGCTTTACAGTATCGCTACATTTTGGGGGAAAAAATGGTTTGTAGATTGAATAATAATGGCACAACTTGTTAAATATTTACTCACACCCCCAAAAAAAGAGACAAGAGACAAACCATTCAACAAACAACAGATCAGAATTAAAATATACAGTTATGACCACCATAAAGTCCTGAGAGTTGAACTAAGTGTGTCTCAGTATTAAAAATACATTCAAGTCATAAGTGAAGTCGGCCTGACAAATGCCAACAAACTGACAAACCTGTAAAAATGTGCAACACTACAAGTTTAAAGTTAGAAATGAGTGAGTAGGTTTACGTTTCCATGCTTACACTTTGCACGAACGGGTTTATGTTGGTATAAGACCATACTGTAGATAGGTTGATGGGTAGGTAAGTAGATAGATAGACAGATAGATAGGTATGTAAGTAGATAGATAGACAGATAGATAGGTAGGTAAATAGACAGACAGACAGACAGATAGATAGATAGGTAGGTAAGTAGACAGACAGACAGATAGATAGGTAGGTAAGTAGACAGACAGACAGACAGACAGACAAGTAGATAGATGGATAGATAGATATGGAGTGAGTAGCTTCAAATTAAATACATGAGCAGTAAGTACACATCAGTGCAAAGACAAATAGGACGTACACTCCGTCAACCATATGTGAATAATGATAAATTTGTTTCACCAAGAAAATGTGTCATTTACACTGTAGTTTGAATGGGAATCATGAAAATGGGCAAAGACACGCCGCCAACAGGGGATTTAAAAGTGAGGCCAGACTGAAATACTGCTAACCGTCCAGTGGCACAATAAAATGATTCTTAAATTACTCAGCATTTGATTGAGAAAAATGTTCAAATCTCCTTTAAAAAACAATCAAATTAGTCTCTTTGAGACATTTAATCCAGAAATAAATTAAGTATGCTAGTATAAATCAGGGTCTACAGTTAGCATCTGAATCTATATTATCTCTATTAACCAATCACACTGCATATAGGCTCATTTGAAAAATGTGAATGTTCATTAAAAGCTAACTAAACATGAAGAACAAAAGACAGAGGGCCCAGAAAGACAGATTAAGGTCCGTTTCAGAAATCCTACTTGAAAATGAGAGAGATTAGAGAGTTTGTTCCCTAAAGCCCGAAAGACTTTCCACTGTGGTGTCCTACAGTGACCTCCAAAGAAACGTATGAAAATGATGAAGGTTCTTGAGTCCATGTTGTTATTTGTTTATGAGAAACTGCAGTGAATGGAGAGGTGAGAGGCTGGGTGCTTTCACCGACACCCCAAGTCCACTGACAGGCCCAGAGCACTTTGCTGAGTCAGCGGGCTTGGATAGCAGCACACAGCCAAACTGTACCTTAAAAAAGCTGGATCATTGACTCTCTTGACTTGCCGACACCGATCCATTTCACTGGCCCAGACAAGAAAACAGTCAGTAAAACGTGCTTGTTATGCCTAGTGCTAAAACTTTGACACTATGCAATTAGGGACAAATAATAACCATTATTACAAACCATTAATAACAAAACCTCTTACCGGGCACCTTAAGGTACTCCTCAATGAAGCGAACGTATTTCTGCGCATTTTCGGGAAGTTCCTCAAAGGTCCTAGCACCAGAGGTGTTGCTGTTCCAGCCAGGCAAAGTCTCATACTGGACCTCAACCTTGTGTAACACCTCCTGATTTGCTGCCAAAAGTAAGTGTCTTTAGGCATTTTTAGGTTTTGACATTTTGACTACAAACCAAAACCACAAGCAAACTATTATACACTATTTGCTTGATACATCATATTGTGAAAAAAAATAAAAATGTTTTTAGAATGGAAATGTTTACAAAAATAAAGTGACCATCATAATTATTATTATAACTATTGGTAAAAATGGCCAGGAATTTATTGTAACATTTCCTGGATTCCTGAGTGCTAGAAGAGAAAAGCATTCATCCTATTGATGGGAGATAGTGAGTTCAGATTTCATAAGATACTGTTAAAAAGTAAGACTCTGGTATTATCATTCTCTTAAAGGCATGATGTCCATGTACTGGTATGTTTGAACTTGAAATAATATTCACTACATGTGGTAATCTTTTTACATATTCTGCTGAGTTTTATGAGGGGTGCCAATACTTCTAGAAGTCCTTAATTGTGCTTCATCACCTTTCAGTCAGATTTTATGTGGTCACATTAATTGTGTTTGCTTGCTCACCTGGGAAATATGGTATGACTTCGTTGTCCACCGTATAACCCACACTAACTTTGATTTCGGGAAAGACGTCCAGGATATCTAATTTGGTTAGAGCCAAGCTAAAGAGGATGCACGTTTGAACAGTTACATAGTGTAGAAAACATACTGAATAAAATGATATTCCTAAGATGATGTTGTTTAAACTGTTATAGCATATACAGTAACTAAAAATTAAAATTAAGATGATGAGATGAAAACTCACGCAGTGAAGCCATTTATCATGTGGGCATATTTGACAAGCACTAGATCTAACCAACCGCATCTCCGTTTACGGCCTGTGGTCACGCCCACCTCCTTCCCTCTTGTCTGAAGCAGCTCCCCAATTTCCTTTAAAAGAAGACATAATAATAATAATAATAATAATACTACAATACACCACATTTAGCAAATCTATTCACACAGATTAAAGTCAGGATTTGTACTAATCAATCAAGTTAAGAAAATGCATATTAGAGGGTGCAAAAAAAAGATTTTTCCCAAACGTTGTAACCTCCACTAGATGGTGCTGACAATGTATAAAACAGACTAGAAAATGTAAGAACTTGGGGTTAATTACTGTGGAACATTAAGGAATTAAAGCAAGAAGAACTGTGTACATGTTGTTCTGCAATGCAAGACAGATTCATCTCTTGAATCCTCGGATTACACAGTAGTAATGCTCAAGCTTAAAAAACAAACAAACAAAAAAGGAACCGCCATAGAGTACACAAGAGCATGTGTTTACATACGGCATGCTTTTGTTTCCAGTTGCTATGCATCAGTCAACTTCTGGAGAAATTCAAAAAAAAAAAAGTCTGTTGTTGATGTTTGACTGCTTATGTTACAGGTGCTGAGTACTTAGAGAATTAACCACACATACACGTAACCAAACGTGGAACAGCATTCCAATTCAAGTTTTGAGAAAAAAGGTCACACTCACATTATTCTGTTCGGATGGGAAGGCACCGATGCCCACCCGGGTCGTGTAAGCCTTGACAACGCCATAGACCTCCCCTACATTCTGAGGTGGCGTGCCCAGACCCGTACACACCCCACCCACAGTACAGTTGGACGAGGTTACAAAAGGGTACGTTCCTAAAAAAGACAGAATTATATCACTACAAAAATACCGTGGGGAATACGGAGTCAATTTCGTGTTACTATTTGATTATCTATTTGATTTTAATACACACACTAATATTCTACATATGCTGGATCTACATCACACTATACAGAACTGCAGAAAGGCCGTTGTTCATATTGTTCATTTAGAATAACAATTCTTTGAGTCTGGTTCTTCTCTAGGGTTCTTCCTCATACCATCTAAAGGAGTTTTTTCCCCCCTGCCACAGTCACCTCAGGCTTGATCACTAGAGCTGATTTAGATTTTGTCTAACATCTAGGACTTTTAGCACTGTTTTTTGTTTCTTATGTTCTATAAAGATGCTTAGGGATAACGTTCATTGTTACAAGCGCTAATAAAATTAAATCAAACACTGAAAACATGTCACCGATACTTTAAACATTAATAGCACGCCAAGGACAAAACTAAACAGCATCAGGTAGGCCCTGAACAAAACAGCGACTTGCATTTAATCCATCTTTTCTAACAGCACAGGAAATCCAGTGAAGCTGTTCTGTACATCGACTTTTACCAAAAGAGCAAGCATTTTAAATTTTACCTTTGAATAGAACGGTTTATCATTCATGTAACCTTCTGGAATAACAAAACAATGTTAAAAGCCTTAAACCAACCTGGTAAACTGGATTCCATTCACAATGGTTAAACAAGCATTTCAATAAACCATTAAACGAACTGTGAAAAGTAAGCAGTGTTCAAACTGAAAATGGGGAGTGGCATGTGTGTCCCAGGACTCCAGGAACATTAGCCATAGCCCTTGATCTTTAAAAACCTCACCAGGTAATTTTCGAAAGGAAACGGTTATTTCTGGCTGGTTGGTATGAAACATGGTGTTTCAGTGACGTAGTCGGGAATGGTAAAAAGGAAAAGCTCTACTTGTCCTTTCCAAATTTCTGCAGACTTGACTTGTCGTTTCAGCCTAGGCAGCTTACCAAAGTCAATGTCCAGTAAGGCAGCGTTGGCACCTTCCACCAGGATCTTTTTAGGCGCACCGTGCAGAGCCTCGTACATGAAGAACACTCCGTCTCTTACCATGGGTTTTATTCGTTCAACATACGCCTGACAGACAAAAATGAATAAATGTGAAAATGGTAGATGAAACAGGCTTGCTGGTCTAATACCTTAAGCACTGATTTTAATAACAGTAACCGTGACATCTAATCAAGAAGGGAGGATGTCTACAGCACTATTTTTGACTTTTTAGCATTTCATGCTAATATTAGAAATCCTCCAAGCAGACCAAACCTACAGTAGATCACATGGCTACGGCTATGGCCAGAGGGCAACAGGGGTCAGACAGCAGCCTTACTATACTCTCTGGCACTCAAGGCTGACTAGTAATTAGGATCTGAGAATTGGCAGCTCACCTTGAGTTTCTCCAGCTCGCCATCAATATCTATTTCCAATGATGGATACATGGACTTGTACTGTGAGGCCAAGTTTTTATACCTAGAAATGACAACGAGCAAGGCATTAAATATAAAATAATACACCAAATTGAAATTTCACATTTCTTCAAAACTGTCTTTTCAAATTTTATTTGCCATTTAGGTTAGTCCAGATGACTAAACAAATTACACATTTAAATTGTACACTGGGATGTGATGTACAGTAGTAATGTAGCTCACACAGAATTTGTGCATTTATCCATGTTAAAATAAGCTTTGGATCAGGATCGGTAGCTATGACTGAGGTGAGATTTTAACACAATTTTACAACAGAATAAAAGAAACTAAATGCAAGATACTTCTTAGAAGTCTTAAAAATATAACGGTAGCTTTTGCTTGTCATTTCAAGAATGGAACAATCTCAGACAACAATGGAGTGTATTTTATATTACAAAGGTTGCTAAAAACACTCAACGGTCATAAACCAGTTTGTACAATGGATTAACAGCATTATATGAGGATGATAAATATGATCTCTGAATAGCGGCAATTAGGGAGTGTTCTTACTTCTCCGAGAATTGCTCAAAGTCAGACAAAAGGTCACATATTCTGAGGCCACTCCTGGCAGCCTTCGCCGAGTACACAGGGCCGATTCCCTTCTTCGTCGTTCCTAAGCTGGAAAGATAGGATGAGACAGGCTTCAGACTATCGAGTGCTTTGGAACAACTAATTAATTTCCAGACAAAAAAGGCATGGTTTATCTTGGAGCTAATTCGTCCAGCACAGTGTGCTTGCGGCAAACTGTGAGATAAGAACCGAAAGATTGCTTTTAGTTTTTGGATGTGCGGCAGAAACAGTGCTTACTTTTTGCCAGCTTGCTGCTGCCTCTCCTGTTCCTGAACTCCATCCACAGCTTGATGGAAATCAAACACTGTGGACAGAGAGTGTGTAGTTGTAGACTACTCCTACTACATTATCTGCGTTAGAAATTTGAGCAAACCTGTTTATTCCACTGTGTGATTAATTACCATTAACCTGCCTTAGGAATGTAAAATTATGTGAGCGGATGCAAAGCGTTTAAAATGGACAGGACAGAATTTCACATTTGAAGTAAAATCATATTGTACATATATTAAATCTACACTAATTTATACATTCTCACAAGTGTTTATAAGCTTTTTTTTTTTTTTTTTGGGGTGTTGAATGAACACAGGTGCAAACTTTTAGTGCAAACTGCAATGATGGTTCCTGAGAGACAGGAGCTGCACGTACCGATATGGGCGCGGTCGGAAATTACGAGCCGCTTCTCCCAACCCTCCAGACCTGGGATCACAAAGATTTAGGTTAATGGTCTCAGACACACGCAGAGACAGGCCTATGACTAAGAATATGTTTGCGTTTTAGGAATACTTAAACATACCTTTACCCTTGCGTGCATTTTTCTCAGCTTCCTCAAAGAGCCCGGGAAGGTGAATGACTACGCCATTACCTGAGGTAAAACATGAATGATGCGTTACTCTTACTGATAAGTACACACCCACATCAATTATATATATATATATATATATACACATATACACACAGTGAAACCTCGGATTGCGTTAAAGCAAAAGCAAGTCTCGTTATAGAGGTTACACATCCATGTTCTCTTTCTGCTCAAGGCTCACCCTGCTCTTTGTGTCTGTGTGCGCGCGTGTCATTAGACACCATGCTATACACGCACAGACACACACAGACAGACACAGAGAGACCCCTTCTACTTTCACCTTCACAGACACACACACACACTCTTTCTCTCTGCTCTACACAGAAACACTGCTCTGTCGCGATTCTTTTCAAGGGTAAAGTGCAATTCAATTTGTTTTATTTTCACTTTACAGCAGTGATTCCGTTAGTGTGTTGCTCAATCGTATGTCATTAGAGAGGTTTCTTGTTTATTTGTCCGATAAAATAGTGTTTCCGTTGTGTGCGTGCACGCGTGTTTAAAGAGTGGAGGAAGGGTAACTGTGTCGCGAAGGGGGAGGGGGGAGCTTACTTCACACACACGCACAAGCACAAACTGAAACACTTATCGTTCGGGATTTATTTTTACTTTTTTTGACTTAATATTTTGTGTTAATTATTTTTATGTATTTTTTTTTTTTGGGCTGCGGAAGAAATAATTTGAGTTTCCATTATTTCTTACGGGAAAATTCGATTTGGTCTACGAGTGTTTTGGAATACGAGCCCGCTTCCGGAACGAATTATGCTCGTAATCCGAGGTTCCACTGTATATTATAAAAACGGCAATTATACAACAGTTAGTTCCGACCAAGTAATCTAATCAAAAAAGAGGTCTTCCACTATGATAGTGAACTATACAGTATGTATGACTATTTCACAGGTCTTTATAACCGTTAATTACACTGTACGGTCTGCTAGAGAAGCTACATGCCAAAACACTTTCAATGTCACGGAACAACGTTTAGAAAGAAAACGCATCTGACAAATATTATGTCATAGTAAACAACGCTTAATCTTAAATAATTTAATTAAATAATTAAGTAAACTTATTAAATGCTTCTAAGTCGTTCTGACTTGCAATCGTGTCGTTTTAGGTACACTTGAGGCATGTCAAGGGCGCTAACTTGTGCATGAAACAAGTATACCCTAAATAGTGCACAAGCATTTTTGGTATTTGGCATCATGGCTTTGATACCTGTAACTGCTGATAACCAGGACAATAGCACTCCCTCCGTGTAATATTGCTTAACCGTACTTCAGGAGGATATGTTAATAAAGTATTCATGCATGCACTAATTATCATCTGGCTAAATGCCATCTGAAAACAGGACACTCTTTCCATGAATCATCATGATGCAATACATTGCTGTTTAAAAAGTAAAATTGTTCGCTATGCACATCATCATTCCTTCTTCTTGAACACATGAAGGAGTTGCTGACACACTGTTCAGAGCGCCATTATCCAAATGGGCTTAATGCAGATAAACCTGGAGCTGCACGATTTGGTCCACGATATAGTTTGAGTACAATTCTACCTCTGTAGTAAAACAATAATAAAAAAGTACTCACCAATAAAGGCTGTGACATTAGGGTTGATAATGCCACTAGGTAAAAGGTGAAAGTCATACTCCACAGAGTCCACCACAACAGTGTGTCCTGCATTGTTCCCTCCCTACAGAGACAGGATGGTATGAAAATGAATTAATTAACACAGAAGCCCTTATGTGGGAAACCTTCGAGTAATTACAGTGAATCAGTGAATGAAATGTGTGCGCGTGTGTGTCTAAGAGCACTGATGCTTGAGCAGAGTTTTTTTTTATTATATTTGTCTTGAATAACAGCGCTCAGTTGCTTCAACGAAAAGCACAGACCATATTTTAATTCTCTCTGGGTAAATTTTAAGTGTGTTGTGCTGCTTTCTTCTTCTGTACTGTGGTCAATTGGTCATTTTCATGCAAATCTACATTAAATACAGTGTATTGGAGGTGGGCTACTTTTCCGAGCATAGGCTGCCAATCCATCACAGGCCACACACTCATTCACACAGTAGGGGTAATTCGGGAAGGTCAACTTGCCTAATCTACACGTCATTGGACTGTGGGAGGAAACCCTTTAAGCATGGGGAGAAAATGCAAACTCCATGCACACAGACCCGAGGCAGAACTCGAGGTTCACAGTGCTGACCACTACGCCACCGTGCCACCAACAGTTGGCTTAAAGATATCAAATAGGTTAATCAGAAAAACAAGCTTTAGTACAGGGCGTTTGGTTCAGTCTGCACTGTGTTCTGACTAAGATCATTAATTAATGATGTAATAATTCAAATCAATATTTTATTATTATAATTATTATTTTAAAAATATCCTTTTTAATAAAGTCCCCTTATTTAAAATAACTATTGTTTGCACTATATGCTACAACATGGCGTACCTAGCACAATACATAGACATTTTATTTATTTATTTTTTTTAAGAAGGAAAGGTGTTAACAGGCATTCCTCATATGTTCAGCAAATTATGGTCAGTTTTCACATTGTGTACTAGTTGATATTGTTATACAGTACTTTTAAATAAAACATTTCATGTTTTTACTTCACTGTGTCAAAAAGTCCTTTAATTACATACAAAAAAAAAAGTCCTTTAATTACATACTGTACATATTTTTGAGATCCTGCACCAAGAACAACTGTCTAATGAGGGAAAGTAGCCTCGAGTTTCTGATAATAAACATGCAAGTTACATCTCTGCATGAGAAACAGGAAGGAAGCTATTGAAGGAAAACTATTTCAAACATTTGACTGTGAGCCTGACCCTGCTTGGATCAATTTCAAAATCTAACAATTCATCTGCTGGCTACAGTAGAAGTACACTGTCCACACAGTTCAAGATTTCACTCAACCACCAGTGGCTTTGATTCCAGCCCACAATGTGATGGCCAGTTCATGTGTGAAAATGATTCCGTGTGTTCCCAAAACCACTCTTTCACAATTTGAGTCCTGGAACGTGCCTGTGCCATCAGAATCGAAAAAAAATCCATAAATGTGATAATCTCGTAATTCGGGTCATCAGCTGACTTTATTTTATTGCCACATAACATTACTGAGTCGAGACCTGACCAACTGATGCAACCCCAGAACACTGCCTCAAGAAACATGTACAGTACTCAAAATGTATAATGGCCAATGCTTTTTGTGTTTCCATTCTTACTTATCCTGATGCACCCATCGCTCTGGAATAGGCTCAATCTGAACCCGTCAGACCACATGACCATATGATACAAGCTACAACTACAATACGGACATGTCATGGACATGCTAAACTTTATGATTTATTTTAGATCAAATTCATCTGAACATATGCTTTAATATATTTACATTACAAGTGCTTTGAAGTTTCCATTATGGGATGGATCCTTACACTAGGTTACTAGATTACTAGCTAGAAGTACCATCAGTCAATGTTGGGAAGTTTTTTTTGTTTTTTTTAAATGCATCTTTGGTGGTGGTGGTGGTGGGACGGTTCAGGGCAGTTAACCCAAATACCTAAGAAACAGAAACAGATAAATTACGGTATATTAGATGAAGATCTGATCTGTCACATGTAAAAGAGAGCTAAAAATAGTGCAGAATTTTAAACATTAACGTTTTTGACTGTAATATTTAAAAAATGTTCTGAGGAAATATTTTTAATGTGGTGTTGGACTTTCAAATCACTGCAGACTTAGCAAATTCTTATCCAGGATTGATCATGAGCTTTCCCAGCATATACAGACATCTCATAGAGGACAGACAGAGTAGAAAGCAACTATATTTTTACTACATATTGTATGTACAAGTGTTTAAAGTTGATACTGTAGACTGCTTAATAAATTGGGCAATGAACTAAAACCTCATTATCAGAAATACTATTAAAATCTATTCTTTCTATAGCTTTTCATTTCTTTACTCTGTGAAGCTGCTTTGTGACAATGACCGTTGTTAAAAGTGCTATATAACTAAAATTCAATTCAACCTTGGTTGGGTCAATGATTTGCCATGCTTCCCAAATCATTGACCTAACCTGCTACTATCAATATAAACCTCCTTGTGATATCATGTATATACATAGTATGTCTCTAAAAGCGGGATAAACTGATTATTTGCATGCATTTAATTAACCTTAGCGCTTAAAAAAAAAAAAAAAAAAAAAAAAAAAAAGGCACAGATATCAAGTGTCCTTGTGCGTCAGGGCTTCGGGTCTGACCTCTCAAAAGGTCTGGGGCTGTTCTCATTAAGCATACCCAATAAATCTGCCTACGTTTATGTTTTTCTCTTCACGTAATGAGCAGACGAGCCAAGCTATTCCTGGTCGACTCCTGTGAGATGCCTCTCCTTTTTAGTTGTAGTTGAGCTGTATGTCCATACCTACAGCAGCCACAAGGACCATATGGCATTTAGCATTAACAATGCAGTGTAGCATTACAGTATTCCCCTAGACAGGTCTCAGCATGTGGTCCAGCGTAAATTACCGCTATACTCTTTCAATCATATACCGTTTCAGTTATGTCTACAGTTCCATGCCTACACGAGTCTTTCTTCCACTGTAATTTGTGCTGTGTTAGTGGGGGAAACAATATCACATTACCCATCAACCACTGAATACCATGTCAAAAACAGCGAAGTGGAGATGAGGTTAAGAACAGTTTAAAATCTAGTCTGGTTGATCACCTAATCATTTTAAAGACAAGGACAGATCCAATGCCTGCCATTTCAGCAATGCTACCCAGCAACAGCATACCAAGTCAATTTTGATCTCAGTTTTACGCAAATCAGTCGACATGTATTTCAAATTCAAATTTTATTTGTCACATACACAGTATGATATGCAGTGAAATGCTTATACGACCGCCAGTGACCTTAAAAGAGAATTAAAGCTTATAATAAGAAATAAATATGAATAAAAGAAATATGATAGAAAATTTAATTTAACTAATTACTATATTATTACTATAATAACTATATTATTACTATACTTTAAGATTCTTTCATTTTGCAAGTATTCATTTTAATTTTGAATACTTTAACATTCTTTACCATCTTTATACTTTACCTGAGTATTATTTAAAATGGAAACATTTCCAAGCATTTTATTTAGACCTCAAACACTTATTACGTATCACAAATGTCTCTTCCTCTCTCATCCAGTCAAACTGTAAGCAATAAATCAAAGGGTGTTTAGTTTGTGTCTGGTTGTACTTCAGTAGACTTGTATAAAATAAGGGGTCTCCTTTGGTTTTAAAAAAAGCTATGAACCTCATAGAATTTGAAGCAAGTTGAAATGTTTTCTTTGTTACTACAAAAAAACTCTTTTCTTCTCCCGAGTGGCGCAGTAGTAAATTCCTCACCCAATCATCCGGAGATCGCTAGTTTGATTCCTGGGTGATGCTGTAGCATCTCATAGCCGAGGGCCTAGAGAGAGCTGATTGGCCGAGCTCTCTCAGTGTGGGTGGGATGGGAGGCACGTAGTGCTCCCACATCAATCACGGCTCTACAGCCAATCAGGGGCGTCTGTGAGCTCAAGAAAGCGGAAGGAGTGGATAGCTCTGTCCTCAGAGTGTGTTACGCCACTCCCAACGGTGCATGAGCGAGCAGTTTGAAAAGATGTGGGCGGCTGGTGTCAAGTGGTTCGGAGGAAACGCATGACGCCAACCAACCGCATCTTTTCGAACTGCTCAGTCACGGACCTTCAGCAGCCTTCTGTCTTCCCTGACTGGTAGAAGTAACCTTGATGTGGGAGCCCCCTAGTGACGGGGAGGAATTGGATACGACTAAATTATGGAGAAAAAAAATTATAAGTTCTTTCACCATAAATAGCTAATCAGCAAAAATAGCTAGTTCTGGTTAGCCATAACACAGTTTGAGTTCTTTAGACAAGTTCTACTTAAAACTGTTGTAAAATAATACATATAATTATAAGAATTACTACAGAGACTTAATCTTAAGATCCGTTTCAGTTTATCAAAAGAATAAACAAGAACAGGAATCGACAAAAATGATACTGAAGTCAAAGACATACTGTAAACAACTTCTAAGTTTAACAAATTACTGATCAAGAATTAGATTTTATTGTTTATTTGACTACAGGTCAATAATCTTTTTTCTAAAGAAATGATATTGCAATCATTTTAAATAAGCAGGCTTATTCAATATTTCCAGTAATTACTTGTGATGTATTTACAGATTCTTTATCCTTATTGTGCACGTGACTGTCACTGAAATGGGACATCAGGCTGTGCTGGCTGACTTCCATATTCCAAACCTGACAGGCTATAAGTAGCTAGCTGTGACTGATAAGCATGGTTCTAGAGGGGAAAAAGCCTATGCTGTAGTGGAATAAGTAGCTGGCTTGCCAACTTATCACCCACAGTGACAGAGCCACACAACTCAGGTCCCTGTAATAACCTGTCACAAGCCACGGGCACAGCACGCTGATGTGCACCCACAGTGTGTTTTACCTTAGAGGGGATATGAAGATAATTTTCCTAAATCTACCTATAGTACAACAGGTGATATTTTTAGAGGTAATTAGGATCATCCTTTTCAGTACAGTGACATGCAGTTTGTTATTACCAGGACACTTTGCCTACACTATGATGAGACAGAGCTTGTGTTTGAGTTTAGTGTAGAGCTACTGTATACGATCCTCCGTATGTCGGCAGTACTATTCTAATCCTTTATGCCTGCAAGAACTAGAAATAAAATTAAGATAAAATATTTGATCTGAGATTCGTTTCCAACAACCTGATAGCTACCCTCTGGTTAAGAGGATTATTTGTCTGGTGTTTCCAAGTTGGGTCTGGTGACACCAGGGGAAATAAGAAGAGGGAAAAAACAACCACTCTAGGCACCAAACATTAACCACCAGGTTACGACAGCATTATTCAACCAAGAGTTCTAGCATTACTCTAAAATATATTTCAGTTCTACCTTATAAGGATGGAAACGTTAAAAGGGGAGGGAGTGGATACTCATGCGTCCTTGCAAGGCACTATGTGACACTGATTTCATTTATAATATGCTTTAATATTACATTAATGAACTATTACTGTGATTAAAGACTGTTAACAAGTAGGTTTAATCCAGTATCTACTATTGTCAAACATTATCATAGTGCTAGTAGTTAACACTGTAAATGACTATCATATCAGAATAGCCATATCCAATCAGGATGTAAATATGTTCCTTAGGTAGCTTGGTATTAGATGGTTAGTGATTATTGAAACGTTCATTTCAAATCTACTTTAGTACAAAACACAATGCAAAGTCAGCCATGTTGAACTACAGTCACTAAAGCCTGTAACAACGGAGAAAGAGGAAAGGAGAGCTTTACAGCTAAACATTGCCAGATATGTAAAGCATTTAAAGCTATGTACAGTGCGGTGAAAAAGTATTTGCCACACAAAAATTTTGATTAAGTTTTTAAATTATGATTTCATTTATTAAGGGAAAAAAAAGATGTCCAAACCTACAGTACCTGGCCCTATGTGAAAAAGTAATTACTCCACTCTGGCTAGTTTTTTGGACAACTGCGTAAAATGTTACTTGCCACACCCAGGCTTGATTACTGCCAGACCTGTTGAACCAATAAATCACTTAAACAGAACCTGTGTGATAAAGTGAAACGTGCTAAAAAGTTCTTAAAAAGCAACATGAGTTAGCCTCCGAGTGGCGCAGTGGTAAAGCGCTCGCCCTATCATCCGGAGATCGCTGGTTCGATCCCGGGTGATGCTGTAACCTCTCACAGCCGGAGGCCTAGAGAGAGCAGATTGGCCGAGCTCTCTCAGGGGGGAGGGATGAAAGGTACTCAGTGCTCCCACATTAATGACGGCTCTACAAGCCAATCAGGGGCGTCTGTGAGCTCGTGTAGGCGGAGGGAGCGGATAGCGCTGTCCCTCCGAGTGTGTTACGCCGCCCCCAACGGTGCATGAGCGAGCAGTTTGAAAAGATGGTCGGTGACGTCACGTGGATCGGAGGAAACACGTGGGTCGGTCTGCGGCCCTCCCGACGGAGTGGCGGTAGAAGCTTAATGTGGGAGCCTCAAGTGACTGGGAGGAATTGGACACGACAAAATTAGGGGGGAAAATCCGGAAAAAGGAGGCAAAAATTTATTTATAAAAAAATAAAAAATAAAATAAGCAACATGAGTTAAAGAAATTAAAGAAAAGATGAAAAACAAAGTAATTGACATGCATCAGTCAGGAAAGGGTTACAAAGCCATTTGTAAGGCTTTAGGACTCCAAGGAAACATGATGAGAGCCATCATTCACAAAAGGAGAAAACTTGAAACAGTGGTGAACCTTTCCAAGACCCTTAAATAGGCCATTCATGCTCGAAAACCCTCCAATGTGTATAAATTAGCACAATTCTGATAGAACAGTGGGACAAAATTCCTCCACAGTGATGTTAAGGACTCATTGCCAGTGACTGCAAATGCTTGATTCCAGTTGCTGCTGCCAAAGGGTGGCACAACCAAGGTTTAAGGACCAATTAATTTTGCACATAGGGCCAGGAAGGTTTGGACAGCTTTTTTTCCCCTTCACAAATGAAATAATCATTTGAAAACTGCATTTTGTATTTACTCAGGTTATCTTTGATTGTTTGATGTTCTGAATCATTTAGGTATGACAAATGTGTGCCAAAAATGTATTATTTAATTTAATTATATAAAAAAATTCAGATCTAATCAGAAAGGGTACTTTTTCATGGCGCTATAAGGTTAAATCCTTATAGGCAGCTTCAAATTAGAGGGCTTAGCCAAACCCTAGGCTGGGATTTTGGTAACTCGACTCCGTATTAGAACTCTGCTAGGGAAACTGAACAGTTCATCTGCAGCCGCGTATATCAGTATACTAGGAGTATGTTAAATATATACTCCCTGGTATGTTATGAATCTTGTTCGATGGGAAGAAGAGTGTGCTACGCCCTCAGGGCAACAGGTGGCCTTTGATCATTTTTAATGCAGTTAAAGGATGAAACGTAATACGGTTAAAGCAGCACTGCCTGACTAGATGCATTCAACATGCAGATCATACTGAGAATCTCAGACTTCCCCTGCTAGTCGGTCATCAATATTAAAATATCAATATACCCTATGATCAACACATCATTTAGTTTGATTTCATGCTATTGTTCTTACTTTATCTGCTCATGCTTAGCGGTGTAACGATCACTTTGAGCACTGCAGCACGGTGATTGGCAGTCAGAAATAGAACCAAGAAAACTGCTGGAGCAAGCGGTGTTATAAAAAGCAAAACAGTCCATGCTCTCTCTTACATGCAGTAACTGTGAACCGTACCAATAAGCATCGGTGCTAACAAATTTTTTCAGTTCACCAGGTTAGCATAACAGAATGCTTTTTATAAACCAAACTACGAAGCCAATTCATCTCTGCATTTATAAATTTATTCATTTATTAATATTGTTTGGTAGTTTAATTAAAACTGATCACATTCAAGTTTAAAACCAAATAGCAATTCTGGTCATCATACCAAATCATACCATGAGCCACAAATCGTCCCATACAGTAAAAAGAATGTCAAATTTCATTTTCAGATGACCTCTGTAACAGGAAACTGGTAAGAAGTGCAGTTAGAAATCAACACTAATCAGGCCATTAAAAACGTGTTTCTGGTCATTGTGCACTGACTCACAAAGTGAGAAGTACTGCGGGGGTTTCGATTAGTTTCTTCTGAGACGTGTTTGCGAGTTTTGATAGTTGACAGTAGTGCACTGTGGTCATGAATTGAGCTGTGCTGTGGACATTTTTACATAGATGTCCTAAAGGTTTACACCACCCCATACAGACAGCCTTTCTTCAGCAAATAATCTCACATTGCTGTAAATTTGTACCTGGGAATCGACGCCTGTAATCTCACTGTACTAGATGACTTTATAGTATACAGCTATAGAAGAGGCATCATTTTCAGTATTTACAGAAACTCTACGAAACTCTTCAAAACAGGAAAATTACCCCAAACACATATCAAAGCTGGCTGCAAAATGGAAAAAGCAGACTAACTTAAAGGAGCATCAACTATGTTAAAAATTTGTGAATACTTTTCAGGACAACTGCATCCATACATCCTTTCAATCTGACATCACTAAGTGGAGACCAAAACTTCTGGCAATATATACATCGACTCATAATATAAGAAATTTTAATAATTACTCTACATCACGTTGACTTTTCTGTTTTTATTACAAAAGTATTATGTTCAAGTCAGCCTGGGACCTTTAATTGTGCAGAATAACAGAACATGGTTATGACAGGTAAAACACAATTAATTCCTCAATACAATCCCCTGCTACACTAATGCACATATCCCAGCATTTTACAAGTGCTCGGATACCACCAAGGTAGAATGTTTTCCTCAGTACGCCAAATCCATGGTCGGACTTCTCTGCTACACGTCTAAAAATTATGGCCTCCCAGGAACTCTTTTAATGGCCCAAACATGTGGAAATGACCTGGAGAGGGGTGAGGAATGCACGGATAAATAATCATACCACATATACAGAGTCAGCCAAATCAAATGTACACAAACTTCAGGAAAGGAAAATTAGGATGATGTATAGAGTAGATTAATATAATAGTATTATGTTAATCATATG
>JAQQZT010000039.1:21803412-21816147 GCA_030068275.1 Clarias platycephalus | reverse complement strand
TATATAAATAAAAATATAGCATTAAAATTTGCAAGTTTTTCTCTTTTCCTGAAGTGTGTATGCATTTTTTTCGGCTGACTCTGTAAACATGTCAGCATTTTCTACAATGTGGGCCAAGTGTTCAGTTGTAAGTCAAGGTCATGTGAATAAAAATGCAAAAACAGTGTTATATTCCATGCATAAAACATGCTTTCATCATATAATGTTACAAAAATTTGCTTTAATAAATGCTCCTCGAGTTGCTCTCAACGACAATGTAAAAATGCAAACACGACAATGAAAAAATGCAAACATTAAAATAACAGACTAAGTAGTTTAGGGAGACTTCGGAGCCGTTTGAGGTGAGAAATACAAATGTTCAAAATTCTAGTGTCTTGGCTCATTATTTTAACATATGCCTATATAATATAGAAAGTCTGCATCAATGATTAAGTGATCGTTTATTTACATGATCACATATAGGCATTCATGAATTATTTTTTATTTTAGTTTGGGGATGCAATATGGAGACATGTTCAACACTTACAGGTCAGGGCATTGTTATTAGTTAAGAGCACCTTAACATGGACGTGCATATGAATGGACCAAAGTGTGGCATTTCAAAAGATCAATTTAACAAGACATAAATAAGCCTCTATAGCATGCTTTTTCCTCTCTATTTCAGGGCTCTGCACAGTAAATTAGGCTTGAAACATTCTCTCTTTTGGGGTAGCAGACTTGTCGGGCTGTGAAAGATTCACGGCACACAGCATAACACTTTTTGAACTAGAGTTTAATTCTGTGCAAACTATATCGATATAAATGGTATTCCCTCACCATTCATCTCATTTCAAAATATACATCAATATGGCTTTAGAAGTGAATATAGAGTAGCACCCACCCCTACTTGAAAGATGAGCAAATCAGTGGAACACGGGCTCATGTTTTCATTCAAAGACCGTAATTAGGATTTCAACAGAAATTAAAATATATGAAATAATGAATAAAGACAATTGTTGAAGGCAGCACTGTGTCTCAGCAGTTAGCACTGCTCCCTCACACCCCCAGGGTTAGGGGTTCCAATCTCGCTAATGATCTGTGTGAGTGGAGTGAGCATCCTCCCGTCCTACAAACAGAAGACGTGCTAATCGGTGATTACAAACTGCCTGTGGTGTACAAGTGGGTGTAGGAGTGTGTGTTGCTTTGCCCTGCAATGGGTTGGCAACCCATCCAGATAATAACCCGTCTTGTATCTTAAGCTCACAGGCACGGGCTCCAGCCCCCTGAGTGCCTTCACAGGATAAGTGATTTGAAAAATGAATGAATGAACAATGCCTCCAATCACGTGGCAACTGTCACAAAGAGCTAACAACAGCTTCAGGTAATGTTCATATAACCATCAGAATGTGAGGAAATGTTTTGACTGTGGCATGATTGGTTTGAGTCTCTGTAAACACTGAGCTTAATAGGACTGGTGCAGTAAAGAGAAACAGCCAGTGATTGACAGTTCTGCAGACAAAAACTCACTGTTGATGAGAGAAGACAGAATGGCTACAGTAAGTCAGACAACCACTGCATATAATTGTGGTAAGCAGAAACACATCTCAGAATGCACAACACATCAAATCTTGAGGGTAGATCTGCTACAACAGATCTTCACTTCTGTCAGCCAAGAACAAAAAGATGAGGCTGCAGTGCGCACTGGGTATTAACCCAAACTAGACAGTTAATAACTGAATAAATAATGATAATAATCTTGAATTCTGGTACAATCGGGATTTGACACCAACGGCATAAAGCCATGAACCCAACCTGCGTCGTGTCATCAGTCCTGGTGGAAGTGGCGTAATAGTGCGGAGAATGTTTTCTCAATACATTTTTGCATGTGAATACCAGTCAGTCATCATCAGCCTATTTTAGTATTGTTGCTGACCATGTGCATTAATTCATGGCCACAATTCAGTAAGGACGGGGGGGAATCACCAGGGACCACCCGATACTGCATTATCACAATACCTTGGTGCCGATTCGATTTGTATTGCAATTATTTAAGTATCATGATTTTATAAATATCCAGATTCAATATTAAGTTTTTATATAGAGAGATAGATAGATAGATAGATAGATAGATAGATAGATAGATAGATAGATAGATAGAGAGTTTTTATATGTTTTTTAGACAAACAAATAATATTGAAAAAATACAATTGATTCTGGAGTCACTGTCACACGAAAGAATCGCAATATGTAGCTAAACAGATTCTCCCCCCCCCCATCTCTACTCTATCCCATCGACTAATTCCAGCATGATAATGCACCACATCAAAAAGCAGAAGACATCTTAAACTGGTTTCATGAACATGACAATGCGTTCAGTACTCTTTGAACCAGTAGGCTTCCCAGTCACTGGATTTGAACCCAGGAGAACGCCATGGGGATGTGAGAGAACGGAAGACTCACAGCAGGAAAGCCGACCTGATAAATCCGCAGGATGTCAACAAGAACCAGAACTTCAAAGTAATGTTTCAAGCATCTTGTGGAATCCATGCCATAAATTATTTAGAGAAGAAAAATTCTCAAACAGCTCTCTGTTTTGAGAACAAAGCCATTCCGCACCCAGTACAGTCGTGTGCTATTTAACGTGCACGATACACTCAGTGAAATAAGATGGTATGGAATTTGAACAACGTGTGAACCCCATATTAGAGTACAGTATCTACTTTGAAAAGCTTTATGCTAAACTGTAGTGCACCTTTTTTTTTTTTCTGCCTAAACAGCCAAGAGAATGTACATATAGCATATAGTGCACAGCATTTAAGATAATGTATCTGGCAAGAACATTCATGGATTAAGTGGATTACTGCTGTACAATGATGTATGGATAACTGTAGAACTCTGATGTATAAGGGTGTGGAGAAAGAGCCCTTGACAAAACAGCATAACAAGAAGAAACGTGTTCTTCGTGGACTTGCTCACTCGTGCATTGTACAGCAAAAGCATGCGGCCATGCAAAGATTTAAAAAAATACTTTTATATGATTTTCAGGCAAAACTTATTTTTGCAGGACAGCTTTTTGGAACTTTTCTACGGGTTTCTGTACTTCATCAGAACACCTGCAACCACAGATGTATATGCAGTATAAGATGTTGTCATGATTCAGCACATGACAGAACTAGCACAGTGTTCCTTAAAATAACTGCTTGAGTGTGTGTGCCCCTATGGATGAGCTGCCACTAACTAAATTAAAGTAAACTACATGTTGTGAGAGTATCTTTCAACTTTACACCTCTTACTGTTCTCAAAAAACAGAGAAACAAGCCTGGTGTTGTCACGTACCCACAAATTACAATTTCCCTTTGGGATAAATAACGTACTTTATCTATCTATCTAAATTATGCAACCAAAATACTTCCATGAAAAGAAGTCTGATAAACAGAATTGCTATCTTTGTGCTGTTGCTATTGCTGAGCCTCAGTTCTTATCACAAAGTAGATATGCTTCTTTAGAATGTTAGGTTTTAAACACGGCGTTTGCTTCAAAGATTAATTTCACAGAAATAAAAAGGAAACTGAAAGTTCTCTTTAAGATACAAGACCATAACAAAGATACCGTAAATAAATATCTGACTCAATCTTACATTATAAACCTGCTGAACATTAAAATCCTCAACTAAAAACAAACTACACAATGTATGAATAGCTTTTGTTTCACAATCTTACAGAACATCTATCAACTTTCCACCCAACACCGTTCTCAGGCAACCTGGATGAAAAGATCAGAAAACAAACAACGAAATTAAGTTTTATGCCACACCACAGCTTTAGTTCCCTCCTGATATGCTGAAATATCCAGAGCTGTGTGACTAAATCGATTACGCAAATTAATCAATCATCTGTTGGTCGAATCGTCAAATAAATTGAATCGTTGGGTTGCTTTTCGATTCAGAGTCAATACACACAAAGAGAGGATGGTGAACGAGGGAGGGAACGAGTGTAAACGACTGAATTTGTATCTTTCACAGACATTCCACAACTTTAAATACTTCTATAAAGGGAAAAATACATATTCTGTTGCATTTTATTTCTTACTTAATGACAATCTATGGCAATGTTGTAAGAAGATTCGTCTATGACTATCTTCCAATTTCAGCGTCAACTTTTTTTTTGTTTAAAAAACTGGATGACACGATCCAATCACAAACGGACTGGACTGAGGTGACCATCAGAAAATCCTGTATACAGGGTCGCAGGGGGCTTGGAGCCTATCCCAGGAGACTTAGGGCATGAGGCATGGTACACAATGGACCCTCGGTGCCAATCCATCGTAGAGCACACACACATACACCCACTCATTCACACACTATGGGCAATTTGGTAACGCCCAATTAAACTAATCTGCATGTCTTTGGACTGTGGGAGGAAACCAGAGTACCCAGAGGAAACCCACCAAGCACAGGGAGAATCTGGCCGGGAATCCAACCCGGATTGGGTTTCTCAATCAGGTCGGTGTGTAAATTCCTGGCTATTCCACAGCAAGCCATCATGCCATGAAGTGTTATTTATGCCATTGTTAATGTTAACTTTTTCTAGTAATGCTCACGATTCAGACGAGTGAATGAATGCACATATTCAGGAAAACTGCTGTTTTCTCCAGGTGCTGTTAAAATACAAGCCAACAAAACATGCTAGCCAGCGTTAGTTAGAGTGTTCAGAGAATACCTTTACTTCCGCCTAGGCTCCGCCCACCAACAGTAAGTGTAGAAGTAAAGAGGTGCACACAGGTTTATGATAAAATGTATACACCAAAATTTGTTGCCATTATTATGATGACTATTTGTTTGTTTCCTTCTTTTTTCACATTGAAACATACCAAAAAGTCTCTAAAGGAGTCCTTTCTAATGTTAAAAAAATTATAGAACAATTTAAAGAAAGCATAAACTTTCAGCGGGTCATGACCTGGCCGACCTAGGGATTCTGAAAGAGCACCTTCAGCTGTTCATGGATCTGTTGAGACCAGCCCTCTCATTCCGTGCCTAGGCGAGTTGTTGCTCATTCACTTTAATTTTATTTTATTTGTATAGCCCTTTTAACAATCGCTTTACACAATCAAAAGAAAATACAGCCACTCATAAAGCCATGAAATAAAACAAGTCAACAAAGCTCTAATAACGTATTAATAGGCAAACGTTATTTGCTCAAAAAACTTTTGTGCACATGTTTAGATCTATAAGTATCTATTTAGTTCTTGCATGTCTATGTAGGACAAACAGCTATAAAGCAAAGCCACGTCAGACGTTTGACCTTGGTATGACTTGGCGTCATTCTTCCCTCCTGTTTTAGATTTTGGTGCAATTCCAAAATCGAATCAATTCATCAGCAGGTTGTAATGAAATTTCCACATAAAAATGCTACAAACATTCAACCACTCGCATTTGAAATATGGTGCGGGCTCCGAGTTCCTGAACATGACTACGAAAAATAACAGCTTTCTATGACAACCAGGAAGGAAGCTGTAGAAACAAAACTATTGCACACATTTAAAATTGCTGTGAGTGCTAGACTGGCTAGAAGTCCAAAATCATCTGCTGGTTATAATGATTATTTCATATAAATGCAAAGATGTATCTACCCCTACTTGAGATCTCACAAAAACCTTTTTTTAAGCCTCCTCTTCGGGGTGACTGCTATTAATGGACTAACAGGGCTAAGCTTAAAAGACATAAATGTAAGATTTTCTTTAGCAATTAACACAAGTTAATGTATCACTTCCAAATGTATTACGGCAGATTATTTCTATTTATTTTTTTTTTTTTTAACAGCACCATCAGTGGTTGTGCATAGAATGGTATACAGAAGTGCCGCTGGGACACTGGGACATTTATTTCTAACTCAAACTATAGGTTTACGCAGGATAAAGTAAAAAAATTATTTCACATTTTCCGAACAGATTATAAATATGGTGGAGTGAAAAAGAACAGTTACAACTTTTCTGTTAAGCATGTTAAATATTAGGAAGAACAATATGCAATGAACCCAGTAGCTGATTAGCAGAGTGCAAACTTCATGGCAACAATGACGGCATTTTGCAATCGTTCCTTGACCAGTTGCCATTGATGCCCTATTAATTTCAGAAACCACGGAGGCAGTAATTTACCGTGCCCTTTTCTTGTGGCGCCTTGGTGCCCTTTTTATAAATGTCAGAGAAATTATCAAAATATATTCATATATCGGCAAGAAAAGAAAATAAATAAATAAATAAATCACCAACCGTTACTTCCCGCTTCCTTTGGCGGTACACACTAAGCTAGTCACAACATGCTGCAGGTACTTTATACATACTGTACACATGATTGGCTCAGGGTCGAACATAGATGTCACTTCACTCCACATGTGTTCATCATATGTAAGTAGTTGTAGGCAGGATGAAAGCAGCTTTAAATTCTTACAGGTACTATTTATCCAAAAGGTGAGGAGACGAACCATGGAGGTGGTGGAAAATCCTGTAAATCTCACACATTTTTCTTTATTCCGCTTTAACCTCAGCTAACTAACAGTGTTGGGGCTGAATCCCAAATAGCAAATAGAAAGTTAGTGCACTATATAGGGTGTACACTCCCTTGTTCCACACATTAAGTAGTGCCCTTATTCAGGGGTTAGAGAGAGTTTTGGGATTCAAAAGCCATCCATCTTCTAAGAAGACAAAGTATTGTTTAAGGTAACAGTGTTAGCAGACATGATTTCTTGCTGAAAACGTAACTGTGACTGGTTTTAAATGTGGGTTTTGGCAGGCAGTTGCTCCAGTACTGCCACTGAATCCTTTCAGTGTGGCTGTGAAATTTACACAATGCTGACCATGCAGAGAAATGAAAAACTGAACTGGTAAATTCAGCAGCTAAATGCAAGAAGCTTTCTAGCCTTTTCAGGTGAGAAATTCAGGAATAACCAGATACAAGAATATTTTTTATATTTGATAAACTAAAATGCCAAACTGTTGCACCTGCACGTTGCAGCTCACCCAAATGTATAAATATATAACAAATGTTTAGCTAAATATACCAGTAGGCCTAAAAATCCAATACTAATATATTTTTTGCTAATGTCTCATTGCACAAGACACGCTTGTCTGTACCGGCCCTGCTTTAGTAGGCCCATTTCTATTTTTACTTCACAGAATAAAATGTTCTCAATAAAGTATTATGTTCAAAATTACTTGTTTCAGTCATTTACAATCATTGTGTCTTTACAATAAATTACATATCTTCCATAATCTACATGATGACAAGCAAGGTCATAAATTCATTGCATATATTCAGTTTATTCTTAAATTCTGAGAACATAAATATCACATTCTCCTTGTCATGTTGTGTATAATGAAATAAAAATTTTGCCTCAGTGCGCATTGTAGAACTTCAAAAATACCTTGGTGCCCCTGCTATTTGTAGGACATTCAATGCATTGACTGCACTCCCCCTTGGGTTATGAAATTCATAGAAATGATTACAAATCCTGACTATATCTGCTTTCTAAGTGCGAGTCTGTGTGTAAGAGTTTGCCCACCATCCATATCATCATTGTCTTTGCAGCCTATATGATATTATACAATATTACCAATATAATAATTACATTTTATTTGTATGACACAATCAAAAATAATTCAATTATTAGATATAATAGGTTTTAGCTCATCCTTCTATCACAACTAGCTGCTTCCCTTAGAAGTAGGCGCTGTGGGTCTGGACCTGGTAATAACCAGAAAAACAACATGCTTTGATTCATCAAAATAATCCACTCTTAACTCTACCTCTGAACATCAAAGGAAACTAACTGTTCTCTACCTTTAATATGTATCTCTGCACCTTTAAATTTTGTAGCCTGTTTCTTTGAGTAAGAGCTTTAAAGGTACACTACACACTTTGCCATTGAAATGAAACCCAAGGAAGAGTACAGTTCAGTCAGTATGCCTTTTATACTGAAAGTGTAACAGACGCAGGAGAGCCCACAGTGTGTTGAAGAATCAAATCAAGGTGACTAGAGGATGACTGAGGAGACTGAATGAGATGCGGCCGAAGATCCGCATCGGCAAGGATTAGCTTCAGTGCTAACGAGCAAGCTTGTGAATCATGCACGTCTCTAGCATGCTAACGGAGAGTGTGTGTTTTTTATTGCCCCCTGAGCGAGCTTTACACTCTAGTGGTCTACCGGTAGACAGACGGTACAGCTGGTTCGCACACACACGCTACCTGACATCTGCAGACCATGTCGGCGTCCTGGGCCAGCAGGTCCACCACTTTGCCCTTGCCTTCGTCGCCCCATTGAGCTCCAAGCACAACGGTGACTCTGTTGCCGAGACTCGGAGCGGTCGGCGCCTCCGTGCTCCCGTTATCTGACATGACCAGGTGTCCCTGTGCGCCCTCAGCCGCTCGCTTCTTCACTTCCCGGTCGCGTCTCCGCTGAAGCCGCCTGACTCTGTACACTGAGATTCACGACACAACCGAGTATTACACCCCCTGACACGCCCCCTACGGCTGCGTCACAAACCGCACTGATTACTAATCTGATATCCTCTTTATTGCGTCAGTGGGGGGGACGCAGCCCCCAGTGGTGCATACAGGGGCCATAAACTGGCCGCTTGTCTGTACCGGTCTGGTCAGGGTCGCTGTAGAGTATGTGAACTCCACGAGCCCTGTTTATTATTAATAACAACGACAGTAACAATTAGAATGAAAAGGGAAATAGGAACAAACGAAGTATTAGATCGATAATGTATAACATAGAATTTTATACTACATAATTCCTGATATCCAGCAGCAATAGAGACAGTAACATAAAGACAGGTTACAGATGTTATTGAACGCTGTATAATCTTACTTATAGTCAGTAGACACAACGTAATGTGATAACTGATCAAAAGTTACTAGTGCAATGCTAAGAACGAGAAAAAGAAATTACAAAATATATCATATGCATATAAATAAACTACTGTATATAAATCAAAAGTTAATAAAACAACTAATAAATGAAATGAAATTAATTTCAGTGCAACTAATATATGCATTACATATATATATTTAGAGAGACAGAATCTGTAATCATGTATTAAATTGGTACTTAGAAAATTGATTAGGCACCTAGTTATCGTGATAATATTTTATCAGCTGTGTGTGTGTGTGTGTGTGTGTGTATATATATATATATATATATTTGGCCAATCATCAAATATAGAAATTTATGGACCTTGCTTTGTGTATAGGAGCACTTTCATGGTGGAAATCACACATGGGTGTGCTGGTCAGGTGTCCACAAACGTATTTTACATTTTTATAATATTTATACAGCTTATAGTATCGTTTATATTATTAATAACAAAAAGAAGATAGTTGGAGCTAATTGTAATATGCTTTATTTTTTTTTTGGCCGAACAGGAAGACATGTGGATTACATGCATTCCCAGGGGCCCAGAACAGGTTCTGCATATGGTGCATCAATATAGGCAAAAGAAAGCCAGCTAAAGGTAATCTAATATGCTAGTTTGCAGTTTGGGATGTAACCACAAGCTTAATTGTGCCCTAAGGAAAACAGAGTGCACTAGGCAGAATGGTAAAGGCATGATGTCATACCTCATATAGTGCACTTATACAGTGAGTTGGAAGCCATTTAGGACGAACATTAAGAGAGGAGAGCATGTTAATGTAAATGTACTGTATAAAGAACTGTCTGTGTCAGGTGTGACTGTTAGGTGTGTAAATATATTGTTTTTTTACAGAACCAAAGACAAAGCTGTCATCTTTTGTTGAAGCTCAGTGGTTGTTGCAAAAGCCTTAAACACAACCCTGACTGACACTATGTACATATTTATTCAACTGAATCTTTTTCATTTGCTTTGTGCTTTCATCAAACCTGATTAATGTGATTTTAAATTTTATATAAGACCCAGTTTTGGCCTTAACATAATACCTTTATCACTTCATTACAGAAATATCTATTTTAGAAAGAACAGGTTTTTTTCCTCTCCTAACAGAAAGAAATTTCTAACCACTTTATGAACATGCTCCTGGTACAGTTCTTGTAGTTCTCAGTTTTCACCACGTGATGGAAGTAAAAACATACTGTAGAGTTTAAGTTAACGGTGTACTTTTCTCTTCATATGGTTTAGACTATGTACAGTATATATGAAGTCTATTACACATGCCCATAAACGTTTCCTCTTCTTATTTAATTAAACAGACAGACAAAAAGATGATGATGATTTTTTTTTTTTCCCAGTTTTATATATCCTGAGTGATAGTTTTGCTAAAGAGATTGATAAAATATATATAGCTGTTGAAAACTTCATCATTTGTTCTGGGAAATGCCATATACTATCATGGGCAAATGAAAAAAGAGATGGCTCTGGGGAAACCAGGAAAGGTGGCAACACTAGTGCTTACCCTTTATTAACCAATCATATTCAAACTCATTTTCAGTGTGTAATCATCATACACCTATCATCAGTATATATAGTATATAGTATATTCAGGTACTTCGGTTTTTTCACACAGTCTAAAGACATGAAGATAAGGCTAACTGACATTCCAAAATTGCCCGTAGTGTATATACACTACCGCTCAAAAGTTGGGGATCACACAGGAACTCCATTTTTGTTCCTGATTTTTTTTTTTTTTTTACATTGTAAAGCAATGCTGAAAATGTTTTAAAATAACAACTGTTGTTGTTGTTGTTGTTGTTGTTGTTGTTGTTACATAATTAACATATTCCAAATGTGTTATTTCATAGTTTGAGATCTCCAGTATTGTTGTAGAATGTAGAAAATAAATCACAAATAATAACTTTATATCCTCTCTCACTACATCCATAAATCTCCTCTTTGGTCTTTCTCTAAACCTCCTATCTGGCAGTTCCAACCTCAGCATCCTTCTACCAATCTCTCCTCTGAACATATCCAAACCACCTCAATCTGGCTTCTCTCACTTTAACTCCAAAACATCTAACATGGGTTGTCCCTCTGATGGACTCATTCTTGATCCTATCCACCCTTGCCACTACCAAAGAGAACCTCAGCATCTTCATCTCTGCTATGTACCTCCAGCTCTGCCTCCTGTCTTTTCTTGAGTGCCACAAAGTTGTAAGTGATGGTCTTTTATCACACAACACACCTGACACACTTCTCCACTAGTTCCAACTTGCGTACACACCTTTGCACCTCCTTTCCACACTTTCTGTTGCTCTGGACTGTAAATATATACAGTATATACTGTATATATGCACAGGGTGGATAAAAAATAACTAAGCAATAATTTATGGCTATAGAATGTGTAGTATCACTGGCGCAGCATGGTGCATCACCGGATGATGTGGACCTCATAAATGGTCTCCAAGAAGTCCAGACCTATAAATAAATACACTTTTAAAAAGTATTCTTCAGAAGAGAGTTGGAAAGCAATTTCCAAAACAAGTACTGGTAATTTCCTGGATGTGATAGCAATTGTTTTTAATAATTAAAATTTGGGGCTATTAAGAAATGGTGAAACTAAACAACCAGCAAATTTTGCCAAAACATTCATATATTTACTCCAAACAACGAATGAGTATGTTTGCCACTAAAACAAGATAATTAAATACCCGAAATGAACCATGGTGAAGCATGTTGACTTGGGATCTTGCCAGGAAAGCCGATATAATGAAAATGTTCAAATACCAATCTGTCTTGATACAAAACCTGTAGACTTCTGATGATAATGATTTCACCTTCTAGTACAATAATGATGCAAACCATGAACCTGAGTTAACAAAAAAATCCTCTCCAAACTGAAGAACAACAAAGTTTTGGAATGGCCCAGTCAGAGCTCAGATCTGAGGCCTATCGAAAATCCTGTGAGCTGGAGAGACCTTAGTAACTTGATAAATCTGGCGCACTGTGTAATGAATAGTTTGAAATAAAATGTCAAATCAAGATGTGCTAACATTACAGACTCTTACGCAAAGAGATTGAGTGCTGTATTATAAGCTGAAGGCTCTTTAACAAAGTATTACTTATGAGTTATAGTACTTATGAGTTATCCATAGTTATGCAACCAGACTATTTTGCCTAAACCTCAATGCAAACACAACTAATTTAAAATGCTTCATTTTTAATCACTCAGTATATGTTTTTATTCCATTTTCAAACAGGTAACAATCACACTGCAATTAACAAATCGTGAGTGTCAAAATGTCAGACAAACATAACACGACAACCAGTCTGGAAACCTAGGCAAATTATTTAGGAAACAAGAGAAGAGAGAGAGAGAGAGAGAGAGAGAGAGAGAATGGGAAACATTCTCTCACCAATCTCAAATCACACGCAAGCTAGCATGATAATACATATGGTACAACTACAATCTAGATGAATGATAGCAATATCTGTTCATGATCTAAATTGTTAGGTATTGTAGATCCACTTTCGAAGCTGTCTGATGTTAAAATTACTTCATGGCATTACAAATATAAAAATTTTTTTAAAAAAAAGTAAATAAATGAAATAAATACCTCAGCAAGAGATGTAATGTTTAAAAATGTAGTGGGTAGAAAAATCTATATTTTTATGATCCAGTAATTTAAAGTAAAAAAAACTATACAAAAAGCATCAACGTACAGATTCTTTAAAACAGACTTAAGTACAGTAATTAATTTAAAGAGGGCGGAACATACAAACCGGATTCCAAAAAAGTTGGGACACTAAACAAATTGTGAATAAAAACTGAATGCAATGATGTGGAGA
>JAQQZT010000039.1:21775400-21796754 GCA_030068275.1 Clarias platycephalus | reverse complement strand
GCACAAAGTGTTAAGCACTAAGAAAATGTAAAATGTATACACTACCATAGTGTAAGCCTATTTAAAATATTACTCAAAATATATTCAATGAATGTACCCAAATAAATCAACAACGATGGTATAAATAAGAAGGTGGTTATGTGCTGGGGGGTTTGGGCACTGCCTGGGAATCGAACCCGGGGCTTCCGCATGGCAGGCGAAACACTTACCAATGAACCACCGGTGCCTTTCTCAGAAGTAGAATATGGACTATTCATAGGTTTTTATTTATTAAAAAAAATAAATAAATATATATATATATATATATATATATATATATATATATATATAAATATTAATAAATAAATAAATCACCGTTCTCACTATTATACCGGCAAATTCATGTTGTGGATAGTCCATTTAATCTAAAATAATAAAAAAGGGATTAAAAAAAGGAGGTGTTTAAGAAGAATGTCCTTTATGTTGAAGTGTTCTGTAAGAAGACTTTTAAGTTCTACACCATTAGAGTAAAATCATAAGATAGGCAATTTTCATTGATAAAAGTATTATTGTATTGTGTATAAATTGTTTCGAGGTAAGAGGAATAAAATGTCCTGGTATAGTTATAGGCAAATTAAATTCATGACACCACCTTGTTGTTTTATGTACTATAACAACATCCTGTTTTATTCCTTTCATATCTTGAACTGAGTTCCTGATAATCATACACTCTGTCTGAAAAAAGTGCTGTCTTAATGTGTCATGTTGTATAAGCAGAATTGTTGTTGGACAGCTGAATAATGAGGCCAGAGCAGTGCAAACTGCCAGTAACAGGTTATTTGATCTCCAGAACACTATATGTATTTAAATCAATAAACTAGTATGTTCAATGTAATTGAACATAATGTATGCAGCATGTCTAATTTTAAACTGCATCTAATACGTCCTGGACTTTATGCGCCATTAAGATCAGCTCTTGCCTTTAGCTGAAGTAATAAAGGATTTCATATGCAAGTTTTGATTCTGCTGGATCACGACTCAAGCTGTCGATGTTTTCCTGCCGAGAGTTGAGCTCACTCATTAAGATTTTACAATGTCTGCGCGTGTGTGAAAGGATTGGGCTTGTCTCAGTTACCAGGGCCAGTACAGGGCTAAAGGTACAAGATAAGTAGATCAGAAATGTTTTCATGTGTTTTACTCTGGTGTAGTGATGTATATAGCAAAAGAAGGAAAGATAAAGTTGCTTAAAGCAGTATAACGTAAAATTCTAGCACCGGTTGATCCATTATTCTGACATTTATCAAAAAAGTATGAAAATTAGTAGGTTAACGAGGCCACCATAAGAACAGTTTTTATTTCAGTATAAATGAAAAGCAAATCCAAAACTGATTAATTGATCTTTTGAAAGATTATATAAATTTACTGAGACTATTTTTTCTTTTTAGATACAATTTTTCTTTGGGATCATTGCATGAAATTATAATGCATCACAATATCCAGCTTGTATATGATATGATCATTTTGCATTTTATGTATTTATTTTGATTGTTATTATAAATAATTTTTGTGATGCTAAATATTTAATTGCATTGGTACTATCTGTCATCTGATCTCAACTCAATTATTGCAGTCTGTTATGGATCGTGTGTAACCTTTCTGCATTATTGAAGAGTGGTCTAATTCTCCCAGAGTAGTATTATTTGCCAAAATTGTGTCTTTCATGAAATAAACCAGTTTGTGCTGTTCTTGTACCTGCCCTTGCAGTGCCATTACCTCTCCCCCCTATTCTGGCGATACATGTCCATTTCTTAGTTCTCTGCATAGTGTTGCACCCACAGACTATTTTTAGCTACACTTCTGACATGCTGCACGTATGTATCATAGCGCCTAAAGCTCTTGGACGTTCCCAGCTGGCTTGTTTTTTTTTCTTCTTTTCTTTATTTTTAATATAGCATACCTGAGGAAAATCCCTTCTTTCCGATGCATGACTCATTCACTTAATCATCTTATCAACTGGGAAGTTGCTACCAAACATTTAATCCACTAAACCAAGAGGATCACATTTACAGCAAGCACTGCCAACCGAAACTCGATTGCGTTATTCTTATTCAGCTCATTAACATCATCAGACTGAAGAATCTTAACCGAATATGACTCAGCTTGGTGTGTATCCTAAAACACAAAGCTTGCAGTGTGAAGGTCATAATAGTGTAACATATGATACAATAAAACCAATGACTCATAAAAATTTGGCCATGTGAAAGCAAGGTGTCCAACAATGTAAAAATACTTATAATAATACTACGTTTTATAGTACACAAAAGCATTCACATGAATTACATCGATTTTATTTTTTTAATTTATTTATTTATTTATTTTACTTTTAAATCCAGAATAAATTCCTAATGTTCCTTTCATAATAGGTTATTTTCATCTGAGGTGTGTTTTGTGGTAGTTGTATGACTCTTGTGGCATTTTCTGCAAGTAAGGAATGTTAAATAAGCTTTGAGGTAAGTGAGGTATAATTACATCATATCACTATGACTAGTTTTTTTACTTAACATGTAAAAGAAAATTATAGAAAATCGAGACAAAATAACATAAAAAAAACAATTTAAGACCTGTGTGTTCTTGATGTATTTTGGTATTAAATGACAAAAAAACATAAAATTAAATAAATAAAAATAAAACAGCTATTATGATTATTAAATAATGTAGATGTGCTTATAGGTTTCTCAAACTGTTAAGTATCACAAAATACAGACTCCTGACCCAAAGTGTTCATCCTGTTTTTGAGCAATCACACATTTGAAGGGCACAGTCTTCCCTGCGTTGTCTTGATAGGAGAGATGGCATTTATTTTCTCTCTCTCTCTCTCTCTCTCTCTCTCTCCTGTCAATCAGTTAACTAGAGCAACACTTGTAATGTGTACAGGGAAGTGGAAGGATAGCACTTTCTTGTGTTGCATCATCCAGTGACGCTACATGCGCAGCAATTTAAAAAGATCCAGTTGGCTGGCTTCATTTATCTTGGGTAGAGCCGGTTGGTGGTTTCCAGTAACAGAAAACCACACAATAATTGCTGATTGAGGCACAACTATTTCAGAGCCAGCCATGTCATTGCTCTGGTCATATGATCTTTCAATAGTACAATGTAATGTGTGAAGTATAATTTAAAAGACATTTACGTTATGAAGAGCTTCCATTCTTATCTGATACTCTTTGTTTATTCACTCAGTAACCACATAAACACTCTGCAGCAGATATCTTTATCTTCAGTTTGGTTTAAGTGAAAGCCTTCAGACAGATCAGCCAACGAACTTTCACTTCTCCTCTCACTGTCTGTTCTCTCCCAATTAAATAAAAGCCTCTGTTATGACTTAATGAAGTCTTTAATTATTTAACTAACTACATACATAAATCAGATTCACAAATCACCTGAAATTGTAATGCTTTAATGAAATTATGGGTTATCCGGCATTACTGAAAAATGAACAGTATGTAATTGTTTTTGTTTGTTTTTTTTCCTCATGCAAAGGCATTTACCAAGACCGAAAACCTATTCCAATAGTAATGACATTTATTGCTTGAAAATAAAAAATATATAATGGACCGGACAGTCCAGGCTTCAGGCACTTCAGAACAGAATCAGTCACAAATGGGTCAACTAATACTTGATAACTCCCCCAAAAACAACTGCGCACCCCCCCCCCCCCCACCCTCAACTTGTGCATATCATCACAGTGAAGAATTGATTTTTAATGTAATGTCAACCCCACACCCCATCCTATTACATACTGTACCTTCTTTTTTTTTCAGCTTTAATTTTGTAACTTTTTATTTCTTACTTTATTTGAAAATGCCTCTTGATCTAATTTTGCATATATTCTAAAATTATTTGGGTCATATGTTTATTGGGGATTTCAAACCTAATGTTAATCCAAGGCTAAGATTTGATATCTAAGATTTTCTAGAAAATTTGCCTAACCAAGTCATATTTGCTGCCCTAAATGTGTTTTATGGTTTGTGTTTACTTTCACATTTTGTGGCAGGATGCTGCACGAGGTTGCGCTCCGTACTGTCATGCGGTGTTCATTTAGCATTCAAATGACTTTGACGAATTAAGACTTTCCCTACAAAAGCTCTCCTCACAGTAGATTAACATGGTGTTTCACTGCACAAATGTGACAGAGCTGTCCATTAAAAATAATAGTATACAGTGGGGCAAATACATAATTTTGTATTCCCTGCGATGTGGCTTTTGTTCGTAGAAGAAGATGGCTATTTTAGGTGGACTGTCGCTGGTCTCGGCTTCTTTTTCTCCTTTACGGTCATTCACCTTAAAACCCGATTCAAATGAATGAAAAATATTAGTTTGACTTTTGGAGTCTGTCTTCATTTCTTGTTTCAGTATCATCATCAGGCCACCCAAACGTTTCTTTTAGGACCCAGGTAATAGTAATAGATGTGAAAATGCCAGTAACTATTTATATCATTGCTACTAAAACCATTGTGTTCATGTGTTGCAATGAACAGGCTTAATATAACTTCTGAAGAAGTTCTTCAGTATCACACACTGAGGTCTTGAAAAGGTTGTGGAAATGAAGTCCTGCAGGGGCTGTTGTGTGTTCTAGGTAATTTATTTATTTATTTTTTGCTCTATGACTTTTTAGTTTCCTTTGACGATACTTGGAATAGAGATGTGGCTGAACACGGAGTACTGACTGAGTCAGAAGGTGCGTTTTTGCTCGTGGAACATGTTAGTGTTGCCATTTGGATGTGGCAATGTCTTAGCTGTCCTGTATTACGACAGACTGATGTTCTGCAATGTAGCTGATTCATTAGTAGGATGTGTCCCAGTGTGATGAATGACCCGCAGTCATTCTGTAATTTATGCTTAAATATTGATTTCGGTTCAGTTTTATTGTTTTCTACATGGTTGGCAGTGTGGCTCATGTACACACACATGCATTATTTTGTAAATATAATGAACACTGATCAGTTTGTCTCGCATTAGTGCTGTCTCGGACAAAACACGCTCTATAAGTGCAGTGTATAACATTAATTTCAAGGTAAATCATGAAATCCAACAGGATGGCAAATAACAGGATAATATAAAGCAGGAGTGTGAAATGAACCCATGGAATTGTGTGTTCCACTTCACATGCTGAGTTCTGTGTAATGGCACTATTCTTTATTTGCTGTAAGTGCTCTTAGGATAAGCAGTAGTGCACAGCACAACTGCTGTATGAAAGAAGACGATGATGCTTGAAACAGACCTTTAAAATGGCCTTGTGATGAAAATCCATCATCAAATATCACAATTTCCATATTACTTGTTTTAAAGCTAGTTATTACTAGAAGCATTACTAGTTTTAACCCACCATCCCACCTACCATGAAAAATATGCCTTGTATTAAAAAGTATTATTTACAGAATTGCGCTCAGAATTGCGTTGGTTGCTGTAACATCGATGAACAGGCAGATATTCTTTTGGGTGGTTATCTAGAGAAACACAACTTGGAGGTCAGGCCTTAAATCTCACCCTTATGTGACTCAATCCTTATGGCGCTGCAATAAATTGTGAAACGCCGCAATGAAATAGGTCAGCTGTCTGTAGTCGTATATCCGGCAGGCTGCTTATTAAGGTCACATGTACATACACCCACAGTGAAAAGGGCTTGTAAAGCAATACAGTTGTCAATATAGCTCTTCAACTATATCTTTATAAAATACAAGTTGACCCCAAAGTCTGAATTCATGAGCAAAAATGTATTTAAAAGTATTGATGACACCAAATGCGCAAACTGATGACCTTTGACTTTGCGGCACTTCTTTATGTGACTTCTTATGAAGGTTGAACATTTCTTAATAAGTTGGACCTGATGTTACATGTAGAGATGATTATAAGGAAAGATTGCTAAGGATCCAGCCCTTTGGGCCATCCTGTGTATAGTATCCAAAATCAAGCATAACTCAATTATGTTGTCTGTGTGCTCTGTTATCTGTGTGAAAGTGTTTTCATATTTTAAGGAATGCTACTATTTAAGTTTATGGTTTTATGTTTTCATGTGTTCACATAAATGTGTCTCAGAGTCAGCCTGTGTTTAATGGGATTTGCATATTCAGTGTACTATATAACCTCTTTGTTCTCTTTAGTATTGGATCAATGAGTTCACTACCTCTCTGGGTATCGGGGTCTTTCATTCAGGGATTGAGATTTACGGCAGAGGTGAGTTCCCTCTGCTGTTCTGTTTGAACACAATGATGGGTCTTCAGTACTATAAATAAGTGGCAAATTATTTCTACACACAGTGGTTTTTTTGTTTGTTTGTTTTTTCTCTTTTGTTACAGAATTCGCCTATGGAGGGCATCCATATCCATTTTCCGGCGTGTTTGAGATAACGCCTGGTGATGCCACAGAGCTTGGGGAAACCTTTAAATTCAAGTGAGTTTTGTAACAGACTTGTTGTTTTCTTAGTGCACATCCAGGTTAAAAGGACTACCACCAAATGTTCTCCCGCATTCTCTCTCCTTTTGTTTTAAATCAGAGAGGCTATCGTTCTTGGGAGTACAGATTTCACAGAAGAGGACATCGAGCGCATTATGGAGGAGCTAGGAAAAGAGTACAAGGGAAACGCGTATCACCTCATGCACAAGAACTGCAATCACTTTTCCTCAGCACTGTCAGAGGTAAAGCTGCTTCTAGCACAGAACAACCAGTTGATGTGCATATTCATGACAAAATCAGTGGGAGGGGTGACATTTGATTCTGTCCTGTTGTAAATTGCAGTTGCTGTATTTTGGATTTCACTCCTGTTTTAACGGGAGTGCAAAACTGAATAAATATTTAAAGCTGGCCTGACATTACGTTTTTGCATTAAAATGTTTCCCTTGCCCAGTGCTACAGTATATATCTACTATTAAAAAGTGTTCAAAATTTGAGCTTATTATATTGTAGATAAGTAGCAAAAATATATCTTTGAAATTGGTCAAAACAGTCCAATCTGAGCCATTGTACCTGTTTTGTCGGCGAATTAAAGAGTGTATTCGTGACATGATGAGTATGAGGCTGCGTTTCTGATTGTGTGGCAGCTCTCAGCTCAAATTCCCTGCTAACAAGCATTTTTTGCTTAACATCTTCTTTCAGCCACCTAAAGTTGCCCTTGTTCCAGGCAAAGCAGGCAATAAAACAAAATGGAAACAAACGGCGAAGTGAAATTCCTACAGAGTTAGTCTAAAATGTTTTCTTGGTTCCACTATAATAATAAGGACTTGTTTTTATTTCGTCTCTTAGAAGTTACAAACAATGCACACGTGTAAGATGAAATAAATGTGAGGGTGAAAATTGCTTACAGCTGCAAGAAAATTGGATTTATGTTCAGTTTTCTTAATTATTGCGATATAATTGCCATCTACCAATTTAGACATGCTGTTTTAAAGAAAATTTTGAGCTGCTCCTCCTTCTAGTCTTTTAGATACACTGACACCGTTGCAGCTCTGCTGTATGTGTTGAGATCTCACAAAGTGCTCTTGTACACAACTTTTATGATCCATTGTGCAGTTTCCTAATATTGGAAATGAACTTTTTCAAGTTTAAACAAGTTCTAAAAATTCCTTATCCCGAGTCTGACATCTGTAACAGTCCTCTTTACAATGCCTTTAGGAAAATAATTAGTCCTGAGGTTTATGACTGTTAAATTCCACACAAATCTAGCACTAGAACCTCTGTGTACAATCCAAACACTGATTTGTGCTTTGGAGATATAACCGTATAGAGCCAAATTAGAGAGTGACCTTTCTTTTTTTTTTTTACTTATTGGGTTGATAATATATTAACATAAATATGTACAAATTTCAATAACTTCAAAGAACAATTTGATGTAAATAACGTTTTCCCATTTGGACAAGAAAGTTTGGCTATCAGGCAAGAAAAACATCTCAAAGTTTAATGTTAAACACTGAATATGTTGTTATGCATTTTTTACCCCTAGTAGACATTTATAGTATGTTAGATTGTCAATAAAGAGAGAGTTTACAATAGTGAACACCTGGTGTGATGTCACTGCACATGGGACTCTTGCTCACTAGGGTTCACTTAATCACGGTCTAAAATTTTTGATGATGGGGATTTCCTGGCAGCTAGATTCAACATAAGTATTTTCTGTACAACGATTGAACGTTAATAATGAACGTTATTGTTATGAATAAAAAAAAGTTCCAGCTTTAATTTCCCAAGAGGTGTGTTTGTTTCACATATTCTATTACCAACAACACTGCGGTCATAAAACTCTAAATATGCACACTGTCTGCTTTATTAGGAATCATTTTGCATCTGCACATTCGTCCAGCTGCCCAGTTTCAGTATAGCGTGCCCACTATAGCCAAGCCAGATATTTGCAGAGGGTGAAGTGGGGAACCCCTAATGTGTGAGAGACAAAAATAAACCTCATGATAAGCTGACATGAAGTTTATGAGACCTTTGACAATTTTATCTGGTGCATTATATTACACTAAGTCGAGAGGTGCAGGAATCAAAATAAGCTTTACACTGGATCACCAGAAAACAAACAAAAGAAAACACTGTTTTCATTGGGGAATATTTGTGTAAAGTCTAAGAAGGAAGCTAATGTTGTGGACTGATGACATACAGTCATAGATGGAAAAGAAGCCCAGTTGGTTTCGAGGTTCGCTTTTGCAAAGTGTTACACAAGCAACGCTAGCATAACAATATGCGCTGTGTGTTCTGTTGCACTGAAAAACATTCGTTACAGTCTTTTAGTGTATCTAACTTTGTCGTCTTGCTATGTATATATTAATGGGTTCATGCATGTATTAATGAATTCAAGTATGCGTGTGTATATCCTATTTATTAGCTTGTAAGTATAGGCAGGTTTTCTGACATTAGTTTTAATGTCTCTATACTCAAAACATGACCCTAAATATTTTTTTCCTCAGTTATAGCTTGGCTGGAATTCAGACAGATCTCAGCAGCTATGAGTAAGACACTAGGAAAATGGAAGCGGACAGAAATAAGACATCCTAAAAGACGAGTGAATTCCGCTGATAGATGGTCAGTGTTTTTCAGGGTAACGTAAGAATCAAAAGAAGGAAAAGAAAGCTCTCTGTAGAGATTAACTGTCTAGTACATTTGTCTATCAGGTCGTATGTAAGATTCTGTACAGTATGCACACATTTCAGGAGAATCAGGATATAGCAGGGACAGTGGGAATGAGACTGAGGTGAGCGAGTTAGAAACTGTCTCTGTCCTCAACTTCAAAGAAATAAAAAATGGAATTAATCTTTTGATGTATTCTTTCCTGGCCAATGCGTTCCCCTTTTTTTTGGTGTTGCATGTTGTATTTTTCTTTCATTCTTTCTTTCTTTTTAAAACTTCGACCTGACCTCATGGTCACATGATCTCTCTTGCCATTCTCTGTGTGCTGTGTCTGTGGCAGATCCTGTGTGGCCGTGAGATTCCACGCTGGGTGAACAGACTGGCCTACTTCAGCTCATGTGTGCCGTTCCTACAGAGCTGCCTGCCTAAAGAGTGGCTGACTCCAGCAGCACTGCAGTCCAGCGTGAGTCAGGAGCTGCAGGGTGAGCTGGAGGAAGCCGAGGATGCTGCCGCCTCCGCCTCTGCCTCCACGCCTCGTCCCAGTCGACACCAGCCACGCCGATAGGCTCTAGTGCCATGACTGACAGGCCTCAGAGAGTGCCTCAAAGCTCCTGCTGCCAACAGAGCCCAGTGACAGACCTGCAATCCACCAGCAGTGTAGATAAACCCCGTCCAATCAGCGACTGGCTCTGACAGAACCGTTGAGGGCCCTGCACTATTGGTTTTATTGTCTTTTTTTTTTTTTTTTTTTTTTTTTTCCCGGTCAAGGACCCTAAGGATTTTCTGTCTGATTTACTGAAAAACACTCAAAGTTGGTTTTATCAGTGTTTTTAAACATTTTAATACTTTTTACCTCTAATGTTTTGTTTGGGAGAAACTCAGGACAGAAAGACATTTTCCATAGAAATTTTATTAACTCACCTGGAAGTTTTTGTTTATGATATTAATTTAATGCTGTTTGCAAAGCTGGATTTTTCTCACTCACCGTTCTTTCCTCTATCACCCATCACCATCACCTCAGTACATCTTTTTTGTTTTTATTTAAAGGGAGCTTTGGTTACGAAAAGTAGTGTTTATGTCCATGTATTTATAGGTTCTTCTTACAGAGAAGCTGACACCTGGGCCAAATTACCCTACCTTTGTACTGACACATATTCCATGTCTAACTCACCTTGGTGATTGTGCCTAAATATTTTTACTGTTACTTGCTCAAAGAGAGCTCTGCACTCTTTCTCTACAGTTTACCTGCGCTGAGTAGCAGACTCCTTCGTACCCTACAAACCTACTTCAGATGTTTTACACCTTTAGGTTTTTAGAGTCTATTATGTATTGAAGATGCTGTTTGTATTCCATTTTATGATTATTAAAGAGAACAACAACTTTTTTTGGTTCGGAAAAAAACAACAACCGACTTGTTCTGATGCGTAGCTAAAACGGTCCTTTTTAGTAAAGAGTAGGGCTTACATCGAAGAATGGCTTACATTCCCATCTACATGAATGTTACGAAAAACCAAAGAAAAATAGCTGCAAACCTTTAGGCTGCTTAGAGCAGTATTTTTGGATTACTTTACTTGAGCTCTATGACATACACAAGCATATTAATGTGAATGCTGAAACGTACCACACCTGATTAGGGACCCCAAAATAAATAAAGGTGTTTAATAACCTGGAGGGTTTAATATGCTCTGAAGGAAGAAATGTTCTTTCTGTGTTTGCCACAATCCCATTACAGAGTGCCTTTCCACTCTCAGCATGAGAAAGCGTCAGTTATGTCTCTGCCTGTTTTTTTTGTTGTTGTTTTGTTTTTTAAGCAATGAAATGTGTGCACAAGGGAACAAAATTTATGAACATATTTTTTTAACAGCATGAAATGCCATGAGCAGCATTCAGTACAGAAGATCAGCAGGAAAGTGGATGGGTGGAGGAATATGATGGAAAACAGTGCAGGGACAGCAGAGTGGTAGCTATTATTACTGTCTGCACAGCCCTTGGAGTCATGCCTGAATGTTTAACCTTCGGTAAGTGACACGCTGTTAGCAAACTGCCAGCACTTCTGTGCTACACACACTGTACTGTACAGCCAGGGAGACGGCAGCTTCCTTAGCTGTGTCACTAGGCTCATCTAGGCATCCAAAAGTCCTGAAAAGTCACGTTTTCTCCGCGACAGTGAAGTGAATGAACATACAGTATGTACTGTATGTATGTGTTCTGTGATAAGCTAAAGATCCATCATGAGTATAATTATTAGGTGTGATTCTGTTGTTCCTTTAAACTGCTACAGAAATCTGGATAAAGATTTTGATTTGTTTGATGACGGTGACAAGGAATAACCTTCCTGAGACAACGTTAAGGAGGAACCAGACACACAAGGGAACCCATCCTCTTCTGGGTGACACCAGATAGTACAGTTATGAGTCATTGCTCTTACAAAACTGTATACTGTAAGGGTTGAGTATACAGTGTAATATTTAGACTGGGTAAGTAAAACTATACATAGCAATCTTTAGGGCATGTGCGTGAGACGTATCTAGTTCTGTTAAACACAAAATGAAAAGTGCAAAGGCATAGCATTTAAACCATAGCCAGTGATAAAAGTGATGTGAAAACATCGTAGGTGGCATAAAAAAGGTTTCGCTTTAGTGTCCTCTTTCATTTTCCCTTCTGCTTTTACTTTCCTGAACCAGCAGCTTTTCTGGTTCTGTCCAGGAAACGAGAGACTTTTGATCAAAATATTATCTATTGTTATTGGAGGTTATTAGTTAAAGGCGTCCCTTTCACTGCATTTTCTTACTGTTTAATACAAAATATTTTGTTGTTTTACAACATATGAAATGCACCAACTCATTTGTGTAGCATGTGCTTTATTCGGATGTAACGTTTCACACATTCTTCACGATGATGTCAGTGTAAGCAACATTAGGCATTTTACACAATAAATAGGTTAATAACTTAAGACAACATTGACTAGGTAAGACCACTTGAATATTGACTTTTGAGAAAATACTGTGCAAATTGTCCTCTGCCAACCGCTCCTCCTCCACCTGAAATAATGAATGACGGTGTCATACTTTATAATGAGTGCGAATCTCTGGGATGTTAAAGCTCAGACTTTCTCTACAACGAACTTCCTGTTCACAGGAGAGTGTAGCACATTTAAACAGCTTTGGTTTACATATTAAGGATTAGTCTTATTTTTAAATTGTCTTAATCCCACGCCTGCTCTTCATAGACAGCATCAAATGTTTAGCCTCTTATTTAAACCAACCATACGTGATGTAGAATTGCTTTTACAGTACATGTTTTAAAAGCTGAAATGAATTTCCTATAATACATGCTTTTCTGCCTTATTTAATACCAGTGGATGGTGGTACCCTAAAACCATTTTCCCCTATAGCCTGATCCCTTCATCTAGATAGCTCGTAATAGACTTATGCAGTGGGCCACTTCAAAAATCAGGCACAGCCAAATGAATTCTTCTGAACAAAGGTCATTTTTTAGCACTTCATCATGACTGCTTGTACAGTATTAGTCTTATAAGATTCAGAGCATCAGAATTTTAAAACGTTCTAAAATCAGTCGAAAATGGTTTGGAACTGACCTAAAGGGTTAAATCAGATGATTAACTCTGATGCTTAGTGTTTTGGAGCACCTATCGTCTAAAATATTTAAATACACCTAGAAGCTTGAGTATTAACCATCAGGTCAATTTAAAAATCAAACACATTCAGAAAGTAAATGATGTCGTCCTATTAAGGTAAAAGGCAGCATCTATGAATTTTGTGCAAATTAATCGAATCTATATTGTATTATCTCACTATTATATATTTTCATAGACATCAAGTAAATTAATAGAGTTTTGTATAACTGTAGCAGTTACTGCCTTCCGCCTCAGTAGGAGCATGTGCGTCATAGGCTGTGAAAATGGCAAGGCAAAGAAACATTTCCCAACCGGGTCACTGCGTTTCACGATTTGGCGAGATTCCCAAATGTCATGCATATCCCTATGATGGTACCGGTGACCGGCATCTAGGTTTTTCAGGAAAGCGGCGGCAGGGCTCGTTCTTGCTGATGGTTATGTTTAAGTCTGAAGAAGACGATGCACTCTCTGTAGCTGGTGCTGAGAGAGAACGAGCCGGTGAACCTGCTCCTGCCCCCGAGCACAAGGCACCATCACACGACCAACCAACACTTCGTCTCTCATCTTCTCCTCCTTAGCCTGGGAAACACAAAGAAATGTGGAGATTCAGACAGGCTTGTTTCTTCAGTAGAAAAAGGTTCTTTCTGACTTTTGATTTAAAATCAGTAAATAAAAAATGACACAATTTCATTAATGCGGGATGCTTTATTCTGCTGTCTACTTCTACTGACCACCTAATCATCACTCAGGATGCAAATGTTCATCATGGAACAACATGGATTGTCTCAGGATAATTGATCATGTACAATGTTTTCTGCCTCCATAATATCTTGGCTCTATACCCAAACACCACCTTACAATAGGAAGGTGTACCTGTGTAGTGTTTTACCTTTACAAATGAGGTGCATGGGAAAGTAGCGAAGTCAGATGAAGCCTGAGCTCCGGGTCTCTGAGACACCACATGCTCCGCCACTTCATCCTGAAGGACAGTGAATGATGGGGTTCAGTCTGAGCAGATCACCTTTTACTGTAATTATCTATAGTTGGTCTCTGCCCCTGCTCTTACCTTGAGCCTATCGAGAGTCTCACTGAGAGACTGCAGCCTTGCTGTCTGCTCGAGGAGCTGCGCACTGGGACTCACTGGACACACGGATATGAACACAAACGCTCTGTATTAATATGGATGCATTTATCTGTGCAGGGGTGAGAGCATTCGGAGCAGGTCATGAACTCTAACCTGGAGATTTTCCAGTGATGTCTACGACTTTGACATTGGCACTCATCTGCAGCAGGGTTTCCAGGAGTTGGTCTGTTTTGCGATAGAGAGCGCTGGATAGGACCTCTGGTCTACAGCCCTCACGCCAGCTCAGCTTAGACACGTTTAGTGGAGGGAGCGAGGCTAACTGAGCACGCATCTTTTCGGCCTAGATACACAAACATTTACACAGAGACAGAATGAGGACGTGTCTATTTCCTCTGTGGAAGAAATGCCTGTTCAACTTTGACTCGGAAACAATATGCACAATTCAAATGAACATTTTTTATTTTTCACTAGAATCAGTGTGAATTTGGATTCAGGGTGGATCCAATATATATATATATATATATATATATATATATATATATATATTTTTTTTTTGTTGTTGTTTCCTTATGTACATATGTTTACATTTTAGGTGGTAAAACATTGCAGATTCTTTATAATCTTACAGGTTGTGGATGCTCAATTATTCACACAGCACAGAATCCTGTCTGGTCTAAGTTTGTTTTGAATTGTAACAAAAATCTTATATTGAATCAGGATATTTACAAAATCGTGATACTTCGTAATACAATTCAAATCGGTACGATCGGCATTGTGATGATATCGTATTGGATGACCAATACGGTGATGACCCACATCCCTATTATTAAAATTTGCTGAGTGGCTTGTAGGTGGCATGGTGGCGTAGTGGTTAGCACTTCAAAGGTTGAGGGTTCTAGTCCTCTCTTTGGTGTCTCTGTGCATGGAGTCTGCATGTTCTCCATGTGCTTGGTGAGTGATTGACTTGTGCAAAATATTCTGTATTATTAATATAGTAGATCTTATCATATTTTCTTAATTAGTTGACATCTCAAGGCTGCTTCTTTTTTTCCCCCTTAATGCTCATCCACCAGCCAGCTATTTGCTACAGTATAAAAAGTCTAGCCAATGCATCCTGTGGCACATGTAATGCCAGCCACTGCATTTTTTTATTATTTTTTTTTAAACCACAGTGTAACACACTCTGAGGAAAGCACCATTTGCCCTATTTCACACACATGAGCTTACAGACAGCACTGATTGGCTTGTGTTGCTGTGACTGACAGGAGAAAGTTTGCGCTGCACTACTAAGGAACCTCACAGGCCACTCCCAAACTGAAATGTCATAGGAAATGACCAAGAAACTATGATGAGACCAGTGGGAATTATAATGTGTCTAAGACCAGCCTACAGTTTGTAATGTCAGTGTGAAGTGAAGGGCAGGTTTGTGTTTCCAGAAGACCTTTAGGATGTTGTTTTCATTCTTCAGGCGCTTTATGCCGAGTCTCTGAGCTTCAATCTGTTGCGTCAACAGTGGCGAATCTATCACCTGCACACCTCCTGCAGCACACACTCCTACAGCACCTACACACACAGACATAGAACAGATTACTGGGCGGCCTATGGGTTTTTAATGTAATGCAACTTACAGTTTAAACTTTTTCTGTTGAGTGTGTATTTTTCTCAGTGGTTGTGTTCAGATAAAGTTATCAGTTCCATGCACTGTACAACATGAACATACTCAAAAGAGACATGCAGACAGGCAGAGGTTTGAGGAAGGAAAGAAGTGAAGAGAGTTCAGTGTCAATCTATTATGCAAACCATTTATAGAGAACCGGTCAAAGGTTTGGACACACCTTCTAATTCAATGTCTAGAACAATACAAGAGATTTCACTATGAAATAGCATATGACACATATGGCATTAAGGTAATTATGTAACAACAACAGTCAGTTATTTTAAGACACAAAGGTGAGCTCTTCTGAAGTAGTTCTGTGCAAAAACACAGTATTGTCGAATGTATATCAAGCACGATGATGAAACTGGCTCTCGTGAAGACCTTCCCAGGAAAGAGCTGTTATGAAGGCTTTACAGAGCATAATCTGTTCAAAGGAGATTATTGCATATTTTGGTTGCATTAAGCATTTCTTTTACAATGTGGAATGAAATAAAAATCAGAAAAGACCATGGAAATAGAAGGAATGTCCAAACTTTTGCCAGGTAGTGTATCACTCACTACCTTACATCTTGAATAATAATGAGTACATACATTTACATTGCATTTGCAAATATACATGACTGTTTAAATTCCATTGAAAAATAGGAGGTTTGATCATTTCAGCTTAATACTGTCAAAATGAAGGTCTTATTTCTGCACCTGCTGAAATGGATGGTCTGGGTGTCTTTGTCTACCTCAGTTAAACCATCTCTGTGCAATCTGTGGTCTAAGATTCCTCCATAGACTGTCATGTAAATTCTGCTTCATTACTTAGGAGGAAGAAGTAAAGAGAAGCTCATCTTTTGCTTAGGAGTATTGCAATATAGCTTTGGTCAGTTCTATAATCTGATGAAACTGACATGATTATTCATGCATTTGTCTCTTCTTGTTTTTGATTACGGCAACTCTTATTCAAAAGTTTATACACATCTATGCATTGCTTGCAGGGGGTCAAAATGCTGCAGTAAAATTACTGACAAGATATATAAAAACGGCTTCTATAACAGTTAGAAATCACTTATAGAGTCTGGAACTGATTTTCAGAGCTCTGAGAGGCCAGGCTTTTCACCCCGAAGCATTATTACCATAAATTTCATGCCCCAATTTCCTTCCATTCTGTCAGATGCCTCTTTTAGTACAAAGATGGCAACAGCAATTAAACTACTGTACAGTCCATACAATGCACTGTGTCATGAGAGAACTTCAAGAAACCCTTTTTGCATAATAGTGTGACATATACTGTATATCACAGAGTAGCAAGGACTGTCTGTATACCTTTCTGATCCTCTGCAGAGGGGAAAAAGGAGAGATAAGAAGACAGATTAGATTCAGCAAAGCAAAGAATGCATGACAGGGAATGATGGGAAAATGGGTGGTAGTCTGGGAAACCTGTCATATATCACTAATATTGGAACACCAGTATGTGATATTTATATGTGATATTCTCACGGTTTACGTTTGTGTATAACCAGAACTTCTGTTTGAGACACATGGAAAAAGTGACAAATATCAGTTAAAGTGAGCCTAAAAAAATCCAGCACATGTTTAACCATGGAGCCTTTACGGAGCCATTATAAAAATCTTACTCATTTCTAATACTCGCATCTACACTATTTGGCCAAACCTGCAATGACATATCTAAATATGGTCTCCGTTTTGCAGCCATAAGAGCTTCCACTTTTCGTCAGGCTGTCCATAAGATTTTGGAGTGTTTCAGTGGGAATTCGTGCCCTTTATGATATCAAGCACTGATGTTGGACGAGAAGGCATGACTTGCAATCTCCGTTCCAGTTCATCCAAAAGGTGCTCGATGGGGTTGGGGTCAGGGCTCTGTGTGTGCCAGTCAAGTTCTTCCCCACCGAACTCATCAAACCATGTCTTTATAGTCCTTGCTTTGTGCACTGAATCATAGTCATGTTTGAATAGAAAATGTGGGCCTTGCCAAAAATTTGGAAGCATAGCATTGTTCAAGATGTCTTGATCTGCTAAAGCATTAAGATTGCCCTTTACTGGAGATAAGGGGCCTGATTGAAACACCTGAATTCAACAATTAACAGGTTTGGCCAAATACTTTCGTCAATACAGTGTATATCAAAACATTTTGACAATTTAATTTCCATCATTCCTACCAGTTGTGACACCAGTCACAATGGATGCAATGCCAGATGCAGGACTTCCTCTGAGTCCCTCGATGGTCATCTTTGATTGGCTATTTATCCGTTGTCTCAGCTCCGTCTTCTCTGCCTCAAGTTGATCTATGTCAGCCTGCAAGGCATCCATGGTCTCTTCAAATTCCCTATACACAGGCACAGAAAGAGACTTGTGACAGACAGTACATTTGATCAAGTAATGGTTATTAAGTGGAAGGAGAAACTACAATTATTGCGTTATTCTAGTCATACTTCTCCTTCTTCTTTAGGAGTGACTGCGTCTCATCCAGTACGGTCTGGATTTTCTCCACTTGTTCATCTGCATCCTTTGATGCACTGTCCAGCTTCTTCTCTAGGAGACTCAGACGCACGTTGGCCTCACTCAGCTCCTCACCCTGCACTCAGCACAGTTTCCTGAACAGTTAGCCATTTAACTAGTAACATACTATACTGTATGTGTTCACATTATAGCTATGTGAATGTACTGTACTGTACTCCCTTTTAAAATGTGCCCACCTTTATTTTAAGGGATTTCTTGAGCTCCTTGATGACAGTCTCTCTGTCTTCCAATTTTAAACCTAGTCCCTCTGCATCAGTGATCTCTGCCCTCAGTGCAGCTGCTCGCACCTCCACTGGTGCCATCTACAACACACACACACATACACACTCACACTGTAAATCTTCAAAATTTACATGGGAAAAGTTAGATAGATCCTGGAATAGGTTTAATAACGAATCATTATGCGGAAATCATGCTGTCGTTCTGAACTCACCCCAGTCTGGGGTTTGTCAGAGTCGTACTCTCCCTCCTGCATAGCAGTGGCCATCTTATTCATGGTTGCGATGACGACGTTACAGGACTGGCGCAGACACTCATAGGGGTTTATACCCTGTGAGCCGTAGATCTAAGCATGAAAAACAGAACACAAAAACGCACAGGATGAAAAACTGAAATTAAACTGACACAAAAGTGACCTTTGAAAAGACTTCCCTGGGAGTAAAGAGCTCTAAAGTTCGTGTGCAAATATGGACAAAAAGTTTTGATATAAACATATACTTTAAATTTTAATATTACACAAAGATAACCAGAGTAAATACAAAATGCAGTTTTTAAATGATGATTTCATTTATTTAGGGAACAAAGCTGTCCAAACCTCCCTGGCCCTACATTAAAAAGTAATTGCACTCTAAACCTAATAACTGGTTGGCGGCAACAACTGCAATCAAGTGTTTGTGATAACTGGCGATGAGTCTTTGCCATCGCTGTGGAGGAATTTTGGCCCACACTTGCACAATTGTTTGAATTCAGCCATATTGGAGGTGTTATTAACTGGATAATTAAACTATTAATTGTTTAAGCTGATGCCAAAACATCTAAATCAGATTTAGGTCTGGACTTTGTCTAGGCAACTCCAAAACCATAGATTTTTGTTTTTAATCTATTCAGAAGTGGACTTGCTGGTGTGAGCTTGAGCTTGAGGTTACAAACTGAAGCCCGGACATTCCACTTCAGGATAGTGCAGAATTCATGGTTCCATCTGTTATGGCAAGTCGTCCAGGTCCTTAAGCTACAAAGCAGCACCAGACCATCACACTACCACCACCATGCTTGACAGTTTGTGTGATGTACTTTTTATGCTGTGTTAGTTTTATGCTAGACTTTCCAAAAAGTTCAACTTTTGTCTCATTAGTTCACAGAATATTTTCCCCAATGGCTTGGCGATAATCAAGATTTTTTAATTTTTTTGCAAATGTGAGACAAACATTTGTGTTCTTCTTGGTCAGCAGTGGCTTTTGCCTCTGAATTCTCCCATGGATGTTTGCCCAGTCTCCTTCTTATCTCCTTCTTATCCTTCATTATCATTGTGCTTTTGAAATAATTTTGGAATGGTCGGCCATCACTGTTCATCACTGTTGTTTTCTCCATTTGTGGCATAATGGCTCTCACCAATGCCTTAGAAATGGCTTTGTGATCCTTTCCAGACTGATGTCAATTACTTTCTTTCTCATTTGTTCTTGAATTTACTTAGATCATGTTGCTTTTTAAGATTTTTAGCATGCGTCAGATTTAAGTGATCTCTGGATTCAGCAGGTCTGGCAGTAATTAGGCCTGAATGTGGCAAATAAAATTTACCTTAGCATTTAAAAAATCACAGTTAATTCATGATCTACAGTAGCAAGGGGTCAATTACTTTTTCACATATAGCAAGGTACATCTGAACTGTTTTTTCCCTTTATAAATGAAATCATGACCTAAAAGCTGCATATTGTATTTACTCTGGTTATCTTTTGTGTAATATTCAAATCTGTTATATGATCGGGATAATTTTCAATTTCCAAATATGCAAAAAAAATTATAAAAATATTCAGGCAACTACATTTTCACAGCACTGTATAATTAATGCTTTTCCTGCATGCTGCACACACACACACACACACACACACACACACACACACACACAGACCTGTTCAGCTGCTTTGAAGGCCATGTCCTCCAGTTTAAGTGTTGGCAGACCCTCATGTTCACCGAGTGGTGCAATGAGCTGAGCTCCTGCTGCAGCCACCTCCTGCAGCACAGCATTCACCCAGGCCAGCTGCCTCCTGCTTTCTGCCAGGGTCTCACTCACCTGCTCACACACACACACACACTAATCAGCCATGTCTGTCCACTTTAGTCCAGAGTTATAAATATGAATTAAAGATGTGTACTGTCTTTAGGTTCTGCCTGAGTTTAACATACAGTATACAGTATGAAGGATATAATGGACAGTGTTCTACCACTGAGTGTGTGTATCGACCTGAAGACCAAAGTTTAGCGCTGCAGGGATGCCAGGTGCATCAGTGCCTGGCATGCGACGGCGGATCTTTTTGCAAAACTGGCGAATGTCGCTACAAGAAGTGTCCAGGTCTTTGAGCAGCACAGAAAATGGTGTTTCTTCCTCTCCTGCCTGGAGGAAGGCACGCAGACGACCCACTTCCACCGCCATGCAGTCCAGAGCACTCTGGGTAAACTGCAGAGACGCATAGACATGTACAGTACAGTAAGGCATGCATTTTTGCATGCATTGAGCTTTGCAGAACAGTGACAAGAGAAAATTATAATTTGCCAAAACCAAAATGATCACACACTATAGGCAATTTGGAAATGCCAGTTATCCTGCTTTGCATGTCTGACTGTGGGAGGAAACCAGAGTGCCCCGAGGAAACCCACCAAGCATGGGGAGAACTCCACACACAGTGGGAAATGAACACTCAACCCTAGAGATGCGAGGCTACAGTGCTAACCCCTACGCCACTGAGCTGCCTGTTTCTTTCTTGTTGGAATAAATATTTTCTTTCTGCACATTTTAGTCCCATATGTGGGTAACATTATGTGATGTGAATTTTAATAACTCTCTCTCACATCTGTCTTTACGGTCATCCACTGGCTGAGGAAAGGACACTGATTGGCTTGCCATTTCCCATGTAGTTAACAGAGGTGGGTAGAGTAGGCAAAAAAATTACTCAAGTAAGAGTAGCTGTACTTCAAAATAATATTACTCAAGTAGAAGTAAAAAGTAGTCATCTAAAATATTACTCAAGTAAGAGTAAAAAAGTATTCTGTGAAAAGACTACTCAAGTACTGAGTAACTGTTTCAATCACAATGTCTGATTTTTAAATTTATTTATTTTTAGAAATGATAATAATTAT
>JAQQZT010000039.1:21748602-21774431 GCA_030068275.1 Clarias platycephalus | reverse complement strand
CTTTGCACAGATTTGGCCTTTTAAAGGCATGTGGTCCTAAAATTTTGATCAGCTGTAAAACAGTCTGTTTCAGTTTAATCGTTATTTTCATTAAATTGAATGCTCAAAAAATGTTTTGTCTCACTCCCATTTCTTCTTGTTGCATGTTGAAGCTCTACTTGGAACCCTGTTATGATCCAACCATGCAAAATAGAAGTTTTTTTTCCACTATGGCGCTATTATTGTTGCTGCATCTGATTGGTGAAACATTCATGCGGTAGATCTACCGACTGCAAGTTGACAATAAATAGTAAGAAAAATAACAAGTCGAGTGTAGCCGAATGTAGCGTTTCTTCTTCACAAATTTACTCAAGTAAAAGTAAAAAGTATGGTGTAGTAAAACTACTCATAGAAGGAAATTTTTTCCAAAAAGTTACTCAAGTAAATGTAACTCGTTACTACCCAACTCTGATAGTAAAGCATCTAATCAATCATAGATGAGACTGAATTCTTATAACCAATCTTAATGCAGAAGATGTGATTTATCAGAAAAGCTGACCTCTTGGGGTGCCAGTATGGTAAAATATGATCTGACATCATGAACATTACAACTCAAATCTATTACATTCTCTGTGCTTTTTACAGCTAAAAAAATTTATGTGGATACACTAGTATAACTTATTAATGTTTTTTTTTCCACCAGACATTGTGGTGCAGTTCTGCTCAATGATCCTCCTCCACCAGGCAACCTGTAGTGAAGCAGCCTTAAGCGTTTGGTTACGCATCTTGTAGTCCATAAACTGGTCAAACACAGTCATACAAACATCCCGATTAATGTCTCTGCATGGAAATGTTTCCACCATGTGATTGAAGCCTTTATTGAAAGTATTCCAACTTTCACAGGTAGAATTGCACAATGGGAAAGTGACATACACACCCTCCGGGAAAATCTACATTTGTTGCTGAGGCTTTTTGAGCCGCGCTGTGCAATGGATTCGCTCAAATTGCCATTACTCTAAATTGGCCATTCTGTGTATTTTACCTTTATATGGTCAGTCAGCTGCATGGTGCAGTTCTCTGCTTGTTCGGCTAGATGGATGCTATAAAGGTGCTGCAGAAACAGAACAGAACATTGGTTGTTTCGTTAGTTCGTTGTTTTTGTGCCATATGTCCTACCTAAGTGTAGTAGCCGCTGTGTCAAAGCGAGAAATACCTGATAATATTTAATGGCCTTAGTAAGTGGCTCCACATTCACAGTTTCGTCCAGTTGATCCCTGTGCAGCAAATCAATGAGGAAGTCCAACGAGCGCTCATGCACAGACATTTCCGAGTAAAGGGAGCCCACACGCTTATAGACCTCCACATTACACTGATTAAGGGCACTGCGGAGACAATAGAAGCATATTCAGTACAAACAAAAATGAATGCCATGATATCATAACATAGTTAAATTGTGTGTGTGTGTGTGTGTGTGTACACACTATTCATATTTATGTAGGGTTGCCTGAAGCAGACTCAGAGAGTAAACAAGTCCGGCAGCAAAGCTGAGCTGCTCCCCCACTGCCCCTCTCATGCCCGGCCTCTGAGAACAGCTCTCGGTCAGATCAAACTTCTCCTGCGCCTGCTTACTGATCAGCTCCGCCTGCAACACACACACACACGGAGCTCATTATGATCTTTATATGGTGAGCAGCATAGATTTATTTCGTGTGTAAACCAGTAATTAAAATATTAGGTACATATGGAAAATGTGTACTACTGTATATACTGTATAACACATAACACAGAGACTTTTTAGAGCTTTTTCATGAACAATACTGAACCATCACAAACCAACACTAGATGTGTTAGATTTTAGATTATAAACCTTTCATATCATGTAAACACCACCTTCTAGCTTTATTGAAACTGCTGTTAGGTTTAAGACAACAACCTGTTTGTCCTGTTAAACTGAATTTACTACTAAAGGAATCTGTTCAATTAAAGTGACCAGACAAAAATAAATAAATAAATAAATAAATAAATAAATAATTTTAAGCAAAACAAATCCACACACACACACTCACTCACTCGGTCATTCATAGAGTACCTTGCAGATTAGTCTGGGAATGAGCAGCAAGACAAGGATGCCGTCATGGTCCCCGCCGTGTCTCAGGAAGGAGTCGGGCATGAAGGTGGTGAGAAGAGCCACCTGTCTGTTTGCTTGAGCCACTTCCATCTTACGCAGCTCCATCTCAATGGCCTGGGGATAAAACACATACATGCACAGACAAATAATGTTACAGTTGTTCCCAAAAGTCTTGTTTTGAGTGTGTTGTACAGAATGTGCAGAACCTTTGCATATGCTTTGGTTTCTGCGAACTTGATCTTGAAGTCGAAGATCTCGGCAGGCTGCTGCGGCTCAGCGGTGGCCTCCTGCTGATTCATCAGCTCTCTGTTCACTTCCTACACACACAAATAAACACGTCATAATCCTTTATATTTATCCTTCTAGTTCCAGTGTTATCATTCTAGTGTCGTTCCTGCTGTTAGTTCAGACGAAGATGTGTGTTGATGCTGTAGTGCGAGTGTGATGCAGCACCTGCAGGTGGGCAGTCAGCTCTCTGTATTTCAGAATGGTGTGTTGGTAATCTGCCACAGTCTCCTGCGCAGCTTCCACGCGTTTCTCAGCCTCTCGCACACTGGCGGCACTCAGGTCCAGCTGCTCCCTCAGCTCCAACTCCGTCTCTCTGGCGTTCTCCTGCAGCTCGTCATTCATCTCATTAATGGCCTCCTACAATGAAGGTACACAGACGAAACCCATGCACATTTAGAAACAAAGCTTGAGACCAGAAAAATATACACACACTGGGTTAACCGGTATTTTTTATAAAGATACATATTTGTAATATAAAATAATAGTATGTTGTTTATTTTACTGTTTGCATCCAAAAGTCTGAACATCATCAAGGGTAAAAATGGAGAAGAAGCAATACGTTTGTGACTGACTGGTTTCTGAAACATGACAAGTTAGACAGTTTGTTAGCTAACAAGCTGCATGACATGATAACTAGACAGTATTATGCTTTTTAAAATATTAGCGTTAGACATTCTTCAAAATCTTAACACTGTATCTTGATGAACTCCTGGACAAAATCTACATCGGCTCCACCCAATAAGACCGTGTCTCCTCACCAAGTCAGTGACGGCCTCTCTGAGCTCCCGCACTTTCTCTTCCAGGTCCAGATTGCGCTCTGTTAGAGTCTCCACCATCTCTTCTGCTCCAAGAGCTGCGTCCACCTAAAATACACACACACAAATCCCACTGATTTCAAAGTACTTCACATAGTTTGAAGAAGATTCATTAGCACTGATTAAAATGCTCAGTGGTTTTCATGACGTTCTACACAAGCTTCACAATAAAATCAGGAGACCTGTTCTTTGAGCTCGTCTATGGTCTTCTCCGCCATCTTCATTTCCTCTTGAATTTTCTCTTTCTGCATCCTTATTGTCTCCAGCTCAAAGTTCTTCTTTTCCATCTGCTTCTGCAGCTTTGAGTGCTCCTGTTTCTCAGTGGCTGACAGGTCGCGCATCCTGACACACACACACACACACACATGCACAAGTAGATAAATATCTTGACGTAAACAACTGGTAAAGCAAGCTGTGCTACAGACCCTGCAGACACGCACCTCACTAAGGCCTCCTTCAGACGGCCATTTTGTTCTTCAAGTTGTTTTACATGATAACTAGATGCTGCACCATCAGAGCCTGCGAATCAGGAGCCAACGCAAGTTACTTAGTTTCAACCAGTGGTCTGTTTGTGTGTTTCTGTTGAAGAGTTAAAGAGTCAAGCATTGGTAGGTTGGCTTACCTTTTTCCTCTATCTCATGTTTGAGGATCTCCAGGTCCATGGTCAGTTCCTCCACCTTTTCTTTGAGTACATCGACCTCCTGCTGCAGAGACTCCGCCCTCTCCTCAGCCATCTCTTTATCTAAAGTGGCCATCTCAATAGCATCAGCAGTGTCTGCCATCTCCTCCATATAATGTTCCTTCGCTTCTAAAGCCTCTCTTGCTTCCTGTCATAAAGACAGTACTACTGTAGTATCAGAGCATATATGTCACATATGTGTGACAAATCAAAACATGTTTATGTGTGTGTGATAATGTTATCAAGTACTATTTAATCAGAACTTAACAATTATGGCCCTTTTACTACTCATTTTACTAATCATTTCATAGATAAAGGGAAATAAATCTTACCACACAACTTAAGCAGCAAATGATTTGACTGTGTGTATGTGTCTGTGTGTTTTTGTCTTTATGCTTGTGTGTGTACCTTTTTGGCCTCTTTGAGTTGTTTCTGCAACTCGTTTTGCTGCTCCTGCATCTTGCTCTTCCATTCCTGTAGCTGCTCCAGCTGGATCTTGTGCTTCTCCAGCTCCTTCAGCTTGACCTTATCCTCAGCCCGTTTCATCCGCAGCGTCTCCAGCTTCTCTTCCAGGTCTTTCACCTGAGCCCGTAGAGCCTCCTCCTCCTGGTGGCGCGCGCGCACACACACACACACACACACACACACACACACACACACACACACACACACACACAAAAAAAATAAATACAAAAGTCTATAATATCTTTATATGAAATAAAATTAAATGAGAAATTAAATAAATAGGAGCAAACATTTTACTACAACAGGTTGCAAAGAGCCTAAATATACAATATAGCATAAAAATGGATTGCAATATTGCAACCTCAGTAGCAACCTTACTTCCCCTCTCCTATGTTCCAAGCACCCAGCATTCTGCATATCCAGTATACTATTAACCAGCCTGCACCTGTTTCTCACTGGTTCATGCCTTAAGTTAGATCTGTTTTTGAATGCTTGAATGATTCATAGTTCACTGTCTGGTTCAACATACAAACAAAAAAAACAGGGGAAAAAATGGTACCTTGAAGTTAACAAGCTTACTAACAAACTTAAAACTTTTCATAAGAAAATATTACAGCTGAGCTAATGTTCGCCAGGGCTGTTTATAATTAGCACATTCATTTCCTATTATGTGGCTTATCAGTAACCTTAACTAGCTCAATAAGTAACAATACACTAACATTAGCACATATAATACACGAACATTAGCAAATCAGTTGGCCTCTGTAGTGCTGCCACTTTTTTTTATATATTCAGTGTTATATGTACAGTATATTAATAAAACACTGACCCATGTTCTATACACACAGCTACAAACACACACAGATCATAATGAAACACTGAAAATTAACAGTGTGACATCTAATTTTAATATTATAAACATTTTATTGCCTTAACACTAAACTGTAAAAACAAAACCCGAGAAGTGAACTGACATAAATGTAGACATTCCCAGTGTAGTAACGTGAATAATCACAAGCACTCAATGAATAATTAAAGACTTTTGACGTCTCTTAAACTTTTTGAATGATATTTGACATTTTGATGTGCATAAAGAACTTCAGTATAAATGTTTAGTTTTATGAATAACATAAAAACAATAGAAATAAAGGATAAGACTGGTGTATCCCACCTTGCTCGGCACTGGGATGGGTGGTGCTACGGGGGACGGGAGAGTCCCAACAGGGGAGGGGATGACGGGAGCTGCCAGTGGGGTTTGTGCAGGTGTGCTGGGTTCGCTGCTGCTCATCTCTCCTGCCGAAGCTGAGCCAGAACCCACCTTTAGTCCAACACCCGCGCGCGCCTGACACACACACAGAAATCATACACATACTAAATTGCACTATCATGACCACAAATTACTATTTCAAAAAATGTCATTTATATGAACAATTTTACTGTTATGTCAAAAAATTATAGCACTTTATAGCTTCATAATGACAGGAATGTTAAAATTCTATTGTTTTCCAGATGTAGCTATATCTATTTTTAGGTTTATACCCTGTTTAAAATAATTAAACCAACTGAGCACTGAACCTTAATCTACCTAGATTAACAAAGACTGAAAACAGTTATAACTTAGAATATGTAATAAGTTTCTCACCTTTAATTCAATCTAACAAATTTGAGTTAAAAATCACACACGACATACAAAGCAGTCAGTACTCAACGCTTCACTCATCACACATGAGACCAATTACAGGTGAAAAAAGTCACACTTCCACGCTCTATCAGAACGTGTTAAACTCACACAACTGGGTTAGTTTAAATCTTATTGCAAATTAAAACTCACCTTTGGCCTCCTGACCGTAGTCTGAGGAGCAAGTGCGCACAAAACACACACACACACACACAAACACACAAGAAAACACATACATCATGATTGGACAGTTAGAAAGAGAATGAACGAAAGGATAAAGGTGTCAGGATTAGGGAAAAGGAAAAGAAGCAGGTTGTTGGTGTGTATATTTTCTTTAAATAACAGTTCTACCTTGAACTCACACATTTGTCAAGAACAATTTTGAATCTCAGGTATAGCTTTTTTTCATTTTTTCTAATTAGGACAATCAGAACAGTCGACTGGCACCACCAAGGTCATAAACACCCCCCCCACACACACACAAACACACACAGACAAGGATTTTCACTACAGCACTGTCAAACTGAGGATACCACAGTTCCCGAACAAACAAAACTCCTCTGTACCAAACTACACACACACACACACACACACACACACACACACACAACATTAAAGTTAACAATATAATCACATCATATTTAGCACATCTAATATAAATAAGGCTATTAAGAAATAGTATTAATATTAGAAATATTAGTACTTTTATTTTTAATATTGGTCCTATAATTGAAATATTCATAATAATCATAATAATCACTAGTCTTATAGTAATCATAATTATGTGACGGATCCTAATCACAATGGCATCTACAAGTGAAGCCTTGGATTTGTATCACTGGAATAACCGACTTGATCTGCACTTAATCATTCACTCACACCTCCAACCTCTATGACTGTGCACGCACACACACACACACACACAAACACACATTCTACGGCTACCTTTATGCTTCTGCTTATTCGATCACTATCTTACAGCTCAAATACCGAAAAGCACAAGAATATGATAATAAAGCAGATCAGATGCTGTGTACCTTACGAGGAGCAGGCGTCTGTCTCATCATTTTGGCGATTGAAGAGGACAAACACACAAACACACAATGTGCACACAAACGCACACACAGGCGCAAAAGAGAGTAGAAAGACAGAAAAAGGGTTTCAGTCACATTAATAGAGAGAAACAGTGAGAAAAGCAGGCCAAACCTGTAGCCAAGCCACAAACACAGTAGCAGGCAAGCTGGGTCCACACACACACACACACACACACAAACAGAGAGAGACACAGCACAAAAACGGTACTGCAGGTAGTCAAGAGCTGCTAAATCCTTTTCTCTGTCCGTTGCTGCAATAACCGATTGCTTGCTTTTTCACCAGCAGTCAGAGCCTCATCTCTAACACTCGACTCATCTATGTGATTACAGCACTGTCATCTTTCTGCAGAGCAGCCATCGCTCTCTCGCTTAGCATCCATCTCTCTTTCTTCCTCGCCGCTCCCTTAGTCTCCTCCTCTCTCCCTCCCTCCCTCTGTTGCTCTTTTGTGCCTGTAGCTGCCTCACCATCACATTACATCACAAGCCTCCCTCCTTCCTGAGGGTTAGCCACAGCCAGGAACGAGAGAGAGAGAGAAAGGGTGGGTAAGGCGAAAGGGGAACTAATGGAAGTCTGCCCTGTATCCTAGCAACATTTCACCGGCATCTCTCCATGCCTTAATTACATTAGACTTTCAAAAAAAAAAAAAAATGAGTGTAAGCTGATACACATACACAGAGACCACATTTTTGGAATTTGGTTCATACTAATGTTTGGGGATCCTGGTGCATTACTTTTAGACCTACAGTACTGTATATGTTTTATATATACAGTATATTTATGCACTTAGTGTGAGCAGATGCAGCATCATCTGAAATATCGATTGTAGAAAGAGTGAAAGAAGGGAAGAGCAGCGCACTTTAGAGACAGATTGATAGATCAGATTACAGCTCTGCAGAGTGCACAACGATGGTCTGAGGATTAGATTTCTTTTCTCTCAACTCTGAGGAGGGGAAATAATAGAAAATGAGTAGAGAATGGCGAATTTAAATGCTGTCCAATGTTACTTTGTTAAGCAAGTAAAAAAAGTTTTATTTAAACTTTGTGTGTCTGTTAACTTTATTCTGAAATCAGACATTCACAGACCTGTACTTCAGCACAGTGAATTTGAAAGTAAAACGGTGGTTATGCACTAATGGTCAACTTTATATATCGTATATATTTACACTATATAGTCTAGCCATGTAAAGTGAAAGATTTAAAACCTTTTTGCTTTAATTTTAATCTCATACCTATTTTTTACAGCACCGCTGAAAATTAAAAAAAATCTATATCTCAAAATATTAAAACATGTCCTAAGATAAATCAAAAAAGGACGTATAATACAGAAATTGAAGAACTATCTTCATTCATGCACTTAACACTTGGTTGGGGCTCCTTAAAAGACTTTTTTTAAATTACTGCATCAATGCATACAGTATATACAGTAACATACAGTACTGTAGAGGCGAACTGCCTGTGGCACTACTGAGATGTTATTGAAGACCAGGTTGCTTTGATAGCAGCCCCAAGACTTTCAGCTTTAATTCAAGAGGCTTGAAAGAAGTGTGGCATTAAAAATTCAGGAATTACATACGCCCTGATTTCTGAGTGCTCGTAAATAATGGAATAAACTAATACAAATACAAACATTAGGATTGCCTTTAATACTCATTTGCAATCAACCACTGCCTGAAGTCTGGAAAACATGGAAATGACCATATTACTGTAGGTGTGAGCTGAGATTCCTCTCTTGAGATGCTTTGCCAGGCCTTTACTGCAGCTGCCTAATCTGGCCTAAGTCTAATCTGGCCTCTCTGTTCTTGAGAGTTACCAGTGGTTTACGACTGGTTGTGAAGCATCCGTATTTACTCCACAAAGACTGTAGACTTTGACAATGAAATGCCTACCCCTTCAAGGGTGTTCTTGGCTTGGCTGGATGCTGTAAAAGGATTCTTCTTCATTCTAGACAGAATTATGCAGTGATTCACTCTAGTTCGTTCCAGGCCTTGTGCCTTTGCTGAGCTTGCCTTTTTAAGAATGGCCCAAACTGTTGTGTTTGCCACTCCCAACGTTTTTACTATCTCTCTGATGGGTTTATAAATGTTTTTCTTTTAGCCCTAATGGTGGTTACCTGCACTTGGACCACCTGCACAGGCACCTCGCACTATTTTGTACATTTTTTAAAGGAATATTTTTCATTGTTTCAATTTTTTTGTTGTTTCTATTTTTATTTTATAGAATTATTTCTTTTGTTTCTTCTGTTATTTGCACAAAGTAGGAGCGGTTCAGAATACATTTCAATGCGTGTTGTACTTGTATAACTATGCAAGTGACAAATAAAGAATTTTGAATCTTGCATGTTGAGAGTTCGAGCGAACAGCTACAAAATGCAAATGTAACACTCAGAACCACCTCCAGGGATTTTATCTGCTTGATAAGTCATGGACTAGCAAGGAAACAGGGCCATACCTGGCCATGCAACTGCTTGTCAGCCTTTTGTTCCATTATTTATGAGCCTCTCAAAATGTGTATGTGTATGAAAATGGCGGAATGGTTAATGCCACACTTTTGTCAATGTCCTTGAATTAAACCTGAAAGTCTTAACTTTGCTCCCATCGTTGGTGTTTCATTGCAAATTCAGTGTTCAGAAATCTCAGTCATTTCAGCCATTTTCAGTTCCTACTTCTTACAGAAACTCAGATGTACAGTCGATAGAGTTCAGGCCAGGTGACTGTCTCAGCCAGACAAAAACTTTCCACTCTTTGCACTTAAGAAACAAGCTACTATTAAACTATACTGTATGCTATTTGTGTGATGGGAAGTGTTATTATCTACCTTACCTTGTCTGTAAAAGTCCTTCTAGAACCACATAATTTGCTGGATAATAAGCCAAGTGCAAAAAACAGATCCAGAATCAACCCTATTTCTTGCTTGTTAAGTTGCACTACTGATGCAACAAGACAAGCCACATGCCATCTGCCAAATGTCCAAGAAGCCTTGGCTTTCCTAAAATATTGAATTTTATAAACAAATTGAACAGATTGAATTTGTATAAACAAATTCAATCTTACATTCAATAATTTAATCACATAATAAACATTTATGTTCCAAATTCAATACAATAAAATATAGAGACAAAAGAAAATGTTCTGACACTATGTACTTACAAACTAACCTGTAATATCCAGTTATATACAGTAATATACAATTTATCCAGGTTTGGTGGTCATATCAGATATCAACATATCAACCTGGCTTTACGACGCGGGAGATTTTGATTTCTCAATAAAATAGAAAATGTACTAGCTTTGTTATAACGTCCATGAATGTATTATGCATTATGTATATGGGGATTACATCAATGAAAAATGAATGAAGGGAATTTACAACATTGCAAATACAAAAACTCTGCGAAATGTAAAAGAAATATAGACACCTAGGTACTGTTATAACTTGTATTGCTAAAACAGTAATCAAATAGCATGCACTTATAAAGCAATATGAACAAATGCCCAAGGCCTCCTTAAGTGGTGGCTCAGGTATCACTACAAGAACATGTCTGCTCATCCATTACTGTTTGAATAAAACTGTGAGTTTTATACAGTGTGTATATACTGTACATACACTGTATAAAACGGTTATATTTTTTTAAATATAATGTTTTTTTAATTTAAGAGAGATTATCTTCCCTCTGTTATATCTCCATTTCTAATACATGCTCAATTGTCTAGGACTACACTAAAGCAGCCTCAGGTCTAAAATACCAACTGAACGTTGATGTTAATATAAAGAGGCTTTGCAGATGTGATTTCGAGAGCTCGATATTTCAGCAGTGACCCCTGGCAGTCTGCAGCAGAGTACAGACTGAGCACTGTCGTAAATTGCTTCAGAGAGCAGGAGCACTCAGACGACACATGCTCAGTTAGAAAAGGCCAGATGTGAGCTGAGACTGTTATTATACTGTAGATCTTATCTGTGTTTTATACTTTTTAATGACATTCAAAGTTGACTGACCTTTCAGTGAGGAACACAAGTCTAATAAAAAATTATTAAAGGCTCACATCTAATTGGTGATACAAAAATGCCAATCAGGATGCTGTAATGATGACTCTAGACCAACAGACCATACATGGTGTCTACTGCCAATTTAATATAAAGTTATAATATCCACATAAACTCAGATAGTGTAATATGGAATTTGTGGAGTCTGCCTCTCTGCATACCGAACATTCATATGCACATGCTGAATGCATTTACAGCTACTGTACGCAGCTTATCACAAACTCATCCAAACAAAATGCACAGGACCAGCAAACAAAAACAGACTGACACAGAGTAAAAAACAAACACAATTAAACTAGTTGTGTGTATTTATAAGAGGGTTTGACCGCATGCATCGGTTTTGGGTGGGGAGGTGGTATATGTAGGGTGGTCTACATTAATTGGGATTACAGAAACATGCAACACCTTTTTGGGTTTGGCTCCTCGCTGCACACTCAGGGGAAGGAGGAAGAGGCGAGAGGTCAAAGGTCAGTCAATCGGAGTGTTGTCAGAGGAAGTGGAATGCACACACATATACATACCACACTGACCCTCTCTGTTTTGTTTTTGGGAAAGAGCTAAGGAGAGCCCAATAGAAAGTACATGAATGTGTGTACTGGTGGAATTTAAGATGCAATATACTGTAGTCAGCTCTCTAAATATTGACACCCTTCATGAAAATTTGAAATAATGAATAAAGAAACAACAGAAATCACACAGTGATATCCCGAGCTTAAAGACAAAGTGACAGAACATGATTTAACTTTCTCTGTTTGTATTGGATAAAGCAGATATTGGAGGTGAACAAATGAATTTCCAATGTGCAGTCCAATGCCTTGAGAGCTTTGTATCTGATCCCTATTCCTGTCCTCATTGATGCATTTTAATCAGCTTTATACTCTTGGGTTTGATCACATGGCCTTCCCTTATGGGTTCAGCCCACAGGGGTTTTTACTAAAGTTCATATTATATTGTTATAAAACATTGATTTCATGTTTCTGCAGTCATGTTGTTTTGTATAGACAATGCCAACTGAATATTTTCTGACTGTTTCAAGTTTTCTACATTTTTTTATGTTCACACTCATCTTAAAATGGATTTAAATCCTTTTTTCCCCTCAACCTTCTACACACAATACTCCACAATGACAATAGCAGGTGTTATAGCTTATAAATACTGAAATATTCCGTTTACATAAAGGAAATCATTTGGTTAAAGCGCCTTTGGAAGCAATAATAACCTCTGCTTGTGAGTGATGTTATAAGCTTGGCACATAAGCTTGGCCCAGAGAGGCTCCACTGGGTTCAGGTCCAGACTCTGGCTAGACCACTTCAGGACTTTCACAAAGCTGTTCTGAAGCCATCATTGTGTTTTCCTGGTATTATAGGGCGTTGTCTTGTTGAATGGGCCATTGTCTTGTTCAACCACTCTGGAGACGGGGCTCAGGACAGCTCTTTATTTTTTAATTAATTCTCTCTATATACTTACTAGTCTCACAGTTGCAGAAAAAAACTTTCCCACAACATGATGCTGCCACCACCATGTTTGATTGTAGGACTGGTTTTAATAAGGTGATGCCTGGTCACCAAAAAGTAAAATTTTTCATCAGGGGCATTTTGACAAACTTCCATCAAACTGTGATGAGCCTTTTAGTGAGGAATGTAGGCCACTCTACCATAGAGGCCTGGTTGGTGGAGTGCTGCAGTGATGGCTCTCCTTCTGTAAGTCTCTGCAATCTCCAAAAGAGAATTCAGGATCTCATTTCTAGTGAACCTTTAGGTTCTTAGTTACCTACCTGACCAAGGCCACCATTACTCAGTTTGGCCGGGTAGCCAGGTCTGTGTAGACTGTTGGTTGTTCCAAATCCCTTCCATTTGAGAATGATGGAGGCTCCTGTGCTCTTAGGCACTTTCAATGCTGCAAATATTTTATTGTATCCATCCCCAGATCTCACAGGTCTACACAAAATTCTCTCTTAGTAGCTTTGTTTTCACTGACATGCACCATCTACTGTGAGACCTTTACAAAGACAGATACTGTAGGTGTCTTCAATTATGCACAGGTGGACTCCAGTCAAGTTGCAGACTTGAAAAAAGGATTTGAATCAATTTAAATATGTGAAATAATTTTTTTTTAGAAAACTTTAAAAGGGTCTGAAAACTTTCCGTCAGAACTGTTTTGGGGTAATTCTTTTTTAAAGAAACAGGTGCTGTCAAGTATAAAACCAATGTGGTTTTCACTATTTTAAAGAAAGAATTTGTTTATTTTTTTGTTTTTCTTTACAAAAAAAAATTCTCTTGAAGGGTTTCAATATTATTGAATGCATGTGAGAGGTAAATGATTAAACAACTTGCATACCTTCATACAGTACAGTTTTTCTCAATTGCTTACACATTGCTCAGAAACAATGACAAAGCTCCCAAATTCTCCATTGTATATACTTCAAAACTTTACACATTTTGCAACCCCTTGTACTGTATATTGTAAAGTTCATCTTAAAAAAAGTATTCACAATACAATTCCAGTCACACTTACCACGTGAATTTCACACACAAAAAACACTACACTGATCACTTGAGATGATAGCTGTTACAGTATGTGAGCTGATGGCATTGTTGTAGAAAATTATTTACTGATTTATTTATTATTTAATTTTTGCATGGTAAAAAAGTATATAAATGTATGAATAAACAGAAACATTTGGGATAACAATGGTCACTCTATAAAGACAACAACACCGGACCCTTCTTTTAATGTCTTATTGGCCAGAGCATGTAGTGTTACAATGCACATGCAAAGTTAGCACAAGGAAATTATGGCTTAAGGCATGGTTAATTCATGTAAATGAATTTCATTTGTTGCCTTTTGAAATAATAAGTCTTCCTATCTATCCTTTTACCTCTAGATCAATCCCTAGACAATTTTTCCCCTCATTCTGTTTCTGCTGACTTTTTTTCCAGTATACAATGGTATACAGAATACTAGTTAAAAAAAGAGAGATTTTATTATAAAATCTGTAATTAGAGTTTGAGCAGTTTAATAAGAATTTTGCAAAATAAATGCGACCCTGTCTGTGAAAATCGTCCTTAAGGCTGTTTTTGTGAGTTATTGTTTACTACATAAAATCATATGTAGAATCACAAAACCATTAATTCAGGAGGGTTTTTACAGACAGGGTCACAAATAGTGTGTGTAGAGTGTGTGATGAGAGTCATTCAGAGTAAAAATATGTTCAGAGTTTTGTGGTAATGGCTAAGCTAAAAAAATCCTAAACATCAATCTTAGCATTCTTTAATAGCAATTTAAAATTTTTAATGTGTAAGCATTTTTTTCATGAAAAACAGCAGTAATGCTTATTCTAATAAGGTGTGTAATACTATAAAACAAAAACAAACTCGTACAATGATAAATGTTAGCTGTCAGTGAATGATGAGCAATATTGGACCTGTAACAATAACCCCCTCTGGTGGATAAAACAGGTAACAAAATCCACTTTCTTTGTATGCCATAGACACTAAAGCCCATTCAATCAAAAGACAGAAAGAATGATCAGGTTCCATTAAGCAGCAGCACACACAGACTTCTTCAAAAGTATTGGAATGGCAAGGCCAGTTCATTTAAGCGACTTCAGTAAGAGTTTTAAAGTGACATCAGAATATAGAATACACAAATGAAATGGCCTTGCCGTTCCAATACTTTCCAATACTTTCACAGGGCGCTGTGTATGTATAACCCAAACACATGCATATGCAAAAACACAATGTGGGTTTTTATTTTTAATTTTCATAAGACCTGGCACTCACCACTTTATTGGACTTGGGAGCCTCCAGAATCTCTGTGGAGAAATGCAAGGTACAAAGACTAAAAAACCTGTAAAGCTCATATGCATCAAATTTGAAACAAAATCTGCATAACTACAAATGCCTGCAAAAAGAAACTCACCCCTCTTTAGAACTTTAGATGTGGCAGCTTCAGGAGTGTCAGGTGATGTTGTGTCTGCGCCATCATCCACCAACTGGATCTACATTAAAATGGCAGGAAAAGTTGCATAGCTTCCAACTTATCTTACAATACATGTTGTCTTAGAATGTCAGTAGTGTCAACAATTTGTTTACCTGTGACTGCCGCACAAATATCCCATGGTTCTCAATGCAGGTGAAGTAGCGCTTGCCTTGCACAGTACCATCGTTCTTGCCTCTGGCCTCCTCCAGGATGACTCCCACCCATTTCCCAGATGCAAAGAGTGTATTGCCAATGTAGGCCACAGTGCCACGATGACCTTTTCCAATGACCTCCACCACAGAGCCCACCTTCACTGGCCGTGCTCCTCCATCAGAACTCATCCTGCTGCTGCCACTGCTAGTGGTCTGAGAGATGGGCAGGAAGAGAGAAAGAGATACAAACAGGGGCATTTGAGGACAAGACAGGAAAAGGTGTCTGAAGTCTGTTAATTAAACTAAATTGCATTGTTCGTTCGTAAATACTGTATATTCTATATAAGATAATAAAGATAATAAATGTCATATTTGCTCTGCGAGAAGTAGTACTAACCAGCACTACAGTGCAGAAATTATCAAATCATATTCTCAATTTCAATTTCAGTTCAAAGTCTGAATAGGACTGTACAAATCCAGCTCATTTAGACACATCTCAAAGAAAGTGGTCCAAATACCTGCTTTCATCTCATAGCACACGGATACACAACCAGAAAAAGTGGCCATTCTTCAGAGATGTGCTCCATATTCATTTTCTGCTCAGGTACACCTTTTTTTGTTGTTGTGCCAAGAGCAAGAGCAAAGGGACATTCAAAAATTATATTCAGGAAAGCTACAAGCTCGCAGAACGTCTCAGAAAGCATATGCATGTTTTATAATTTCATTATTTTATAACTTATAAGCAAATGAAGATGATATCTATGTAACATTACTAATAGATACAGCTGAAGTTTACATACATGTTTAAGTCATTAAAACTCCATAGATTTCATGTTGATAAACTATAGTTTTGGCAAGTCATTTAAAACATCTACTTTCTGCACGACACAAGTAATTTATCCAACAATCTTTTACAGATTGATTATTTACTTCCTTTAATATAAAATTCCAGGAAGTCAAAATTTATATACACTCAGCTGACTGTGACTTTAAACAGCTTGGAAAATTCCAGAAAATTACGTGATGTTTTAGAAGCTTCTGATAGATTAATTGACATAATTTTAGTCAATGGACCTATGGATACATTTTTAAACTCAGTGCCTCTTTGTTTGAGCACTGCAGAAATACTGTGTACCCTCTAGATCTAGGTCATCTTAGTGATGAGATCACTAAGTGCAAATACCAAATGCCGTAAGATACCACTTCCATCTGTACATATAATACAATGCAAGTATCATACAATTAAGGAAAGAAACATGTTTTGTCTCCTAGAGACTTGAGTAGGAAAAGTACAAATCAATTCCAGAACATTGATTCATCCAGTGTGAAGACAGTGGATGAATCAGGTACAAATGTTTCTATATCCGCAGTAAAACAAGACTGATATCAACGTAACCTGAAAGGCTGCTCAGCAATGATGATGACACTGCTCCAAAACTGCCAAAAAAGACAGACTATGATTTGCAGCTGCACGTAGAGTGTCCTCTGGTCTGATGAAAGAAAAATGTAACCGTTTGACCATTATTGGTCATATAGGAAAAAGGGGGAAAGTCAAAAAACACTATCACAACCATGAGGCACAGGGGAGGCAACAGCATGTTGTAGGACGTGCTCCATGTGGAACTGGTGGCATCATGAGGAAGAAAGATTACATGAAAATAATGCAGCAACATCTGAAGATATCGGCCAGGAAGTTAAAGCTTTACTGTATAGTGAATGGCTTTTCCAAATGGACCATGACCCCAATCATACTTCCAAAGTTGTGGCAAAATGACTTAAGTACAATAAACCAATTCTCAATCAATCCAATCACCACAATCCAATACAAAATATGTAGACTGAACTGCAAAAGCATGTGCAAGTGAGGTGACCTACAAACCTGACTCAGTTACACCAGTTCTGTCTGGGAATGGTCTAAAAGTCCAGCAACTTATTGTTCACAGTATTCACAGTATTCTAACATTTCATATTCTGAAAATAAAGTAGTGATCCTAACTGATCTAAGACAGGGTATGTTTACTAGGATTAAATGTCAGGTGTATGTAAACTTGTGACCTCAACTGTATACAGTATGATTAACTGACAGTAGAACACGAGTGCAGAAATCAGGTTAATTACCTTTTGATCATGAATTCACACAGTATATGAATATGCAAAGGTGACTGAACCTAACTTGAGAATACGAATTACTAGACAAAAAGAAAGACATAAGTTTTTTTTTTTTTAATCTAACTTCTTCAGGAAAGGAGACAATGAGTTACGACAGTGACTCAGCAAATACTGGAGGTGAATAAAAGAAAAGAGAAAGTGTCAACTGTTTTATGACTAAGCAAAAAATGGTCCTTTCACTGAAGCAACTAAATAATTAAAGGCATAAAACACAGGTGCGCTATGTCATACATGTTTCATATCTGTTTCGTTTAACAGTTTATTGTACAGTATGTGTGTGTCTGTGAGTCTTTGTATAACTGGTAAAAAAAAAAAAACGTTTTGCTGCAAACGTTCTTTTTTAACGTTTTGCTGCATGGGTAAATTTAGCATGTGTGTGAGCGCGCACGTCTGTCTTTAAGACTGTGTGATCAACAGACACATTGAGATAGTTCATGAAACACGTATTAACATAGAGACACAGACACTGACACACACAAAAGAAAATCCATACCTTCAGGATACCTAACTATAATATTTTCTACTTCACTGTAATGATATAAAAGCTCATTATACCATCCACATGCAAGTTTTGGAAGCTACTGGACAATTTTTTTTTTTAAACCGGCTAAAAATATAAGCATGGAAAGGGCCTTAGAAGAACAATACAGGCTGCCGATAATTTGCATGAGGGTTTAGACACTAGGCTTGTAAAACACCGTAACCACTTTCAACGACGTTAAAATAAAAATAATTTTTATGAGATATAAAAGAAACAAATGACTGGTACACACACACACCTCTTAACTGAATGCTGAATTCAATAACAGATTATTTAACTCTGGATCCGAGAAATGATATCGCTTGGTGACATCATCATGTGTCATTTCAGTACACTTCCGGTCATGCTATGCAACCTAAGAGAACATAATAGCAGTCTGATGTTACTCTTCTGCCAAAAACAAATCCCCTCAGAGACAAGGAATCCTCACTATCCATTATTATTATATATCACAGAGATGCGGCTTTCCTTTATCTTGCATAACAGAAATAACAGACGCTAGGTATTCATTGTATTCGTGTAATTGTTTACCTGTTTGTCACTCACCCTGCTGTAAGTGTTCCTCTTCATTTGAGACATGCCGCTTCAGTGTAGCTGATGACTCCCTGCACTTCTCTAGACACCAGTATTGTCTCTAACCCTCTGTCTCCCTCTGACACAATCCCTACCTCCCCTGTCTTCCATCACACATCCCCCTGTCTCTTCTCTCCATCCCTGTGATGGCTGGATGACACTTGCTGTCTGCTCTTGGTCCAGCAGAAAGGAGCCTGATCCAGGAGAAGGCCAGCACTGATGCTTGATGCTCACTGATGAGCAGAGAATCACCGCATACAGCCTCGAAAGCTAAATATGGGTGTGAATAGGAGCGGTCTAGGAGGTCTTGTCTATTAGGGTGAGCAGTGCATATGGATGTATAGTGTGTATCCAGTGCTGGTGGGGGAGTGTGTGTGTGTGTGTGTGTGTGTGTGTGTGTGGAGAGCACTGCTACTGCGCTAGTGTCTGTGCTTTCTGTGCGCGAGCCATAGACTCAGTGCTGGGTCCTAAAGCCCTCCATTACTCTCAAGCTTGTACATCTTAATAAAAGGATACTATACATGAAGCTCTGTCGGAGCCCAAATTAATCTTTGGAAATGTGTATTCACGCAGATGAGCACCCAAACACAGATATACCTATAACAGCGTAACAGAATATTTTTTTTATGAGGACTTTGTCAGAACTGCACTTTAGAGCTAAACACTGAGTTTCTGTCTATTAAAAACAGCCATTTGACAACTTAACTTGTCATCCAGCCATCACGGCAATCATTGCCATAGCTAGGCATGCCTACTGTCTGGACATGCAGAAATAACTAAATTATAGCATAGTAATAAAACATGTATAACAGTACATTCTTCTTATTACCACAACTCTTCTACCTGCCTCTCAAAAGTCCTAAAAAAATAGGCCTTAAAACCCCTGCCCTGACATTTTATTCATTTATATTTATGCGGCAGCATTATGATGCAAATCTTAAAATGAACTTTAATAAATTGCTGCTAATAGTGCATTCTGGTTGTACTGTTCTATAAGTGTTAATCTTTGCTTTTCCTTCCATGTGATTCATTCTTCTGAGATACAGTATTAGAACACATAATAGTCCTATAACCTAATCTAGACACGTAACCGTGCTCTTTTATCGTGCTGAGATCATTTCACCCTGCCAAAGAAATCACATGGAGGTAAGGTCTTACGTCGTTCTTTTTCCCATGCTGTTAACGTGAATGACAGTGAATGTAATCAATAGGAAAGGTCACTTTAAGGCATCGAGCTGGAGGAAGGTGGCCTCCCTATTCAGCCTTTCTCTTCTGCTGCAGGCCCGCTTCAATGTGACGCAGCGCTTAACAAAAAGCCAAAGAGACAGAGCAGTGTGCAACCTCAGCTGACGAAAGTTCCACACTCACACACACACAAAGGATTAGCATACTTTATAAGCTAAAACTGCAATGCTGTACAGCATTGAATTTTATGCAAAGGAAACTAGGAAGAGGTGAAGCACAATCACTAATCACAGTATGATTCAGAATCTGATGGGAACCTCGACTGCCTTCTGTCTCATAACATATGCAGTAACCAGCAATATTGCACCATTATTACCACTGCTGTAATGTACGCATGTTACTAATGCACCCTCTTATTCCCTGGACAAATCTCCAGCTAAGTAGGTCTTCCATTTAGACAGACATCTTAATGACAGGAACTAAAACCCATTCCAAGTACTGCAGGAAGAGGAGGACTGATCAGACCAGCTGATTGGACATGAGGGAGTAATCAATAGAGAGAGCAGGAAAAGGGATTCAAATTGAAATTAAGATCAAAACAGCACAAACAGAGTGAGAACAGATTATTCTGTAAAAAAGCTCCTTTCTTCACACCTATTCATATGAGCATGTGCGTGCTGAAGCCCCACTTCATTGAAGCCAGATTATTCAGATTAAATAATAATAATTATTATAATAATAATAAAAGCTATTATGCCTTAATCTCTTTTGCTAGGCTAAGTAGACAACAAACTGAAAAACTGCAATTCTTCTTCTTTGTGATAGTTCTCAAGTGAACTTTAATAAGGAGTCCATTGAGTTTATGTTGATGTGTTTCTGAATTTGCTGTATTGCTTTTGGCGTACAGGTCACCAATCAAATGTTCCTTTTGGATGCAAAGAATAATCAATTATCCAATTAACCTTTTTTTTCTTGGGCTTTTTTTGTTTGTTTTTTACTTTATCCTGAGGGTCGCCACATCGGATTACTCAACTCTCAAGATCAGCAATCCAGAGTCTCAACTGACTAGCCACCAATGCCCCATCCAATAAACCAAAAGAATCCTTAAATAGATAATGTAGTCATTTGGTAGCCACTTTTATCCAGAACTACTTAAATTTACATATTTACATGGCTTTGCTTAAAATCAGCCCTGGTGACTCTCTGGAGATCCTGAAATGTTACACGTTACTTCTGTATGAAACTGTTTTCGCTTGGGAAAATGATAGAAGATGCCTTTACAACTCCTACAAATATGTCTTCCAAACTTCTGTGTTACATTTTCACCAGGGAAAGTGAAAGGAAGTACCTTTACAACTCACTACATCTTTTAAACTAGTAAGACCAGAGCTACAATCCTCTACAGTATACGCTCAGTTATAGAAGTGTTTGCCTTGAAATATAATATTTAAGATAGATTCTAGGGGTTAAAATATCCTAGGGGATAAAAGTACACTGTAGACCTCCAGTGATCTATGGCACCCTCTGTATGTTTGAGGGGAATTTACACTGCATGTAGTGTGGGGAAAATAAGTTATCCGTGTTTGAATTGTGTGAATGTGTGTCTGAATGATGCCCTGTGTCCCACTCAGGGTGTGTCCCTGGCTTGAATCAGGAATAGGGTCCGGCTTTACCGCCACCCTGATCAGGATAGAACACTTACTGGAGATGAATGAATGAACAAATAGACTAGCTTCCTAGTTGATTTCTGCCTTTTTTTTTAACCACCACTCCCCTCCTCCTCCTCCTCCTCCTCCACCTCCACCCAAAAAACAGAAATATGTTGTGTTTCTATGCCCTCTACAGGCTGTTTAGGGAACTGTATGAAGAGATTTCTTTATTTTCTTGTTTTTCACAAATGTAAAAAAAATTTACGTTCGAATATTAAAATAATTAACCTCGACCATAAAAATAAAAGTCACTTAAGCTGACATCATCGTTCTTAATACGTCATGGGTTAACAAATAATGAACATGTTGTACTTGTGGATAAAAGACCCTGAGAATGCACCTGTCTCCTGAATCACTCTTCTGTGGAAAGGGAAATAAAGTCACAGTCCGTAATCCAAGACAGAGAAATTAAAGCTTTAGCTAAAAACAAACATATGTGACAGACAGCATCTCCGTCAGCCAGCGCCTATCTGTGAACTGGACCGAACTGGACTGTGAGTTCTCTCTCTCTCTGTGTGAGACAGCACCCATTGTTCATGCTATTTATTCCAACTTACCCCGCTGCTTTAGACCAGGTTATATATGGAGGTATAGCGCTGTGTTCATTCACACACACACACACACACACACACACAGACAGACTGACTGAAGATGTGACAGCTCGTCAGGCTACTTCCGGTGCCGCTCTGCGTCAGAGACCCGCACTGAGTAAACACGTCCACAACAAACCAGGAGTCTCCCGAGCAGCACTGAATATTAAATCTGGGAGGAGTTTCTGCTAACGCTACATAGTTACATTGTTGCACTATGCTGCGCTCTGATTGGCGGAAAAACTCACCCGATAAAAGTGCATCTTAAAAAGAAAAAACCTGAATTTCATGTACAAAAAAAACTTTATTTAAAAAGTGAAATAGTGAAATATTTCAAGCCTTCTTGTTTTAATTTTGATGCTTACTGCTTAAGCACTGTAAGGGTCAGGGTTCTATTCCCGCCTTGGGGTCTGTATTCATGGAGTTTGCATGTTCTCCCCGTGCTTGGTGGGTTTCCTCCAGGTACTCCGGTTTCCTCCCACAGTCTAAAGACATGCAGATTAGTATATAGAGAAAAGCGGAATAGGCGATGCATGAGTGAGTGAGTGATTATAGCTTACAGCTCATGAAAATCCAATATCTCAAAATATAGAATTTACAATATAAAAAAAAATCTAAATCAATAATAATATTTAAAAAAAAAAATTACAATATGAAATGTCCAACTTCTGAAAAATGTGTCTATTGATGCACTCAGAACTTACAGGTCAGGGTTCCTTTAGCATGAATTACTCCATCAATATCTCATGGCATATAGAGGCAAGGGTGTTATTTTCAGTTGGTTTTACACATAGTTGGTTCATAATATAATCAAGAAGCTATTGAAATTAATATTGAAAATGTTTTTGCAAATCTAATAGTTGTAGTTAGTAGCAAAAATAGACTGGTTTATAGTACAATTGGTATTACATATGTAGCTCACATAATCAGTAGGCTATTGACTTTTAATCATATATCATTCTCAAAATAAATATCTAAAAATGTAAAACTGATTTTTAAAGATCTAATGGATGTAGTTAGTAATAATACATTGGATCAGTGCTATTGGTGCCGTTTGGTTTACATGTGCAACTTACTCACTGATCACCTATCCTGTATACACGATAGCGGGGGGCCTGGAGTCTATCCCAGGAGACCTAGGGCATGAGGCAGGGTACACCCTGGACAGGGTGGCAATCCATTTCAGTACACACATACACACACTCATACGTGCATTCACGCACTACGGACAATTGGGGAATGCCAAGTAGCATAATCTGCATGTATTACTGGGGGAGGCAACTGACCAAGCGCGAGGGGTCCATGCAAACGAGACAAGAGGTGGAAATCAAACCTGGACCTCAGAGGTGCAAGGCGACAGTGCTAACCACAGTGCTAACTACTAATCACTGTCAGCCACCACATGTGTAAATTCTATAGCAAAAAAGGGTGTTGAATTTAGATTCTTTAATTATGTACTACTTTGCACTTATACTTTTAAAATGCATATAGCTTAATGCATAACTTTACAATAAAACATTTGTTAACGTAATTGTTTGATTGTTTGATATTATGCAAAATATTACATGATAAAGTGTTGATAACCACTGTTTCTGTAAGATTAGCACCAGCAGACTTTGATAGCAGCAGACAAATGCCTTGATGATGTTAGAGGTCAGAGAAAAATGTCCAGACTGGTTCGAGCTGAGCCGTTAGAAAGGCAACATAAAGTAACCCAAATAACATATTGTTACAATCGCGGTATGCCAAAGAGCATCTCTGAATGCACAACACATCAAACGCTGAAGTTGATATATACACAGGTGCATCTCAATGAATTAGGATATCATCCAAAAGTTTGATTACATCATCATACAACCCCGAATCAGAAAAAGTTGGGACAGTATGGAAAACGCAAATAAAAAAAGAAAGTAGTGATTTCTAAATTTACTTTGACTTGTATTTCATTGCAGACAGTATGAACACAAAATATTTCATGTTTTGTCTGGTCAACTTCATTTCATTTGTAAATATACATAATTTCCTGTCATTCAGACCTGCAACACATTCCAAAAAAGGTTGGGAGCAATTTAGGGCTAGTAATCAGGTAAATTGGTTAAATAATGATGTAATTTCAAACAGGTGATGTCAAGAAGTGATTGTAATTATGATTTGGTACCTTTCTAGCAGCATCCAAGAAAGGTCTAGTCCTTTTACGAGCAAAGATGGGCAGAGGATCGCCAGTTTGCCAACAAATACGTGGCAAAATTATTGAAATGTTTAAAAACAATGTTCCTCAAAGAAAGATAGGAAGATATTTGGATATTTCACCTTCAACAGTACATAACATAATTAAAAGATTCAAGGAATCTTTTAGAAATTTCTGTGCGTAAAGGACAAGGGCGCAAGCCTAAGCTGGACAACCATGATCTCCGATCCCTCAGGCGGCACTGCATGAAGAATCGTCATTCATCTGTAAGCGATATCACCACATGGGCTCAGGAGTACTTTGACAAACCTTTGTCAAGGACCACAATACGTAGTCACATCCACAAATGCCAGTTAAAACTGTTCTGTGCCAAAAAGGAAGCCTTATGTTAACAGTGTCCAGAAGCGTAGTCGACTTCTCTGGGCTCGGAGGCATCTGGGATGGACCATCACACAGTGGAAATGTGTACTGTGGTCAGGTGAATCAGTATTTCAGGAATTTTTTGGAAGAAATGGACGCAGTGTACTCCGGACCAAAGAAGAACAGGATCATCTAGACTGTTACCAGCAACAAGTCCAAAAGCCAGGGTCTGTCATGGTATGGGGTTGTGTCAGTGCCCTTGGCAAAGGTAACTTGCACTTCTGTGATGGCACCATTAATGCTGAAAAGTACATAGAGATTTTGGAGCACAATATGCTGCCTTGAAAAAGACATCTTTTCCAGGGATGCCCATGCATATTTCAACAAGACAATGCAAATCCACATTCTGCACACATAACAAAGTCCTGGCTGTGGAGGAAGAGGATACTGGTACTTGACTGGCCTGCCTGCAGTCCCGACCTGTCTCCAATAGAGAATGTGTGGCGCATTTTGAAGCGCAAAATGCGACAACGAAGACCCCTTACTATTGCCCACCTTAAGACTTGTTTGCAGGAAGAATGGGACAAAATATGTGTTTATTTCTTTTAATTGTTATGATTATGGCTTACAGCTAATGGAAACACAGAATTAGAATTCAGTGGGGCAAAAAAGTATTTAGTCAGCCACCAATTGTGCAAGTTCTCCCACTTAAAAAAAAAGAGAGGCCTGTAATTTTCATCATACGTATACCTCTACTGTGAAAGAAAAAATAAGAAAAAAAATCCAGAAAATCACATTGTAGGATTTGTAATGAATTAATTGGTAAATTCCTCTGTAAAATAAGTATTTGGTCACCTACTGTACAAACAAGCAAGATTTCTGTCTCTCACAGACCTGTAACTTCTTCTTTCAGAGGCTCCTCTGTCCTCCACTCGTTACCTGCATTAATGGCATCTGATTGAACTCATTATCAGTATTAAATTCAATTCAATTCAATTTTTATTTGTATAGCGCTTTTAGCAATTGTCATTGCCTCAAAGCAGCTTCAAACAATCAAAAATAATTATTTAAGTTTGTATGGAATGTGAATGTGTATAAATCAAAATGGTCAGTTTGTCCCTGATGAGCAAGCCGAGGGCAACGGTGGCAAGGAAAAACTCCCTGAGATGGTAATAGGAAGAAACCTTGAGAGGAACCAGACTCAACAGGGAAC
>JAQQZT010000039.1:21707775-21731856 GCA_030068275.1 Clarias platycephalus | reverse complement strand
TTGCGACACTGACCTATAGATGACCAGGAGGGCGCCTGCCAAATGTCATTTAGCTGCCAGTAGAGGCTACCCATGGTGTGACCTTCACCCTTAACAACGTCACTCCGACTGCGGCGGTAAAATTCTGTCTCCACTTTTACACACTGTGCCTGCATGACCTGCACAGACCAAACATAATGTTTGTGTATATTGTTTTGCTTCTGTAGTTTATCACTGATACTAAAATAGATGCAATATTTTGGCTTGTATTGTCACCTGGGAAATATATACAGTGTCTCTGTATCTTTGGCTGAGGTCTGTGTTGTTGGGAAGGACGTAATGCAGTGATGCTTGTTGAAGAATCTGCACATTTCCAGATTCATGGTGCTGTCGATGTTGTGAAAACTCGCTGTTGAAATCCCAGTCTGTATTTACTGATACCTGTTATAAAATATACATTAACAGAGTAGATGAATGCATAGGCATTCAGTGTAGGCACATGTGTATCCAGAAGCTCTACCTTACTGATGGTGGACATCGAGGGCCAGGACTGAAAGCCGTACTCAGAGGCCAAGCGTGTGCGGGGAAACGTCTTCCAGTCCCAACAGTCAGTATTATAGCTGTAGAAGTGGACGTCTCCATAATGAGTGTCGTAGGGGTCCTGGGCCACCCAGCCTTCTTTCTCAGACTCCACACCATTGGTTGGGCTAGACACCAGGAAGGGTCTTGTGCTGTCCTCCTAAAATGAAAAGAATTCTCCAGTGACTCACACACAAAACAGTGAAAGAGGAATCAATTCCCAGTCTATTGAGTGGTGCAGTTACAGACAAACAGAACAAAAAAGCCTTCACGAGATCGCAAGTTCTGATGATTCTACAGCTAGTCATGGCTGGAAGTAAATGCGAGCAAAATTGGCCTTACTATCAGGGAGGGAGGAGTTACATACTCTCTCTCCCCTGTCAATCACAGCGATACTAGCCAACCATGGGCATCTGTGAGATCATGCATGCAAAACCCCACAACCCAGGAGGTGTGAGCAACATTTCTAACGACTAAGTCTGACCATGTTTATAGTGAGTATAATGTTTTCTATAACCCCCAGAGAAAAACAATGGAGGTGTCCTCATAGGTCACTTGATAAAAGAAGAGGAAAATACCTAGAGAATTGCATTTTATTAATTAAACATGCTACTGTACCTATTGCTATTTGTTGTTCTTGACAGAAGATCATCTGTTTCTATGATTATCAATAATCACGGATAAAATAAAATGTTATATTAATATTACTTAGTCTTATAATTATAGTATATTACTTGTTTTCTGAAAGCCAGCTTTCCCATATTATACCACAGACACCAACTGGAAAGGGGAAAATCCATGTAGCAACAATCAACTACGTCTTTTCAAACTGTTCATCATGCAGGAAAGTGCTATTTCTGCATTTATAATATACTCATTTAGAGTTTATAGTCTGTGTACAACTCTCAAGCCCCTTGCACTCACAAAAAAAATATTTTTCATTCCTCTCAAAATTATATTTTTATTTCTGTGGGCTTTCATGTTAAGAAAACTAGATTAGATTAAATAAATTAAGAACCATTCATACTTTTGTTAGTTCTTCTCACCTGTAGTATAATCTCTTTGATATTTTTTACATATAGTTGAACGTAGTCCTTCACATAGCGTGGCTTCTCGTCAGGAGGAATAAAAAACCAATTGGCTGCTATGGCCGCCTCATTCTCGTTGTTTCCACTCCAGATGATCACGGATGGGTGCGATTTCAGCCGTCTTACCTGAGAAACACCACGTGAGCCCATCAATTGTTAAAATTTTAAGGTTTAAGGACTGGTGTATTTATGGATGAGTGTGCCTCTACCTGCTGAATGACCTCCTCTCGCAGTGACTCAATAAAATCTTGGTCTGTAGGATATAACGCGCATGCAAACATGAAGTCTTGCCAAACCTGAAACAAGATACAAAAACAAATCTGAAATAAGGAGGAATAAGTGTGTATCGTGAGTCGATTTATACCCTAATACAAGAATGAGTACCATGATGCCTAGCTGATCGCATAGAATATAGAAGAGATCTTGTTCATAGATTCCACCTCCCCAAACTCTCAAAACATTCATGTGTGCCATCTGTGCAGACACGAGCAGTTGAGTCAAACTAACAAATAAGGAAATGAACAATCGGAAGGTTAGAATGTTTACATTAGCCAGTAGTACATCACATTTGCTAAGAAGATCATCATAGGGAAAGAAAACTGTATTCTTGAGTAAACTGATTATAAAAATGCAAAAAAGGTCTCACTTGACCGCAGTAATCTGGTCCTGGAAGGCATGAGCTGGGATCCAGTTTGAGCCCTTCAGGAAAATGGGTTGCCCATTGATACGGAAGTAGAAGCTGAGGCCAGGAGAATCAGGAATAGGTTCCTGTACCAACTCCACAGTACGGAAACCAACCTGTACCCAAAAACCAAAATGAGTGAAAGAAATTTAATAAAATGGGGAAAAAATACAGATTATGATCTTTTTACCAGTCTCTCTGCATGAAACGTCTCTCCACCCTCCATGTTGATATCTATTAAAAGATTCTTCAGCGGTTGTCGTCCATGTCCGTAGGGCCACCACAAATCAACTGTGACACTCTTCAGACAGATTTTGCATTACATTTTAGTGACATTATTTAAATTTACACAATATAATCTGATGTTGCATCTGACATGAGTTTAATTAAAATAAAGTTTCTGTATACCTGGCTGATCTGAAGAAGTACAGATGTGTTGCTTTGTTCAGGTGTGAGAGAAAGAGAAAATTTCGCCTCAGACTTTAATTGTGGCATAGACACATGGACAACACCTACTGAGGTTGCAGTAACATCAAAGAACAACTCTATTTCCATAGTCCAGCATGACAAGATAGAGTCTGGAGAGAGAAAGAGAGGGGGGCGGTGTTAACAAAAAAGAAAGAGAACATTTTCCAAATTTCAAGACCTCATTTAAATTGTTTCATATGGTTAGTGTTATAATTTTGATATTTACACACTTCTAAACTGTCCTCTTTAATAGGAATAGTGTAATCTCAATCAGCCAATCATGTGGCACCGGCCCAGTGCATACAATCATGTTGATGTTGATCAACAGCTTCATTTATTGTTTATGTCAAATATCAGCATGGTGATGATCGGATGATCAATTGTGAACAAAAATAAAAAAATAAAAGAAATCACAGATTCGCCAGTTTCTGAAGTACTCAAATCATGTACAGTACCAATAACATTACTGCCAAAATCAATAAAATGTTAATTTAGTTAACATATTAACTGAAGAGCTTGACATTTATGTGCATGAATACATTAGATTAGATTAGATTAATTTGGAAAATTGAAGGAGGCTAGTGAATGCAAGTTCTAAATAAACAGAGAAGGCAGTATCTGTTGATCAAAAATCAAAATGTTTTTGGCTTGACATCTTAAAAAACAAATTTGCCAAACAAAATCTGTCACACACTCTCCCTCTCTGCACATGCCTCTTTGTTCGCACTGAACTGGCCATCCAACTTTCTGTGTGTCCATACAAGATTCTCATAGCACAGTATCTCAACGACGGGTTGTTGAATCATATGGCACGATAATTCATAATCAACGGATGAATTCATTAATTTTGGAAGGCTCACGGTTAAAGCAAGGTCAATGTATCAAATACCTTTTCTTGAATAACTTCCATCCTGTTTGCCATAAATACTGTATATGATAAATGCTACTAACATGGTCATGCTCATAAACTCAAGGCCAATTTTAGTTATGTTTATCACATTTAAATTATGATGTGCTATCTCAAGAACAAATGATTGTATGAAATATATGGAATGATCATTATAGTCAGTAGATAAACTGAATAGATTAGACTAGATTTGTTGGCAGCAGTGGAATGCCAATGGGGTCAAGTCCTTCTTGTATTAAATTGTGTCATGATTCCACCTCTGGAGTAGATCCCTTTAATGATGTTTAGTGATGGATTGGTTTGTCTACTTAGGCCCTTATGTTTCAGTGTCTCAAGGAAAAATCTCATTTATTAATGTTTCTCTGAACCATGTTTCTCTGTGATATCTGGTTCCCTATTTTGTACTTCTAGAACGACTTCCTAGTTTTGTATCTGTGCTAATAATGTTCATGGATATTCATATCTTAACCCGATCAGCTTGTAATGTCTCCAACTCAGGACTAACACCACTCTGATTCAACACGCTTGTGTCCAATCTACACATCATACTAATAATTTCAAGGTCCCTATTTTTGAATTTGCAGTGTAGTACAGATTTTAAAAGAGAACCGTTGTCAAAGCAAAAAAAAGTTTTGTAAACCCTACCATATTTTGGATTTGCGGTAAAGCTCAATAGTCTAAGGGTATTAAATGACTGTAGACGAACACCCTTCCAGATGCCAAGAGTGGGGAAAGATGGCCCCCAATCCCAGCTAAATGAGCTTTGTGCCTGAAACACACACAAAATCATCACAGTTAGGTCTCACTGTTTATTATATGAATTAGCACAAGCTAATCATCCTCAAACATCACCTTTTACAATACCTTTCGAATAAAGTTTACATGACACTCCCCTTTCTGCACAGCAGGAGGGCATTCTGGGGGGACTTTGTATGAAGTGTGGGTTCGACTTCGCTCTGCTGCATAGGTCACGGCTGATATGAGCCGCACTTCCAGAACATTCATGTCTTTAAGCAGTCCTGCAACCTCGAAGTCCTGAGAACAAACGTTGTACTCTTCAGTCATTTGTTTGGTATATAAGTATTTAAAATATCATGTTCTCAACTCATCAGAAGTGTTCAAATGGAAACAAGTGTTTAGGGAGAATCATACATATCTCCGGAACATGTTGTCCGTCTTTCCGATGATGACTCCATTTAAAGATACAGTGGAGATTGTGTCCACACCTTCAAATATGAGAATAGCTCTCCTGCTCTCTCTGTTGAAGCACACAGTATAAAACTAAATCTTGTTCATGTGATTAACAGTAAACAGACATTAACAAATTTGAAGTCTTGTGTTCAACTAATCCTGATAGCTGGGTAATGATATAGTGTTGTAGGATAACATACTTGACATGGTCAGGCACAGAGAACGAAGTGGTGTATGTCCAGTTATCCAGCGAGATCCATCTGTAGACCAGGTCATTAAAACGATAGTAGGGATCCTAGAGGGCATTTAAAGTAGCATATTTCTTAAGCATCACACTAGACAAAGAAGAAACAGTCTGTATAGAACAAACTATATTTATGGGACAGTAGGTTTTACAATAATAATGTACATTAAAAAAGACTCTCCTACAGTAGCATCCCAGAATAAAGACATTTGACAAAACACACTTATTGTGTATATAATAAACTGCACTGAATTTCTTTTTTAGATATATTCTTCATGACTATTTGCATTAGCCCAAACAAATCCTAATTAACACTTAGATTATGGTTAAATGAGAACATGTTAATGGTTACAAAGCAGCTGGTGTCTGACATGGAACTGTAGTGAAGAGTGAGGCCTACATGCATGAATGTGGCATTAAAAAAAAGGAATAATTTCCTGTGACCTACTTTCATGAACATAATTACTGCACAATTTGAAGAGGCAAAAAAAAAAAAATGACCTAGTGTATAGAAGTCTACTCTTTCCAAATTCCCCATAGTGTGCATGTGTGAGTGCGCCCTGCGCTGGATTGGCACCCTGACCCTTGCGACCTAGTAGGATAAGCGGTATAAAAGTTAAATGAATGAATGAATAAAAGTACGTTTGTTCAGTGTAGGCTACTTCACTTTCCGATTGAGTTGTAGATTATCTGTGACCATCATGGTAGATGATTTTTGTCTTGGGTTTTATGCTTGGTTTTTAAATTTACAAATCTATAATCTTTCTAGTTTGCTAGCATAGAAGAGTGGAATGTTTGGACAGAAGACTGACAATCATTGCACATTACTATATTAGACCAAGACTAGAAGTCAGTACATTCTGCTTGCATTTGAGCAGTATTTTATCATATATCTCTCGACTTTGCTCTACGTACAACTTTTATACAAACCATTTTAGAATTGAATATGGAGCAATACACAGACTAGCCATAACATTATGACCACCTGCCTTTGCCACCATGACAATGATGCACTGTGTGGTCTGACACCTTTCCATAATAACCAGCATTAATCTTTTCCACAATTTGAGCTACAGTAGCTCTTCTATTAGATCAGACTACACGGGCGAGCCATCATTCCCCATGTGCATCAGTGAGCCCAGGCCACCCATGACCCTGTCACCAGCTCACCGGTTTTCCTCTCTTGGATTAACTTTTAGTGTGTCCTGATCACTGCAGAACAGGATCTTATAAGATCCGCAGTTTTGGAGATGGTCTGACCCAGTCTTATAGAAATCATAATTTGGCCCGTAAATGATTATGCTTTCCCATTTTTTTCTACTTCCAACATAAATAAAAGTTCACTTGCTGTCTAACATATCCCACTCACTTCCAGTAACGAGATATCGGAAACGTAGCTACTGTGAGAAGGGCTGAATTCTAATGTGATCCAATGAAGGAAAATCGTTGAACTGGCGACAGGGTCATGGTTGGCCAAGGCTCACTGATGAACATGGAGAGCTATGATCCAATAGAAGAGCTAGTGTAGCACAAATTCAGGAAAATTTTGATTCTGGTTCCTATAGAAAGGTGTCCACACACAGGTCAGTACAGTTTTGGTGGCAAAAGGGGGCTACTCTATATTATTCTAGCCTCATTGGTGTCCCTACCTCAATGAGCTGCTGTTGCTGCAGTGTTGTATGCACACATCCGGGTACTTGTGCCTTGAGTGACACGGAACCGTTGGAGTTCTGAAGGTGCCATGTCCCGTCCAGAACCAACTCATACACTCCTGAACTCAGCGACTCCGAGTTGCTTAGAAACACAGCGGGAAAGGTTATAAAAACGCAGAAGAACAAAAAAGGACGTCCAGACTTGTTCCACATCGTTCATGACTGATGCTAAAGTGCTAAAGACCGGTTCTTATGTTTATTATTGTAAATGCAGGATTGTCACTTTGAACACCCGGAAGTTCGCGGTTAAACTTAAAATCACATGCGCAGTCAGCTGACAGACAGGTGAATGACTGCGCATATCCAAAAAATAAAGCTCTTTTCCGTTCAAACCGTTCTTCAAAAAATACAAAATAAATGTAGGCAAAATCCGCAGCATATCACGGTGACAGTGCGAAAAAAATATATAAGCGTTTAAAAGCGCGAGTGTGGTAACGTTGATTTCCAAATTCTGATCCGCGTGCTGCTAGTTGTCTGGGAGCCTTTTGAAGGTAGTGGATGCGCTGAAATAACGCAGAATGTGGACTGCGTGAACTGGATTTAAAATAGGGCAAATACAAATAAAATTATGCAAAACTTAAATACCAGTTTGTTTCCTTTTTTGTTATTTTCAGTTTTGCCATACATTTATTGTCCAAACAATTTAATGAAAATTGATTAAATGACCAAACTGGTTTTGCTTCAGACTGGGAGATGAACAGGAGCCTGGACATGACAATGGTGACCCTTCATGATACACAATTTACACCATCATAATTGTTATGACCTTATTATGACCTTAATTAATATTTATAATAATAATTATTGATTAGGTCCCATGTGCCACCAAAAGAGTAATGATCTGATCTGCGTGTTCGGACACCTTACTATGGAGAACAGCGTGAACCTTTTCAGCAATTAGAGCTACAGTAGCTCATATTGGATCAGAGTACATGGACCAGCCTTCGCTCCCCATTTGCATCAGTAAGCCTTGGCTGCCTATGACCCTGCCAGTTCCCGGTTGTAATTCCTTGCACTACTTTTGATCGGTTCTCACCACTGCAGACATGGAGGATCCCACAAGAGCTGCAGTTTTGGAGTTGCCCTGAGCCCTCACAATTCAACCCTTGTCAAAGTCACCTAAATCCTTATGCTTGCCAATTTATTTCTGCTTCCAATACAAGTTCAAGGTTGACTTGCTGACTAATATATCTGACCTATGTCTAGGTGCCAATACCACAATACATTGTATCTGTAGGCACTGCGAGAAGAGTCAAATTGTGACGGTTAGACGATCCAATGAAGGAAAACCAAAAGTGATCCAATGAAGGAAAACCGCATCGGTGGCCATGGCACATTGATGCACATGGGGAGCAAAGCCTAGCTAGGCTGATCCAATACAAGAGCTACTGTAGCACAAATTGTTAAAAAGGAGAATGCTGGTTTCCTTAAAAACATGTCAGACCTATATAATATTAAGCAGGTGGTCATTAAATTACTTTTTTTGTTGTTTTACAATTACAAAATGTGTCCACACTTTAATAAAAGATCAATCCTCAGGTATTCTGTGTGCATCCATTCCTGAAAACATATTATATAGGTTATTAATAACAATAACCAAAAGTATAGTTCTTTCTGACTGCTGCCGCCTTAAGATATTGTTGTTCACACAAACCCATTATTAAAAAGGTTAGAGATATGATTTAAGGTAGTGTTAAAGAATAAATCAATAATCAATTCATAATCAATTATTTGATAAACTACCTATTTGCCTAAAGATATTGTTCACACAAACCCATTATTAAAAAGGTTAGAGATATGATTTAAGGCAGTATTAAAGAATAAATCAATAATCAATTCTGTGATAAACTACCTATTCTGTACTGTACTACATGGTATCAGTTGTTAATGTGGATAGCTTTTTAAGATGTTATGTATATTGTAGAAGTACAGTGCTGGTAAATATTAATGCCCAAAATCAACAAAATGGGACAAAAATTGAAAAGCAGAAACAAAACTTGCCTATTATCTGAGAAAAACTACTGCTGATATAAAACATCTGTAAAGAACAGCTATTTCAATCAGCGAATGAAAGGTACAGATTTAATCTGATTGTATTTTATTATATAAATATATTATTTATAACTACAAACTGACAATTGCATGTTGCCATGTTCAATGGTTCAGTGTACAAACATGAAAGAGAAACGGAACAAGTTATGTAACTTTATTTAAGGGAAAAATTAAAAGCAGGACATTTAATTGAGTTGACTGAAGTGCAATTCACTGATACAGATAGTAAAGCGTGGGCCAAGTAAGGATCTCAGATTTGCAGAATGGGCAAAACAATAGAAGGCATCTGATAATCCCAGTGCTGTGCCACAACTGAACTTCATCCTGTGATGACATGCATTTCAGCCTGGAAGAAGCAGTAGCACAGCCTACAGTCCTCTGCCTGAGCAGGCCAGCACTATGATAAAGATTGCATGACGCAAGAGGTCAGAGTAAACGACTGACGTATGGACCCCAAGGCAAAGAAGCAGAAAACCGTGAATAGAGTCCACTTCATCGATGAGGTCCACATAATACTTGAAAATGGCAAATCCTGCAGGTCTTGGTGTAGTCTTGTTAAAGCAGACATCTGCAGACTGTTTCTCCATAAGAGACATACGTATTGAAACAAGACAGTGACTAAACACAAGAGCATAAACAACAGTTCATAAATGTGTCCTTCCAACATCACATGGCATATTTCTGTGTCCATTCCCGTGCTATTCTGTTATATCTGCAATAAAAAAAAATGTTTTTAAAAAAAGAGAACAAACATTATAAATCCTGTGTGACAATGTACACGTAAGGAATACTTTATCATTTTAAAATGGTACACTATATGAATCGTCATTCATTGACATACAGCCTTCTTTAAAATGTTTGACATTCAATTGTTATACTGTGGCTAAGAGACTCCTCATCATCCTGTGCTTGAAGTCTTCTTTAAATATCACCGTTTTATGGCTTGATGCACGAGAAATGTAATCACAAGTCTCAGTTTGACTTGAACGCTTCACGTATAGAGTACAGTGTTAAGTAGTATTTGCAACATGGATATAATTATCTGCTTACATTTCCTATTAAAGATACATTATGAAAAAAAAAACATCAATGCACATCAGTAGTTCTGAAACAAGTAAAAGAACAAGTCCTCGACTATCCCTGCTGTAACGTCACGGCATGCTGCAGTTTGTTTGTGTCAACAGATGAAAGCATAAGAAAGAAGTTAACAATCTCTAAAATTGTTCTCTAAAAATATTTTTGTCAGACTTTTAGTAACATGAAAGACAACTGGCCACAATGCAGTCCTAAAAACAGATTTTACAAGATCAGTAATATGCCACTGCTAGTTAAGAACCAAGTAATTTGTATTTATACTACTATAAAGACATGCTATTCATAAAGTTCAAATATCACAAACAATTATGAATATGGGCTCAGATGATCACTGGAGCTCTGAGCATGAGACAATCCTTACAGGCTTGCTTATAGTCATTCTACATATAGGAGCTATTATGGGGAAGTGACCAAGCATAGTAGTCTTGGGACTTTGTCTCAGAACAAATCATCTGCATTAAAGTACATATTAGCAGTGGTCATACATTCATGCAGTGCCACACAGGAAGCAGCTATGATGCAGCACACCACTCCTTTTCTTTTCATATGACAGCTCACAATGCACAGGCTCTTACCCCTCAACTACAACATGGCATATTTCTCTGTCCATTCTCTTGCCATTTTATTGTACCTGCCAAAGCAGTGTTTATATAAGGAAAAATGTTCGAACGTGATCACAAAATACAAAGCATTATACTACTAATTACATCACTACACGCCTTCTAATCATTCATTCATTCACTGAACTAGAATCCCCAATAGGAAAGATGACATTTGAAGGAGTCAGATATAATTTTACATACTTAATGTGTAGTAATTGAATGTGTAGATATTTTTAATTCAATTAAAATTTACTTAAACTGGATTCTGCCAGTACAACTTAAACATTATTGCTGCATATGCATCTCTCTCTGGCATTATATAAGGGATAAAGCACAGCTTCAGGGCCAAGCATTTAAACCGAGTGATCCGTGATTAAGTAATGACAGAAATAACAGATTGCGGAAACCCTCAATAAATCAATCAGACTTGAGTATTTCCCAGAATTGTGTAAAAAATATAATAAGCACAAGGAAGTCCTTCAAAAAGGACTCCATGTGTTAGGTTTTTAAGCAAGTCTGAAAGTGTACAAAAGTGTACATACTTTTCTGTGTCTGTCTTGTAGATTCGTGCAATCTCTGGTACGAGAGGATCATCTGGGTTTGGGTCACATAAGAGTGAGCAGATGGACAGGAGAACTATTTAAAAAAAAAAAAAAAAAAAAAGGTTTAAATCACAAAGCATACGAGAAATCAATCTGCTCTGATGTACAGTCATATTCAAAAGTTTAAATTATATTAGGCAAATATAACCCTGTATTAAATTAAATTAACTATAAAATCATGCGGGTGGGCAACATAACTTTCATTTGTGCCATTATTACTCATGAAAATATTACTTAAAACCAATTAAGAAAAAAAAGATTTAACACAAAAATGTTCAAAAAACACTGGGAAAGTGTGAACATGTACGGCACTCCATACTTGGTCAGGGTTCCCTTTAAATGAATTACTACAGCACTGCAGCATTGGCGTGGAGGCAATCAGTCTGTGGCATTGCTGAGGTGTTATGGAAGCCCAGATTGCTCTGATGGAAGCCCAGATTGCTCTGATAGCAGCCCTTAGCTCTTCGGTGTTGTTGGGTCTGGTGTCCCGCATCGTCCTCTTTACAAGACAATCTATGGGCTTAAGTTTGCTGATCAATCAAACATAGGGATACCATGGTCCTTAAACCAGGTATCAGTATATTTGGCAGTGTGAGCAGGTGCCAAGTCTTGCTGGAAAATCAGCATCTCCATAAAGCTGGTAGGCAGAGGGAAGGATAAAATGCTCTAAAACTTCCTGGTAGATGGCTGCGCTGACCTCTGGATCTGATAAAACACAGTGGACCAACACCAGCAGATGCCGTGCCTCCCCAAATACACCAATGACTGTGCAAACTTTACACTTGACCTCAAACAACTTTGATTTTGTGCATTTCCTTTCTTCATTCAGACTCTGAGACCTTGATTTCCAAATAAAATGCAAATTTTACTTTCATCTGAAAAAAGGACTTTCAAGCAATAATCCAGTCTTTTTTGTCCTTAGCCCAGGTAAGACACCTCTGACGTTGTCTCTGGTTCAAGAGTGGCTTGACACAAGGAATGTGACAGCTGCAGTCCACTCCTAGTGAATCTTTCCCAAATTCTTGAACAGGCTTTGTTTCACAATCCTCTCAAGGCTGCAGTTATCCCTGTTGCATGTGCACCTTTTTCTACCATATTTTTTCTTTCCATTCAACTTTTCATTAATGTGCTTGGATACAGCACTCTGTGAACAGTCAGCCTACTGAACCAGACTGAGAGACAATTTAAAGGTTCAGGAAACCTTTGAAGGTGTTTTGAGTTAATTGGCTAGAGTGTGTAGAGTGTGACACCATGAATCTCAAATATTAAACCTTCTCACAATATTCTAATTTTCTGAGATACTGAATTTTGGGTTTTCATTAGCGGTTAGCCATAATCAGCAAAAATTTAAAGAAATAAACACTTGAAATATATCAGTCTGTGTGTAATGAATCTATATAACATACAAGTTTCACTTTGTGGATTCAATTACTGAAATAAATCAACTTTTTGGTGATATTCTAATTTACTGAGATGCACCTGTATATAACCTGTAATCAATTGCAGCCTGAATAATTGCACAGATTCATACTGCCATTTTGATTTGTATGCAATTAATTTTGCAGCAATAGTTTATACCTAACCCATATTTATATCTTTATATTTGTACCTTTAGAAATTGTAAGTGCAGGAGACCACTGGGACCTGAGGATATCCAGACAGATGCTGCCATTACTGTTAATATTTGGGTGGTAGATTCTTGTGGTGAATGCAACCTAAGAAAACGACAATTGGGTAAGACATAAATGTATACACAACACCAATACACACACATACTAAACAAACAACCAGAATTTGAGAATTTTACCTTTGGAGGTTTGAAAGGATAATCTGTTGGGAAGTGTATAGTCAGGAAGAACACACCACCCTGATATGGACTCTCGTTCTACATGCGAACAGGTCAGATTATTCATGTTAATTACTAAAACAAAGATCTAATGCATCTCTATCAGGTTACACACACGATACAGTATTAAATAACTTTTGTGTTGGTTGGTATTTAAAATAATCAAAAACTGAATGACAGGGACATCACAGCGTGTGAGGGTAAATGGTGCCTTAATCAGATGTTCTTCTCTCCTCCACTGGATCTCACCAGGGTTGTGTCCTTTCTCCTTTGTTATTTGCCAAAATGCCAAAGTCATCATGACGAGCACCACATTATTAAATTTGCAGATGATACAGTAATTGTGTCCCTTCTCATAAGAGGACATATTTAACATGCTCCTGTAGTTTGTGATTTTATTTATTGGCATGAATCTTCCTTTTAAACATTAATGTGGCAAATAAAAAAAATGTATGTGCCTGGATTTTAGGAAAAAATAAATAAATAGTGGTGTTTCCCCTGTCGTAATGGACAATCAGGCTGAGGAACTGATGCGGCAGTATAAGTATTTGGGCACTGTGATCGACAACGAATTGTTTGGACCCCAAGGGTTGATGCGATGTGTAAGAAAGTATTTCAGTGTATGTACTTTTACTAAAAACGTCATATTACTTTAATGGAAAGGTTTTATTGAATCCCTTTTTTTTTTATCTGCTCGTACGGGTTACTTTCTGTCAAACAGAAGAATCCTTTGCGGGGTATTTTGAAAGTGTGCGCCAAAATTGCTGGTACACCCTTTGAATAATCTTCAGGATTTGTATATGGTCAGGTCCTTGAAGAAAGCTTGATCAATACTGAGTGAGCCATCCCTTGTAGTGTGAATTTAGGTTGCTACCATGAAGGTGTAGATATATTCTGCCACAAAGCAGAACAAACAGGTTTAAAAGGTTATGTATTCCTGTTGCTGTGATCAGGTTGGTAAGTTGTAATTATAAATTGTGTTGATATTTATTTGTATTGTATTTTGTCTGTGTTCTATGTTGCAGCTGGATATGGACCAAACTGCCCCTCTGGGGATAATAAAGTTACCCTTGAACCCTGGTGTAATTAAAAATGGTTGCTTTTAACCTAAGAAAGAATACTGACAGCTTTACAGGATAGGATGTAGTTATACTCACAGGACCCATGATTGTCGCCTGCCAATGGAATACTGAAACAAAAAAATAATAATTATCATCTGGAAAACCTGCCACTTTTAAATATGTACTTGTTTGGGGCTTGGGAACTCACCATCATCCCCAACTGGACCTGCTGAACACTGTGCTGGAGGATCACGGGCCAAATCAGTCAGTTCCTACAAAAGAGCATGTGATACTTATAGTAAAACACATATGTATGTGCATGAGAAAGAGAGAAAAAGAGAGAGAAAGACAAATGCACTTGGACAGTTTGAGGGAATTCTAATAATGCCTTGTTAAGATCCAGTAAGATGACTCAAGACACATGCTGTCATCAAGATAATTGTAGTATGATTATAGCAATATGATCTCTGTGGGGTGTGTATGTGTGTTAGCATTAGTGTATATTTAGCTACTGGGGGGTCACATGGGATAGGGGAGGGTAGGATGGAGCCCATGCAAGTCCACAAACATGTCTGTCTCCAGTGGCGAGTGAGTAGCACGTCGTTTATTTTAGCTGGTGGGTGGGAAGACACCTGAAGTACAAGTGATTGGAGCGAGAGGTCACAGAGTTAGACGGGTGATATCAGTGTTGCCAGGTACATTATTTCCCAGTGTAGTTTAGATTCTTTAGAATCTTGTGTAAACATTTTTCCCAAAATTGTTTATTTCTGCCAATAATATACTCCAACTTTATTTAGACTACTCTAAATATGGTGCTGCTTCTAGCGGTTAAGGCTTTGAGTTACTTTTATCAAAAGGTTGTCGGGGGGGGGGGGGGGGGGGTATAAAGTATTAAAGGGGTTGTTTTAATTATTAAAGGGGGTGGGGGTCAAGCCCCAGTACCACCAAGCTGTCTCTGTGAAGCCCTTGAGCTAGGCCCTTAACCCAATCTGCTCCAGGGGCGCAGTATCCTGGCTCACCCTGCGCTCTGTCCCCAAAAAATTATTTCACTGTGCTGTAAGATACATGTGATGGGTGTTACATTTGCACGTGCCATACCAAAATGTACAGAGGCTGCATCTATTCAGTTTATGACCAGATACTGACTCCATTTAAGATCCAGTTAAGATGCATCTGCACATCATCAAACCTGAAAAAATCACTTACACACTGAACAGGCTGACCGGTCATTCCTTCCCTACTGATATACATATCTATCTCTATCTCTCTCTCTCTCTGTCTCTGTGTGTGTGTGTGTGTAGTACAGATTAAATGTTTATTAGAGCTGCACCTGTACGTTTGCTGTTTTAATCAATTAAAATAAACCATATTTAAATGTCACAAATTACTTTAACCCCCAGTGAAATTACAGAGAGCGATGTGGACGATTATGGTCATAATTCTCGTTCTAAACACTATATTTCTTTCCATAAGTAAAGACAGCAGTAAATGTAGAGATAGGAGTGGCATGTTACAATTTCCATTTAAAATTTCCGTTTGGGATTAATAAAGTACTGCATCTATACATCTATACATCCATCTATTAGGTTTCTCACTTTTCATTTATGTAATTTTAGGTAACCAAAAGAAACATTTTGTGATCAAGGTCAGAAATAAACTGAATACACTTTTTAATGATGTACAATAAATGTATAATCATTTAAATACCTAAATGTTTACACTTTAAATATTTATTTACATGAAGCAGTTTGTATACGTGACAAAGACGCAAGCAAACAGTAACAGCTTCCACAAAGAAGAGACGTGAAGTGGCACCGAACTATTTTTATTGAAGCAGTTGAAGGGACCAGTTTGAAAGATAGTGATTTTTATTCAGTGCGGATAAATTTGCATCAATAAATCTATGGCAAAAATGACCGGTTTTTGCAATGCTAAAACAAATCCACAATTTGAGGCAAGAATTTTATTTTCTTTATATCTGCATTGTACTTATTGCATACTTTTACAGTCCCTTTTATAGTATTATAAATAAACAAAAACAAACAAAGAAAGAAAGAAATTCATTCTTATATTTTATTTAATGTATACTTGGAAATCTTAAAGGTGCAAAAAAATGTATCTGATAAGCTGAATAAATCTTTACAAAATAACAAAATTAAATCCAGGAAAGCCATAATTTTTACAATTACATACAGTAGAAAATATTATCACCTGCACCCGATTTTGTTTATTAACCTCTGTAACATTACTCTATGAATGGCTCACAATCGGAGTTTGTGAACTGGATTACTGGTAGTTTCTTCCTACTGCCATCTCAGGTTTTGTTTTTTTGCTCCTCAGGAACAATCTGATATAGGATTTGTACATGTTTTCTCACACATTAATATATTATATATTAACATAATTTCCCTGATTTTCTTTTTGATTCTGTAAAGCTGCTTTGTGACAATGACCACTGTTAAAATTGCTATATAAATATAATTGACTTGAATAAATCAGTAAGTAAATCAGTAAAATAACACCATGCAATAGATTTAAATAAAACAATTTTAACAGGAAACTCTGTGTGTGTGTGTGTGTGTGTGTGTGTGTCTCTCTCTCTCTCTCTCTAAATTGCTATATAAATATCTCCAAGTGCAAAAAATACTGGATATCCTTTGGAAGCAAAACGTTTAAATTTTTTATATTTTGTCAGATCTGGCAACCCTGGCCGACATCCAGGACTGTTCAGCTCTACACATTTGAGCATTGCGAAACCGCACTCGCATTCTTGGACTAAAAACAACTCCGCCACATGTTCTCAGTGTGAGATTCAGGTTCAGCAAAATGCCCCTAAGTCTCAAAATGTTGATCAGGTTGAAAACTCTAACTGAAACTGGTGGGGTTTTAAGAGCAACACGCTAACAGAGCACTGGGAGTATTGGGAGCACTGGCTGAATGAGGAAAGATGATCTTCTTACTATTTTAATCAGAGCTCGAGCTGAAGAGACAAAACTATTTTGAACACTAAAATTCCATAAGCCTGTGTGTGTGCGTGTGAAAACGGAAAAAGGTGCATCTTACACACTGCTGAGCTTCTGTTCAGCCTTTACCAGGCATGAGGTTAAGACTGCAGTGTGTTCAGGCTCAGTGACAGACAGAAATAACACACAGCTCTGGCTCAGAGGCCTCGGAGACTCCACATGCTTTATAGAAACGTGTCAATCTTCCACACAGTTACTTCGGACTAGTCTCTTATGTAGGCAGATATGAATGCATGTACTGTATGTGTGTGTGTATTCTTCTACTGCCAGACTGTAAATCACTGTCACTACTTGTTACCACGCTACATGAGTCAAAATTACTTTGTGTTAAAAATAACCTTCAGTAACATCTTTCATACCTACCTTTTGGATTCGTTTAAGCGCCATGTTCCCGCTGCCCGGTAGTGCTGTAGCGGAGCTCCACTCCAAACCCGCCGCGCCGGAGAGCTGCTAGCGCGCTCAACTTTTCGAGGACTGTTGCTATGCTCACCGAGTCCTCTTGCGCTCCTCGCCGCACCCGTATTCCGACAAATCGCAGTTGATTGGTCCGTTCCGTCTTCCCTGGCCCTGCTATTGGTTAACAGGTCACAATCAAAGGCGATACGCCAATTAAATACGTCACGACTCGGACTGAGTAGCGAACCAGCGCTTTAGGTGGGATTTGTCAAAATACAGGTAGGAAAGATATTAACGGTCTCGGTATGCTGAAAGCTAATCTGAAATATAGCAAGCGAACTATCAAGCATGCGTGTGTTGAATTCAAAAACAGCGAATTCAAACAAAAGGCGCTGTAAACTGCAACCCGAAAGAATATTTATTACACCAAATAATCCAGTTTTTGTCAAGTATTTTATTTTACAGGTGATGAGATAAGATGTCCTCTAGAGTGACCACTCTTCCGCTTTTAATGACGCATAAAAGGACGACGTTAATCTTCTGCTGCCACCTAGCGCACAGGACATGAACAGTACAGCATTTTTCTCAGACTGTATACAGTTGCTCAACAAATTAAGGGTGTAGTCCTTAATCCCGGTTTGGCTTGAACCATACGCATGTAAATATATGAACCATATACGTGCACATACGAATGGCGTTCAAGTCAACCCGGGACTAAGGACGACTAATTTTTTGTAACAGTATACTTTATTATATATGCAACTGGAAGGTTTAAACTCTCTCATCGTCTATACCCCTTTATCCTGTGTACAGGGTCACGAGTGGGCCTAAAGTCCCAGGAGACTTCCACTGCTCTGGTTCCCGTGCCGGTTCCCAATTTTGGAACCAGTGCCGCGCTTTTCCACAGAAAAAAATTGGTGCCGGTGCCCTAAAATAAGCACCGAACCGACCCCTGAATGAGGTGGGGTACGCCCTGGACAGCATGCGCACGCACACACACACACACACACACATATATATATATAGTAACATATACATACATGCTACAGGTAATTTGGGAACACCAGCTTGGGTGTTCTGCACGTCATTGGACTGTGGTAGAAAACCGGAGCACCTGGAGGAAACCCACCAAGCAAAGTGAGAACTTGCAAACTCATAAACCCTCAACCCTGGGGGTGCAAGGCGGTAAGGTGGCTTAATGGTTAGCATAGCTGCCTTGCACCTCCATGGTTGAGGGTTCAATTCCTGCCAGTATTCTGTGCTGAATTCCAATACGATCTGAGTGGGCTTTTGAATTACTCACCACAAGCAAGTTAAAACTAGCTGTTAAAAACCTTTTTATCCAATCAGGTAATTTGTTCCAAAAGATCTGACACAGGTTTTTACACCAATCTTCTAACTGGGCTTGCACTACATGCATGAAGAATAAGGGTCTTGCCCAAAGACACAACCGTGTCAGGGACTCAACCATATCTCAATTGCCAGAGCCACCACTGCCCTTTTAAGACAAAATATGGATTTGATTCCTTCTACAAATAAGATCTGAGATCTGCAAACGCATCACAAAGTCAAAGGTTGTCATTATAGTTCATCATATTAATACTGTGCCAAATCTCAAAAGTACTATGTTGCAGACTCTTGTAAATAAACTGTACACGAATATGGTTGTAATTGCCCATCCTAGAGAGCTTTTAGAGAACCACTTGAACACTGGATTGTGTGTACACACAGGCCAAGACCTAGTGATGTTTGCTGCAGTATTTCATTGCCCATATGTGTCTGGTCCAAGTAGTTCTAATGGTAAAGCCTTTAGTGCAAATTCTAGGCCTTCGACCTTGAAAAAGCCAGCACTTTTCAATTGTTCCAATAGAAATTGTGACTTTACGTTACCCATGCTCTCGAATGTCAATATGTTGTCGTTGGAACTATTGACATCACTTTGACTGAAGCTCTAGGAATTTCCTTGTAGACCATATTAAATGGTAATTTCCAACCAAAATGATTCTTTCTGCTGGTCAGCGTTTGGTAAAATAATTATCTTACCACACAAGTGCAATTGTAACTTGGACCAGTTGAATATGGACATAAACTGTGAATTCTGTTGTGCCTTTTGGGGTTGGGTCAGCTTTCTCTAGTTAGCATTGCTAGTCTTATGACTGATAACTCACCATGATTTTTGCTACACCTTATACCATGTTTTAACCACATGGGTAAATTCAGCCTCCAGACCCATGTGAACTTGGAAAATAGTACTAAAAATAATACTGAAATGACCCATAGCATATAGCTCCATAGTCATGTTCGCACTATGCAGTATCAACAGCAGCTCTGTAGCGTAATGATTGCCATTGTGCGCAGGCTCACATCTGAAATTCATCCAAAACAGTTGTGCTGGCTTTGGAGGACCCAGGTTTTAATTTATATGAAATAAGAAAAAACAATATCTGAAAATTAAAATCACTATTTTTAATATATCTACAATCAAAGTAATCAAAAGTGTGACATGGTTGTTCTTTTTAAGTGAATGATAGACAACAGCTGGAGTGGTGGTAACTGGTAATTAGCTATTTAATCATTTAAGACACCATCTTCTGTTTCTCCATATTAATAATGTTGCCATACAATAACATAACAGTTATGAGAGGTACACTGAACATGGATAAAATAACTTTTTCATAATAGGGAGGTATCGATACGAAATTAGTAATTTTACTAATTTAAAATGACACCTTATAAATCCTTCATTTAGATATCTCTGTGCACCAAGATGCACTATGAGAAGAAGGCAAGCCTACAGAATCAGTGTTATGCTGCGTGCAATGTTATTCTAAGGATCATTGGGTCCTTGCATTCATGTCCTTGTTACTTTGACTTATTCCACCTACCTAAACATTATTGCAGATGAAGTACACCCCTTCATGGCAACAGTATTCCCTAATGACCGTATCCTCTTTCAGCAGTATAATGCACCCTGACACAATGAAAGCATTGTTCATTGATGATTTGAGAAATATGACAGAGTTCAGGGTGTTCACTTGGCCTTAAAATCCCCTAGATCTCAATCCAATCATACGTATGTGGGATGTACAGGACAATCAAGGCCAGCCTTACAACTTACAGGACTTAAAGGATCGGCTGTTATAGACTTTGTGCCAGATAACACAGCATCTTTAAATGTCCTTTTTACACAGGGTCAGACTTGTTTTGGTGGCACAAGGGGGATCTACACAATATTAGACAGGTGGTTTTAATTGTATAGCTGATAGATATGTTGGGGCCTGATTGATAAAATGATTGAGTGGTTTTTCCCTCGTCGTACCACAACCTGCTGAGTCTGCTAAGTTTGCAGTATTTCCACTAACGCACAGATTTGGCATTGGAGTCAGCTTTCCCTTGACATAATGGACCCCTCATTCCATGTACTTGAGTCGGAATTTCCCTCATTTCATGTTTTTCACTATAGACCTCCATCAGTGATGTGACAGTCATGGCTCCTGGTTGAAAAAACATATGAGAATGTAATAATTTTAATAAGAACAAGGCTTATTCTCAAATATTTTATGATGCAGCGGCATGGTGGTTTAGTGGTTAGCACTATCGCCTTGTTCCTCCAGGGTTGGGGTTTTATTCTCATCTCTGAGTCCATGGAGTTTTCATATTCTCCCCGTTTTGGTGGGTTTCCTCTGGGTACTCCGGTTTCCTCCAACAGTCCAAAGACATGCAGATTAGGCTAATTGCCCATAATGTGTGAATGAGTGTGTGTGCCCTGCGATGGATTGGCACCCTTTCCAGGGTGTACCCTGACTGGAGCCCTAAGTCTCCTGGGATAGGCTTCAGGCCCCCGTGACCCTTATAAAGGGTCAAATGGTATAGACGATGTGAGTAAGGTTTATAATACTTTTGGGTGACAGAATCAGAAGTATTCATAATTTACAATTGCCTTTGTCTTCAGAGGCATCAGAATACTTCATGCATTAAAGAGCAACCCACCTTCCTCATACACATTGCGGTCAGGTCAAGTAACTATATTTGTACAGCATATTTAAAACAATAGCAGTTGACTCCAAGTGCTTTCCAATAGAATATCTATACATACAAACCACTGTACGTAGTACTAACGTCCCCAAATACACAGAATAAAACTAAATAAGATTTTTTTTTAAAACCAAAACATAAAATAGAGTACTTTAAAAGTTAATAAACAATAGTCAGTAAAAGATTTGACAGGAAGCCTTGGGCAACCTTAGACTGAACTAAAAGCAACTGACAAAAGATTTAAAGCCATCAATAGTGGGAGCAGAATTTATGTGATCTGGGAGGCTATTCCAAAACTTGGGCAGCAACAGCAAAAGCCATGCCACCTCTGGACTTTAAGTGAGAATGAGGGACTAAGAGGAGTTGTTTAGATGTCGATCCTGGCGCCCAAGGGGGCAAAATACTGGGTTAGCAAGTAATGTATTGAGGGGCTAGACCATTGAATGCTTTGAAAACAAAAAGTAACATTATAAAATGTATTCTAGATTTAATGAACAGCCAGTGCAGTTAAGTCAAGACAGGGGTGATGTGGTTTTCTAGTTGCAGTTGAGAGTGTAGCTGCTGCGTTCTGAACCAACTCAAGTCTAATCAGAGTAGATTTGCAGAGCTTGGTCTCTTTGGCAAATCTCCTTCTTGCTGTGTAACCAAAAGTCCAGGAGTAAAATCAGGCCTGATCCAACGGAGTTGAACCAAATGTCCAGAAGAAAGAGGAAATGATATGAGATTCAGACTGGATGTGTGTTAGTAACTGTATTGTTCCATGTATCATGAACTAAAGTTATAGGAGTTGGATCAAGTCCAGTTTCACCCTATGGACTTCTTATTTTTTTTGCTTCTGCACTTCTCCAAAATGGGCCACACATGAAACTAGATTCACTGATCCCCAGACTAAGTTTAACCTTTCCCGTTAGTGTTATGATGTGATAGTTCCTCAAGATGTTTTGACATGCCATCAAGTGTTGCTTGCAATATGGAACTGGCACTAACCCACTAAGAACTGGGTGAGAGGTTTCTAAGATTTTATAAAATTCATTAATGAAATATATATTTAAAAAAAACTTTTTTTGGTTGCATGCATGCACACACACCAGATGCTGGACAGCACTGGTGATCAGCAGTGCAAAGGTGATGCTGCAATTAGACCAGGCTATGTTTTCATCTGTCCAGTTTTGGTGAGACCTTGCTGACTGCAGCCTCAGCTTTGCACTGCTGTTACATAATTGGCTGATTAGATAATAGCATGAATGAGTAGAAGTACAGTACACAGATGGTCAGGACAAAACTGGGTGCCAAGAACATGAATCCATGGACCCAACCTGCCTTGTGTCCAAGCTGGTGGAAGTCTTGTAATGGGGGGAATGTTTCCTTGGCACACTTTTGGTACCTGTCAATTCACACCAATCATTACTTCAATGCAACACACGATTTGAGACCTGCATGTGCATGCCTTCATTTAACCATCTTTTAATAACATTGCACCATGTCACAAAAGAATAGCAATGGTTTCATAAACATTACAATGAGTTTACCACATTTGGAATGTGGTGGAATAAGAGACTCTAAGCATTAAAGTGCACATGAAAAATCTGTAGGAACTACATGACGCAATCAGGCCCGTATGGGTCAGAAACTCAATGGAACGTTTCCAACATCTTCCAACATCTCAGCACTGAAGCTGTTTTGAAAACAAAAGGAAGCCCTATTAGCCTAGTGATCCTAATTTACAAGGCTTAAAAGTTGCCTGAGGCCATCTGTCGGCTAGCTGGAGTACAATTTTTACCCAGCCCGTTCCCAGGTTAGTAAATAGAAAGTCATACTTACACTCCACTTCATGAGGCACACCTGTTCAACTGCTCACTAATGCAAATATCTACTCAAGAAATCCCATGACAGAAATTCAATACATTTAGGTACGTAGACATGGTAAAGCTGATCTGCTCAAGTTCAAACTGAGCATCAGAATGGGGAAATAAGGTGCAGAGAATGGCCAGACTGGTTCGAGCTGATAGAAAGGCAATAGTAACTCAAATAGCATCTTGTAACAACATCGGTATGCCAAAGATCATCAACGCACAACACATCGATCCTTGAAGTAGATGCGCTACAAAAGCAAAAAGCCATCCTTAGTGCCACTCCTGCCAGCTAAGAACACGAATATGCCCCTACAATTCGCATGGGTTAACAAAATTGTACAATAAAAGATTGTAAAAATGTTGTCTGATGAGTCTCGATTTCTGCTGTGACATTTGGATGACAAGGTCAAAATTTGAAGGAGAAGGAAAAGGTGTGTGTCCCTTCATGGCCACTATTTACCCATCTTTTGCCACTGAGCATCATTTAAATGCCACAGGCTACCTGAGTAATATTGCTCAATATGTCGATTCCATTATGTCCCCAGGATAATGTATCATGTCACTAACCTAAAACTATCGCAAACTACAGTGGTGTTCAAATTAATAGCAGTGTGTTGAAAAAAGTGAGTAAAGCTCCATATCCATATAATAACTTTTAATTTAAAT
>JAQQZT010000039.1:21689062-21699737 GCA_030068275.1 Clarias platycephalus | reverse complement strand
TTTATGTTCACATACAGCTACATGACACACTGCATGAAAGATCATATTTGAAAACGCATAATAGGGGCACTTTAAAAGACTTCAGAGAAGTGAATTAGATTAAATACTAATGAACAACGTATACATTGTAAAATCTTAGCATCATAACCAAAGTACAATATGATTATCTTAATGAGTGTCTTAATGCAAGATATTTTAAAGTACTGCTTCCTGGTCATGGTGTAGTCTTCGATGGGGGATTTGTACCTACTTGTAAGTGCCCTCACAAAACGGTTCAGCGCTGGTGGATGCAGGAAGAATGCTTCATCATACCCGTATTGGCTCTCTCCGACAACATAATCCCTGTTAATGCGGGGAAAAAAGAAAATAATAAATAAATGTCTCATTTGAAAAACTGAATGACCCTAAATAACCCCAACGAAGGGCATTTAATGGCTAGTAGCACATCATTTAGGAATTCTGCCAAGTTATAAACATATTGCACATGCAGTGTAGACTAAAAAAAACAGGTTTTTTCGAGGAACACAAAGTCCATTTTGCGACTTTGCACTTATCTTGTCGAACATCTTTTGCACACATAGGTTTCCAAAGAAAAGAGGGCAATCTGTATGCTGTTTATAATCAGTTAAGGATTGAAGATCAGGGTACAGGTGAATGTCAGATGCCCTGACCTGCTAGCTGCATGTCAACAGAGAAAACAGGCAACAGGCTTGGCACCATGTGGTTATAAAAAAAAAAAAAAATTTTTTTAATGATAATAGGGGTGAACTGCAAGATGATGAGTGGCATGGTGGCTTAGTGGCTAGAACTTTTATCTTGCACCTCCAGGGTTTGTGTTCCCAAATTGCCTGTAGTGTGTGAATGCACCTGTGTGCATGTACAGTATTGTGTATGTGCCCTACAATGGATTGGTACCCCGTCCATGGTCCGCCTCGTGCCCTAAGTCTCTTGGGAGTCTCCCTGTACACAGGATAAAGTGGTATAGACGATGAGTGAGTGAGTGTAAGATGCTGATGATCTTGGGTAGTGTTCAGTAAAATGAGTGGATGCAAACGGAAAGGTAGGTGGTACACTTTACTGAGCATTGCTTGCTGACGTGGAAGAATGGAGGAGTGCTCACCTGGACATCTGATGGCCCATGTAGAGCAGAAGAGCAGTCAGGACATGCAGGTAAAGTTGGACAATGTGACCGAGAGGCAATAACAGCACTATTGTGCTAACTAGGTGACCTGTGGACACATGAATCAAGGTGTATGTTTGTCTCCTGGGGAAGTCTTATAAGCACTAAAAGAGAGGAAGAGATGAGACTGTACCTAAGTAGTAAATGTTCCAGAGCAGGTATTTGTATTTGAAGAGCATGTCTTCGCTGCTCGCCCTGAGATGATGGGTGAAGCTCTCGATGTCGCATTTGTAGAGCAAGTCCAGGACTAAGAGACTGGGCACCCTGAGCACCACGTTAGCCACGTCTTCTAGTCGCAGCATGCTCTCGGGTTAAGTGAACGCAGGACTCTGGGTCACCTCATGCACGGAATACAGCACCGTCTCTGCGCGGACGTGCAGCCGAAAAGCTTCATCCAGTCAGCTGACTAGTGTGTGTTCAAACCACCCCGTGCATTCAACCTGCTCAGTGGTTTTCTAAATATTATTACAGCTCGAATGTTACAATATCTAAAGCCACACAAGTTTCCTTTGTATTTCATTTCAAGCAGTTAGATAGCCAGACTTCAACTTACACACTACTTTTATTTGGAAAACACTTATCAGTCCTCGAACTTGTGTGTACATCCAGAGCAGCTCTGACACGTTAACGCGTCTTCTTCCTGTGAAAAAGGGAAGTGAGTCACGTCCGATTCAGGCACAAAGACGACTCGATCACTTCTTGGAGTCACCTGGAACACCCTAAAACACGCATAGTTTTAATTCCCAGTAGTGCACAGCTCAGAAAGCGCCTTATTAAACAATGCTTTGAAAAAAAAAAAAAAAAAAAAAAACTATCTGTGCGTTGGTTGCGGCAAGTCTAAGCAAAATGGAGTAGAGAAAGTGCATGAGGGCTCTTTCAGCTCGTTTGAAACCAAGCCTGAGTTTGTAACGTTGTTGCCAAGTCGGGGAAATACATACCGTATATATAAACAGTATTTATGTGGACTGCATTGTAATAATTTGGTCACGAAACAAATATGACGTTTTCAAAAACGAGTGCGTTTTGTTCAGATATGAAAACAAAATACAGCAGATTAACTATAATTCACAGGCTTGAGGGACAAACAGCAATAAGAGTATAAATAATAAGAGTCCATATCGTTTACGTACATTTATCTTTAAGTGTTAGTTTGTTTTCAGCGTTTACCTGCCACCTCTTCCTTTTTTGAACACCCTAGGCATTAATCCACTCTTTTCGTTCTACAACCTGTTCCACTCATTATAACCACAAAAACTAACCTAAAAACAAACAGGAGAACCTTTTTTTTTTTTTTTTTTTTTGAACGAAAAGAGAAACGAATGCAATGTACACGGACGGAATGTACGATGTAATCTGCTGACACGGGCCGCCACACACCTACTGACATGAAAGAAAACATGCGACTACACTTTAAACTGAGAAATATATCTATTTTCCTACAATTTCAATAAATAAATAAAAAAAATCAACAGACACTTAGTTGTGGGTTCGCCTCTCACCACCTGTGTGTGTGTGTGTGTGTGCAGAGTTTGCAGGTTCTCCTTATGCTTGGTGGGTTTCCTCAGGGTTCCCCCAACTTTCCAAAGACATGCTGTGGTCTGATTGTCATTTACAAACTGCCTGTAATGTGTCTGCTTGAGGTTGCATAAGAAGAAGAAAAAATGTGTTAAAAGGTGAAACCTCTTTCAGGTGGTAGACTATGAGCCGGTAAAGGATTTAAGGTTAGAAAATAAATCTTTCTGTTCTGTAGTGGTCAGTTTTGTGCTTCTAGTGTTTCCTGCTACCTGGAATTATGGGAATTTGTGTGTGTGACATAAAGACCAACGACTTTTGATCATGTCAACATTTCCATCCTGGAAGTAAAAAGAATTATGACAAAGAAAAGAAACAATGAGGCAAACCTCGTACTCTTTTATTTGAAGAGAAATATTTTGTTTAGATTTGCATTTACTGCCTTGAATCATATCCTTTGATGATGTGACTGTACTTTTATTTATTTTTTAAATTACAGATAAAAGTGATATCTCTCTCTCTCTCTCTCTCTCTCTCTCTCTCTATATATATATATATATATATATATATATATATATAATTATTATGTAAATAGGCCAGGAACGACACTATAACAAACAAAGATTTAGAACAATATAGTTGATAACTTTACCAAATAATAATTATATATTTTAAATATATTTTATAATATATATATAATAAATTTTATATATATAAAACCTACTACTATAAACTACTATAACCTATGAACCTACTGTGACTGGTTTCAAAAGAGGGAAATTTTTTACTGCTAAGTCATCCTGGTCAAAGCAAAATCAAAGTTTTGGGAAAGAGACTGATACCAAACAGAGGTCAGCACCACAAATAGGGAAGGAAATCCTCTCCACACTCTTGGGTAATCCACACCGTTCCAAACATATGGAGCATATGAATATGGTTACTATTGGTTAAAGTGCAAGCAAAAAAAAAAGAGCAGGTGCTATAAAGGTCTATCTCAGTGAGCATAGGGGAAAGGAAATGGGCTCGGTGACCTTTGCAGCCAATTTCCCCCGTGTTCAAACAGCAGCATGAAAGCCGTGTCTGTTTCTGAAGTCCTGTTCAAAATGTCAGTTGCAACTTATCCTTCCAGCAGAAGGATTTTCTGTGAAAGTAGATTCCCTTATTGTTGCCCTGGGCTTTTAAGTCACTGCACATGGATAGCTTGACCCCCAGCCTCTTCTAACATCATGCTCTTTCTAAGAACAGGGAAGAGGTTTCAGCTTCACCAAGCAAAAGTCAAATTATGTAGAAAAGGCATATGATGAAATTGTCTAGAGTTATTGGCATGGCAAAACTTGCATGTCTTCCAGGATGACCAAGTGGATATTGAGAAATATCATTTTACATGACAATCAATTTACTTCTGGCTGGAAATGACAGTAAATTAATTACATCACTAGTAGATCTTCTTGGCTGTCTTGTTTATAGAGAAGACGTGTCATGTTTTAATGATGGCGTCAGCAGTACAGAAGGCTGTACCATTGTGTATATCTATGACTTAAAGCAATAAGAAACATGCTGTGATGGAGTATGAAGAGCTTCAGTTCGGACTCACTTTTAACTGATTTATTTGGGACATCAAATGCTATGAGACTATTGTTTTTATAACATATCTCTTTTTTTTTTTTTTTTTTTAATGAACGTACATTTGACCTTAAATAGCATGTGAGATTCGTTCTCAGTGTAAGAAAAGATGACATACAACTGAAAATTCATCATATTCCATGTTGCAATATTGGGTTAATTTCGAAAACGCAGGAGTGTAGACTAGTCATCTCGCAACTGCAATTTGAATGTCTAAACAGTTATACATCACAATTTTGTTGGTTGAATTTGCAAATACTCCATGACTTCAGCTTACAGTAAGTGTTAACATGGAAGTAGAGTGGGAAGGTGGAAGAACTGTATTCACGCTTGAAACACCACACCTCAGTATGATGCAACATACATGTATTAATCAGCAGAAACTTCCATATGGGGAAACTTGAACTGATCATTCTTTTTTTTCGGAGCACTAACAGTAAACATGATTCTAAAAATGAGTGTTCAACATGTAGGATTTCCATTTCCTTTTTGGAAAGACAAAAACAAACTTTCAGACAGTTAGTTTCTCTTTGCCTGTGCTGTGTCACCTATTCTCGCCTGAAACCACATTTTTGCAGTAGGGGAATTCCTGGTTCCTACAGAGACGAGTAGTTTTTTTTCCCTCCCTCTCCCCTTTTCCCTTTTTTTGTTTTATGGGAACTGAGGGCTGAACCAGTGAGATATTTTTCCTCAGAAGCGCTGTGTATTGATTCACTACGAGGGGGCGGGAGACTCCCTCCCACTGCTTCCTTCTTACTGGGAAGTGACTGCCAGGCTTACCGTACTCACAGAGCATGGGTGAGTGAGTGTGTCCCTGAGTGAGGCAGAAACACGGACATGCATGACTATTTAAGCTGAAGAATTTACAGTTTATATATAAGTCTTCACAGCTCTATTGGAGAGGATGGATGTGTGTTGGCTTTGGAAAGTCATCAGCTGTGAGAAGTTGGTGAATACTGAAGTAGGAACTTTTCCCAGGAGGGACACATTTTAAGAGTGGTATGTCAAATTGGGATAATTTTTCCCTCTATTATAGGTGAGTATCAGGTACAGAGAATTTCTATTTGAAAGCAGGTAACCCTAATAAAACGTTAAGAGGTTCTGGATATTTAAGAAGTAAAAGAACTAAAGAGTATTGGAATGACTAAAGTTGAAAAATAATCTTAAAGTCAATTTTGATTAGCTGTACCTTTTTCTAACTGTAATTCCTTTAATTATACATTTTCAATGTAATACTTAATGCTGGGATTGTTTTATATACTTCACAAATAGCATTTTATTCAAACAAAATGGCATGTGGTGTACTCTATAACAAATATACCAATATAACAAATATAACAAATATAATGCATCATGTCTGAAGGTTTATTTGGGTTTTGACTGTACATTCATTAATGCCGTTCAACTGGTTTTAGTCTGATTTAACGGAAAGTAAATTTCCTGAAACTCTTCAGGTGTGGCCAGAGTTCTGAGGACATGAAGTGCAATGTGCCTGTCTCAGGAATTCAGTAATGATCAAACATTAAACAAATATTTGAATGAGATAAAAACTAGTGAGAAAAATGAGAAAATAAACGTAGTAGTCCTTTTAGTTGTTTTGGCACTTAGACCTTCCGTAGGATGACGCAGGGATTATTAACAGGTTGACAATGCTTTACCTAGTATTGATGAACCCTTATGCGTTAAAACTGTTGAAGTGTATTTGCCTGAACTCTTGTAATATCTGATTTCAGCTAATAAGATTCCACTAATGGCTCTATAAAGCTGTGTCTTGGTAAAGCAGCTTCAATCTCATGGGTCATGTAAGCAGCCTCAGCATCCAGTTTCTTATACAATAAGAAAGGTATATGACTCTTCTGAGCACTTGGCCCTGAGAACTGAATTCCATAGATGGTGGACAAGTGGCGCTCATCTATGGATTCAGTTCTTTTGGCAATGTGCTCTTTATCTTCATAACAAGCCAAACATTTCATAGATGTTTTTGTTATGAATTGAAATTCAAATGTGTTGTATAAGCCGAGAGTAATCCATGCATGCAGTGTTTCTTCTTCTTTTTTATTTAGGCTTATATACACTGCATGTGAGATATAGGCTACTCTTTTTGTTTATTTAGCAGAATGAGTGGGTGTGCTAATCAAATGGCTTTGGAAACATTTCCCCCTTGACTTGTATCACACCTTTTTCATTCAGTTATTTAGTGTTCTTATTTAAGTAGAAGAAACATCAAGGTTTATGTGTAGTATGTGCAGAAAATTGTTCATTCCAACTACATTTAATGCTAGACTGTACAATGTAGAAGACAATTTCACCGATGTATTATTGCCTTGTATGTACATGCTATGTATGTCTTGTATCTACATTTTATATAGCATTATACAATAAGCTAAGATTTACAGTGATGATATGTGAGTTAAAGTATGAAAATGTGGGTCCACCCACACACTGACCACAAATATGCCTTATCTCCTGCTCCTGGTAAATGACTCAGGATCATTCCATGGAAACTGAAAGTCATGGACACCCTACCGAGAAGAATTACCAAGCAAAGCCACAGCTGATATCCATTACCTTCTTTTGAAAGTTGTATGAAATAAAATACATTGCAAACAAATTACTCATATATATGAAAATACTACATTATTTTATTTTTTTATTTTACTAGCTAAAAATGGTAATGATCACTCTAGTCTGTTAAAACTTAAAACATTAATGTTATATGAATTATTGAAGTGGACCAGCTGAGACTCCAAAATGTAAATCACCAAATAAAATTCAACTATCCTACTCCACATTCAGTTGCTTTCCCGTCTTTGTTTTTTCTTCTTCTCATTTTCTGGTTTGGCTTCTTTGTGACAACCCTCAGTTTGTCGAACAAGCCTTTTCTCTACCCGATACTCCTGCTCCCCAACCCGTGGTTCTCCACGCACCACAAATTCCCCTCTGTGATAAGTGATGTTCACAGCAGCGCTTGGGTGGGTGCCATACACTCGTCACAGATTGTCTGATCTGGAAGTTTCTGGCTTGCTCCACACACCCACTCAAGCTTTCCTCAGCATAGCTCACCTCGGAGGGTAAACCCTTCAGGCCATGATCCACTACTTGGTTTAGGATGGCTGTATGAAGGGTTTAACCGGAAGCCTGGAAGGGGATGTATTTGTCTAGAAGTATTGGTGGAGAGCATGTATTTTGCGGTGAACAGTAGATGGGATGTAGAATGTGCTCAACCTGGCTGAATTAAAAGTCTGAAACAGTACAGGACATAGGTCAGTATGCAGTTAAGGGCTGTGAATGTAAACATACATATGTGGAAAATATGTTGGGCATACACAGCAACAGAAACGTACACTGTGTGACTTTATAAATCTCAAAAGGCAGCATACAAGAGATGACCATCAATGGTATGATTACAACAAGCCAAGCTCAGCTGCTTCAAATCACTCAACAGACCGTTGTGTTTCAATACATCATCATTAAACCCATAAGGGAGTCAGTAAAATATATTAAATAAATAAATAAAAAATGAACAAAATTCCTGTGTAGTTACCCATTTCCCAGTAACATGAAACGTTTCAGAATAAGTTAAGTTTCATCCGTCGTCAGTCGGAAGGTTCATGAATGGCTCATATATACGCACAAGTCCCCGGTAAACAAACTATTTGTTTATTTGTAATTTATTCTGGATTTGTTTTAATTAAAAAACAAACAAACAAAAAAAAACGTCATCAAGTAATAACCTAACAGTAGGTGGCGCCTGTTTGTGTCAAAGATAAACAGCTATTAAATCAAACACAAGTATTAACTGTGAAAAAATATGGTGTGTTTAAAGAGGTTTGAATTTAGTCACTTATTATGAGATCTACAAAAGAGCAAAGTCTCAATAATACATTATATATCATTACTGGAGACCAGTCCATCCATCCCACGTTTATACGCTATCCAATCACAGTGCGTTTCTTTGTCAAACAACGCCTGTTCTGATTGGACAGAACGAGTGTCAGTCAAAGGAAGAGACCCCGCCTCCCGCTGACCCTGCAAACCCTGGGGGAGACGAGTGTACAGGGTTTATTATTTTATTGCTGGAAAAACAATATATTTTTACGCTAGGATAATCACTTTACAGAGTTTTTATTACTTTTGTGAAGGGAGCGTCAGGATTTCGGTATTTTTGGAGGACTTTACATTCTTTTCGGCTGCCGTGGTGAAGGATGGATGAAATGCGGCCTAGCGGCGGAGCGACTGGCCACCTCGGGCTCGCCTCGCTCTTTCCGCCGGGCCTGCAGGCCATCTACGCGGAGTGTCGGCGCCTGTATCCCGAGCAGCCAAACCCGCTACAAGTCACTGCCATAGTTAAGTACTGGTAAGCATCTCTGACATGCAGATTTTACACTTTGCCAAAACATGTTCATAAAAATAATGTGTGATAAATAAATATGGGGTATATGTAGAAATATTTTGAGTTTTGTTTAATAGAGCTAGCCAGGGCTAGCAGGCAACCGTTACATCCGAAAAGTTGGACTTAAACTTAAATGAACAGTCGTGTTGAGTTAGAAAGTCTCTCGAATTGTTTATCTACTTTTACACTAGTGTAAGAAAGGGTATGTGGTGTTCAGGGCACTTTAGATGGCTGCACACGTTTGTTTGGTTAGTCTTGTTTTTACTCTTTCATTATGTAAACACAGGTTAGGGGGGCCAGATCCCCTGGACTACATCAGCATGTACAGGAACGTGGGATGTCCTGCTCTGGATGTACAGGAACACTGGCACTATGTGAGTCTCGGCCTGAGTGATCTGTACGGAGACAACAGAGTCCATGAGTGAGTGTTAAAACCTCATCTTCCCTGCTAAGCATGTGGATAAGTGACAGCAGACTGGTTAAAATGGTCGAATAACAAAAAGTTTCATAACCATGTGTCCGGTTGAGCGTACATAAATGCATTTAGTTATATTTCGTTACAAAATTGCGTTCAGTGTTCTGGTTTAAAAACGCAAGATATTTGTTTTCCTAGATTCACTGGTCATGAAGGTCCAAGTGGATTTGGTTTTGAGCTTACATTTCGACTGAAGAGGGAGCCCGGGGAGACGGCACCGCCTACCTGGCCAGCTGAGCTCATGCAAGGTTTGGCTCGATACGTCTTTCAATCAGGTGAGAAACTGTTTTAATCCCATATGGCTTTGCACTGCCTGCAATCATTTCTTCATTTTCCATGAAATGTAACCAGCACCAAATCCGAGTGGAGGAGGGCAAACATCTCGTGCCTTCTGTAACGCATATAGACAATCACCATTGAAAGATATCTCAAAGAGGACTTTGTATGACTTTTACAAAACCTCTGCAGTGTTTGCTTGTTGAGAAGCAAACAGTTGTTTGATTTATTTATTTATTAATTTTTTCTAATGACAAAAATGCACCGTATGACAATCTTTTCATAAGAAGGAAGAGGAATCACATTTTCTTCACGTTTAGAGCCTTTAGAAGCTACAGTATGTAGGTTTGATCTCAAAGAAACAGAAATGTCAGTTCTGATGGAAATTAACCAGATGTATTTCAGATTCATGTGAACTCGATTCGATTCGCATCTGTTTAAGTTACAGATCGTTTCCTGTTATTATGACTGGCCTCACTATTACCCGTTCATTAATATTAAAAAGCAATTTGGTCAGCTTTAAATACCCTGTCGAAGCCAGTGAGAGTAATGTCTGAACCTTCTTTACAAGATTCATCTCATCACTTTTTCTCTTGTATATTGGGGAGGCTTTTGTTTGAGGATGGAGTCACGCTTATACTTGAGTGGTCTGTAGCAAATATATTTCTAAATCAGTTCCCCCAAACAGAAGATAGGGCTGTGTACAATGTGTTTTTTAATTTATTTTTTAAATCCCACTTCTCGGTTTTGTCACGGTGAAATTTTGTTTCTTTAGATTCTCATAGAACAAACTAACCATACTTTGGTTCCTTAATGAACACACAAGTCAGTTTACATTTATTGGTTAAATATAAATTTTTTACATTGCTTGTAAAGGGCACTTTTTATTTGAAAATAGGGTGGTTTAACTTTTCTTTTTTAATTCCTTTATTTTCCAGCTATTTCGCATTTTTAATTCAGGCAGTTTTACAACATAAGAATTAGGGTTGGGCGATGGCGACCAATTTGTCATCGTACAATGTCTAATGTGAAACATCGCGATGGACGATGGCATCGTCGGCAGAGGGAGGGGGGGGGTGGCAGGCGGAGGTTGTTGTTAAATATTTAATTCATAACGAATTAATTAATTGTAGCTTACTGTTTCCACCTGTCAATCACTTTTTCCGCGGGACTCTTGCATGAACAGGCAAAGTGATCTGTGTCGTTATAATGGCGT
>JAQQZT010000039.1:21654684-21669096 GCA_030068275.1 Clarias platycephalus | reverse complement strand
ACTGTGAGCACCTGTAACCGAGCATAAGCAATTTCCCTCTGGGATTAATAAAGTTATTTGAATCTTGAATCTTGAATACACAGATCGGCTAATGCGTTTTGCCTGTGGTGGGGCCCACAGACGCTTTTACAGCCGCGACTGAATTTCCCCTTTATATGAATATTGCCGTTGTAACCATTGCCAACGTTTATTTCAGTTCAGTGCCTTCAGTTTCACATTCTAAACACTCACCGATTTAAAAAGTGCATGATACAAATAGACAGAAACAAAACTATATGTTTTAATCTCTAAATTTCTAAATTCTTAAGATTGTCTTTTTTTTTTTAAGTCCGTAAAGTTATCTCGAGATGTTGCCGTATTAAATGAAATCACGCCCCCTCATCAATCCGCCCCGCCCCTTTCTATGAATCAAGTCCTTTATGGGTCACGTGACCGAGGAAAGGAGGGGGTGTAAATGTGAACTGTATCCTGAGTTGCAGTCCGGAGCCTGCATTCCTCTCATCAAGGATTTGGTTTAAAAAAAAAAAAAAAGAGAGAGAAATCATAAATAATAACACTGACACAGACTGGAATACGGCGGAAATCCACCGGATCGCTGATGGAGTTACACTTTAAAGGCTGATTATGTTGTTCGCGAACCGTCGCGCAGTAGTATTTGTGTTTCTGGTTTGGACGGCTCCGGCGTAATAAAGGAGTATACACACACATGAGAAGAAAAATAAACAGATACGCCGCTTCAAACGCGCTTTAAAAAGCAGGAAAAACAAGATGGCTGGTGACAGAAAACGATAACGAGGGCAAAGCGCTCTTGTCCTCTTTAAGAAGAAGAACTGTGTCTGTGTGAAATACATAAATATTTAAGCGAGAGAACAAATAATGCTTGACGTTTTAAAGTGAAAGGCTCGCGAGACGCTGCTGCGAGCCGCGCGCAGGTGACCGCTGAGAGCCTGGACATGGAGAGGTAACGCGCTTCGGAAAACCCTTTAACATTTAACGACTATAGATAGCAAGAGAATAGCTTCACAGCGGAGTTTGATCAAGAGATTTGCGTGCGAGTGTTTGTTTGTGTGTGTGTGTGTGTGTGTGAGAGAGAGAGAGAGAGCGCTCGAGCTCCGTGGAACGTTTCATAACGCAGATTAATTAATGCTCTTACACGTTTGTTAGTTTGAATTGATTTTTGTAACATTGTAACGTTCCAGAGCACGAAGGCGGCTTGTTTTCGTTTGATCTACCGACTCGCAGAACGACTACTACAACTGACAGTCTGTACAAAACGCTTGCTTTACGTATTAATTTTAAAGAAGTGTTCAATAACCATTTCTTGCGCCACATTCACGGTGTCCAGGCAAGTATGTAATTGAAAAAGACCGCAAATGACCCGTCTAATTTATACATGATTTGCTGCACGGGACAAAACCGGTGCCGTTTCCGGACTAGGGGTATCCGACTCACGTGTGGGTTAAACTTTGTCCATGATTGGACTCGTTCTAGAGACCTCTTTTAGAGAAGCGTGTACATGTACGGACTATGCAGGTATTCATCATCCGAGTTCAACTTCCAGACCAGAGCACATCCTCACGTTAAACGCGCACACAGCAGATGCTGTAGCTTCCCCCGCGTCCTAACGCCTCGTCTAGTTCCATTACAAGCTCTTAGCAACTTTTGACTGTCCCTTTTTTATATATATATTTGTAACAGGGATCAGTGTGAAAAATCTGCACACTTCCATTCTCATCATGCACACATAGCCTAAATAATGTGTTAGGACAGACATAGGCGTCTCATATCATAGAGCCAGGACTCCTGGTTTGGTTTCTTATACAAGCAGGTTTTCAGTAACATGTCCATGGCGATCTGATTGCACCAGTCAAAGCCCTGATTTCTGGCTCAGCTGTGGAATTTGATTGCTGATTTAACTTGAGCAGGGGCGGAAGCGGTGCTCCCTGGCCTGTTCATGGAGACTTATCAACAGCTGTTTATGCAGACTTTTATGCCTGTGTGGACAAGCAGAGTCATACGCTTATTTTTATAAGAGCGCCACGAGGATGACTGAACCAGCGCGTCAACTTGTTGGCGATTTATTTTAAACAGTTTAATAGGCTCTAAACTTAACACTGGCCTGCATGTCTTCTGCCCAAGCAGCTGAGATGGCTGAGGCCTGGAAGAACTGTTTCGAGGAGGAGCTCATCTGCCCCATATGTCTGCATGTGTTCGTGGACCCAGTGCAGCTGCCGTGCAAGCACAACTTCTGCCACGGCTGCATCAGCGAGGCCTGGGCTAAAGATGTGGGCATTCTGCGGTGTCCAGAGTGCAATCAGCCGTACAAGCAGAAGCCCAGCCTCGACAAGAACATCAAGCTGATCAATATAGTGGAGAAGTTCAATGCCTTGAACACAGAGAAAGAACCAGCTGTACTGCAGTGCATCTTGTGCCGACGTGGACCCGCACTTCCGGCGCAGAAAGTATGCCTACGCTGCAACGCGCCCTGTTGCCAGTCGCACATCCAAACACACCTTCAACAACCATCTTCAAATGCCGGGCATCTGCTGGTAGATGTCGAAGATGTGCGGGCCTGGAGTTGCCCTCAGCACGATGAGTACAGGCTGTATCACTGCGAGACCGAGCAGGTGGCTGTTTGCCGTTACTGCTGCTTCTCCAGGTGTGCGGTCGGCCATGGACACGGCGTCTGTGACGTGGAACTGCGTCAGAACGATATAAGGGTGAGTGGAAGTTATCCGTCTCTCTTCTCTGGGGATGGTTTGGCTTACAGGCAGACATTTCAAAATAGCCCAGTCAAAAGGTTGGCCTGAGCTGTGAGTTCACAGAAAGGAGGGCAAGTTTCCTGACTGAGCACAGATACACAAGTAGTGCCAAAGCAAAACACGTTTTTTTTCATTCTTCAGTCTTCTGAGAAATATAAAAACTGTGTTCGAGTAAGCCAGGGCAGTAGCTTTTCTGGGAACACAATCACAGGGCTTTATGCATACACTTATTTACACCTAGGGGCAATATGGTGTAGCCAGTACACCTACTGGCAGGTTTTTTGGGAAGCAGGAGGAAATCTCTGTGGACACAGGTACAGCATGAATAGAAGCTCCACACAGGCAGTAACTCAAGCTTTGGATCGAGTTAGGAAAATTGGAGTTGTGAGAGCAGCATCACTGCCCACTGTGGCACCACGTACAGTAATCCTATATGGTTTTATAATAATAAGAGGAATGATACTGTATTATTATTACATTATTATAACAAAATTAGATATATATACATTAGAAAGCAAAAGGGCAACCCAAGATTGTAGTCTAACACTTGAGGAGCAGGTACGTTTTAAAATCGTTGAGTAAGTTGTTCATAATCGTTGTTGGTCTGCTGTGATCTTCCATACTTCTTCTTTGTTAGCATGTCATCACAACAGCAACAACAGATTCAATATATAAATGTATGTCTACATCTCCAATTTTCTCCTGACTCTATAACATCATGTACTATGCACCCTGTGTACTGCATGGCCCAACTTCAGCTAATGCATTTTTAAAAATATGATTGGCCTACTAGCTGAAAACAGTATCTTCTGTGTGAAGGTGTGTATAAGTGAGTCTCTGGGTAAATGGTAATAAGGCAACAATAAACAGAAAAAAAAAAAAAAACAAGCCTGAACAAAATTGTTCATCTGACCCTTTTGTTTCAGTCTTTAACAGTAAGGGATTACCTCCTGAATAAACTCGAGCTGACAAGCCAGTATCCGTCAGCTGTCTAATCATAAGGATCAAACTGAGAAGTTAAGTCCAAACAAACATATGCAACTTCCTGGTGTTCCTTTATCCAGTCATGTGACAGATGTGTGGTAGTGAAAAGTAGCTAAGACTCACTAAAGTGTATGAGGAAGACTGCATGGTGGTTCAGCAGCTGCTTTACAAAGAATAATGAGCTGTTGTGAGGTGAGCTGCTGCTGGACTTGGCAGGCGTGACTCCTGGATGCGTGGAGGAATGCTTTTCAGATGGGCAATGTGTCATGGGTTCTAAGGCAGCCAAGACTCAGCAAATTGGGGTGGGGTGAGTTAGGGGGCGAACTTATGCTACTCACAGCTGCTGTTGGAAGACACACACATCTCTCTGTTCTGTCTTCTGCAGCTACAGACACGTACTGTATGTATGTATGTGTTTGTGTGTGTGTATACTGTGTTTGTGTGTGTGTATATATGTATGTGTGTGTGTTGGTGTATATTTATGAGTGTATATTTATGTATACCTACACACATACACAGGGACACAAGCAGTTGTACAGTTGCGGGGGATAAGAATGTGTGTTCCAGGGAGAGCAGAGGCAGGAAGTTCCTCCTGCAAACAAGTGCATTCTCATTCCAGTTAATGATGACATCATATGAGAGCCCTTGGAGGAAGTGGGTCTTGTGCTTCTGAACCCTTGTCCTTGTCATATCTCTTTGTGCCCCATCTTCTTGTTTTCCAGTTTTACTTGTTTTGCATGTGGCTGCAGTAGGGAAGACTTCCAGGACAACAGAAAAGATTATTTAAAACCTTGTGCACAGTATTGACTTTTACCTCTTAACATAGGCATTTGGAATACGTGGTACTGTAAGACATAGTTCTAATGCTGTTTGGGGAGCCAGTTCAGCATAAATTTGATCATTCGTCAACTGAGCCATTATCATATTTTAATAGGATTTCCAAAAGCTTGAGAAATATGATTTATGCTTCACAGAATTATTTCTGTGGGATTAATGAAATCTGCAGACAAACAAGTCCAAACAGTGTTCTACTTGTCTTGGTAAGCACTATGCAGTATTGAATCCATTTTCAGATACCTCAAAACTTAAGTGTCCCAGCTATTTATGAAAGAGCTAACCATGCTTGAAAAATGAAAAATAACTCTGAGGTAAAGGTATCACCTGAACATTTGATTATGGTTTGGTGGGTGTGGGAAGGTAGAGCATGTCGCACATCCTTGCATCTCCTTGGACACTTTGCTTAGGTAGATATTTAACCCTTTTAATCTTTACCTCAGATTTTACAACAAGTATGTTGTCTGTTTTTAGCTTCTTGATAATAGTTAACATAACATTAATTAAAATTGTCCAATGTAGTAATCTACTGCCTGGCCAAAAAAAAAAAAAAGTTGCACACAATAATATTCAGTTCAATCACATTTATCTTTGATTTGGTGGCCTGTTGGCCATGTGTGAAAACGATTCCTCATGCTTCCAGAAACACTCTTTTGCAATTTAAGTCCTGGATTATGCCTGTGCCATCAGGGAAGAAAAACTTGAAATATTATTTTATCATTCGTTCCTCGTCATTCAGGTTATCAGTTTACTTTATTTTATTGCCACATTACGTTGCTGAGCCTAGATCTGACAAACTGAAGCAACCCCAGATCATAACACTGCATCCAGAGACTTGTACAGTGGCGACTATGCATGATGATAACAGAAAAATGATATGTGGTTTGATGAGTCCAGTCAGACTCTGTTTCAAACTGATGGGTGCATCAGGGTAAGAGGGGCAGCGCATGAAGCGCATGCACCCATCACTTTGAAACAGAGTCAGACTGGACTCATCAAACCACATATCATTTTTTTGTTGCTCCAAAGTCTTTATGCTCCCTAACAAATTGAAGCCTTATTCTGATTAGCCTCACTAACAAGTGGTTTTTGTATGACCACATAGCTTTTTAATCCCAATCCTTCGACTTCTCCTCACATTATGTTCGTGTAAAAATGCTCTTACTTTTACTATTAAACATAGCTGATTTATTTTACCATGCAACTTCACTAAGTGTTTAAATGATCTCCATTTATGTTTTTTTCCAACCACATTTCTTTTGCAAAGTTGACAGTTCAGCACTATCCTTCCAGGTTTTGGTAATGTGTTGAAGGGTCCTTTAACCCATTTCTCGTCATTTCACATCCCCTTACTTGTTTTCTTTGCTTCATTCAGCCCAATAATTTGACCCTTCTTTTGGCAAGGCAGTGTATCTTTATTGTGCTTTTAATGCATGTTATATGATTTTAAAACAACCTTTACATTATAGATAAGCATTTGGATCAAAATTAGACTGATTGCCGCCATCATGTTCAATTGACTCAAAATAAATAAATCAATAGACTACCGCAGAAAACAAGTTATCACATAAACATGAAGCGAAGAAACCTGAAAAATACCTCCACTGTTATTGCAATTTATTCAATTTAATTAACTGATGACCCCAAAATTTTCACCATAATGAAATACAGCATGCATGTTATGTTATGAACTACATTTGATCTGCTCACATCCGCATAAAACATTATAAGATTCAGTGAGAATATAAAGAATTTATGACGTCTGTAGCATAGATTGTGAAAGTCGTATCATCTTTTTGAGGTCTTTGTTACGCCTAAGGGCTGGTGAGCCTTGATTTTGACAGTAATATGATTTCTTTTCCCTTTCTACTCATTTCCTTAGAACAAAAGGCAAACTAGTACAAGCTCCGGTAAGAAAATAAGTATAATGCAAAGGAGAAATGAACATATATACACACACGTGCACACACACGCACGCACATGCATACACACACAGGAAGTCTGAGCATGCAAGCTAATCAGCTATGCAAACCGTGGCCAGTGGCAAGCCAAGGTACATAGATATTTGTATACTGGCATTGTTATTTTCAGCTGTCTACCACAGCATATGGGAGTGGAACCATAAGTAATTGGACAAGCTAACATAACCATAAGTCATTTTAAATACTTGGTTTCCAAATGCACTTGTGTTTGATGACTGAATTCTGGAACCCGTAGATGCTGTGTTTCTTTTCTGGTAATACTCTCCCAGGCCTTTTTTGTAGCTGACTTCTGTTCCTGCTTGTTCTTGATGTGTTTAGACTTTAGTTTTGCCTTCAGCAAGGTAAATTTGTACTCGGTTAGATTTAGATCAGATGATTGACTTGCCATTGCGGAATATTCCACTTCTTTGTCTAACCAAAAGTCTTGGATTCTTCAGGTTGTTGTCCATCTGCACTTTGACACACCGCCTACTTGGGTTTGCAGCATTTGGCAGAATCTGAGTACACTTCAGATTTGATCATGTTACTTTTTCCAATGTGGTCTCCCTGCTTTTAAGGTTTACCAATGGTTCAAATCTTGCCATAAACCCTATGAATGTGCTTATTTTATCTTGCTTGTTGAATCCAACATGGATACGCCTACCTCTGTTGTGAACGGTTTCTTTTTTGGCCATGAAGATACTTCTTATGTCAGCCACCACACTTTTGTTTTTGCATACATGCTAAGAACTTTGCAAAACATTAGGAATGTCAAAAAAAATCTATTTGCCCCTCCTACTAATTGATATCTCTCTGATGGGTTTGTTTAGATTTTTCAGCCTAATGATGGTTTGCTTTATTGGGAGTGACAGCTCTTTGGACTTCATAAAGAGCAACAGATTCTAAATGCAAATACCACACTTGAAATCAACTCTAGACATTTCATCTGGGTACTTATAAGTGAAATGAGGCAGTAACTCGCACCTTGATATGGAACAGTTGAAAAGTTATTTGTCCAATTATGCATTTTCATTAAATAATTAATGATGTAAGCACCTAAAATAATAATAATAAAAAGGTCCCAATAAGTATGTATACGTTTGTTTGACCTTCACAGACCATTCCATGTAACAGTAAGTGAAGATAGCTTGGATATTCATTGCTTAATCTACTTGTTGGGCAGATCCTTTCTAATCTTATAAGAGAGTCAATCAGTGCTAATGCCATATTTTTAGCACGGCCTATATTTTCTGGTCTAATTCATGTGGTCAGTTCCTTTCAATTTTTTTTTCATCATGTCACTTTCGTCTCAGTAGCCACATGTTGGTTTAGTTGATTCAGCGAAATCTCATGGACAGGAACAACCTGATTGGAAATCCAATCAGTGATGATATAGTAGAACTTTCCATTTGGATTCTTCTCCGAAAGCTTTTGTAAAGTGATGAATACACAGCATGCCTGTCAGAGACCGTAGTCAGTCGAGCTCAGTGATCGATGGGATTCTTCCCACAGGCCTGCTGTGAGGAGGAAGAGCCTGAAATGTGTTGACCTTTCCTTTAATACTGCACTGGGCTCTGGACATGTTTTGAGCAGGGAGTCATGGTTACTATTCATTAGAGAACATTCATGAAGTATCTAATTTTTCATGACCAGTACCATCTCGTTATGAATGAATACAGTATAGGGTGTACAGTAAAAGTGTTGCATCCCACTGTAAAGTCACTCTCCTTCTTCAGAGCTTTGCATTGTATTGATGCCTGACCTTTTGTCTTTGCCTGCAATGTAAGTGGGCTGTTTTGAGTCACAGGGCACTCTCTGACAAATTGCAGAAATAAATCAACTCTCTCTCAGCATTTAGCTATGAAATTCACAGGCACCCCTCACACACTCATAGCAACCAGATTATTCTGGTCTGTGCCTGAATTCCCATCTACTTCAGCTTTAAGAGCTTAAAAAAACACTACAAAAAAGCCTTTTCATTGCATCACTGCAATTAAAAAGCTTATATTTGTTATAAAAAAAAAAACAGCTTTTACTGTTGGTCGTGTTAAATAGTCTTTAGATGTTACCTTCAGCCGTGTGAACAAAAGGAGTGCATAGAGCATGTCTGCACATCTGTGAGGTTTTGAAATAGGAGAGAGCGGGACAGATGGAAATACGGTATATGGATACACTCATCTCAACACTCAGCGCCTATTCTAACTGTAGAATAAATATTCAGAGTTCTTTGAGAAACACGCTACTATGTGTGTTCGCAGGAGTGCAGTAATTTGCTGTACTTCCCGTCACAATCAGAGCGTATTTGTCATGTTCTGGGGTTTGGCCATTGTTGAACTCTTGATATATGATTTCCTGTGCTCACTTTATGGTTATTGAGTAACACGTTGGCTAATTCAGTTTCTGATACCACAGATGGCACAAGCCTTAGCTTGAGTCAAAGGACTGTAGAGGTGTACGTACTTCTACTAACGTCTTTTACTGAACATTAAAATAATCTTGATAAAATGCTGCTTAATTTCTTTAGAAATATCTTTGTGATTTGTTTTTGTGTGTGAAAAGTGTAATGTATCTTTTAAAATAAGAAGTTTATTTCTTTGAATCTTAGTGCTGAGGCCCCAAGAATGTGTGTGTGTGTGTCTGTGTGCATTCGTTCTCTTACATTGCCTGAAAAAGCAACGACCCTACAGCCATCTCACACATACACACTCGCACTATAATGCAGGGCCCAAACTCTCTACCAGCTAACAATCTGTTACTGGCACACACAAACAAAAGGAAAAAGCACAAGATAACCATGCTTTCTCTCTCTCTCTCTCTCTCTCTCTCTCCCTCCATCTCTGTGTTCATGCTGATTAATGTAAACACATGTAAGCACAAGATTTGTTGTCTTGGAAGCTGGCTTCTCTTTTCCCGACCATGGTTACCCCTCTGATGTATGCCATATCCTGTTATTAGATTAAAACTGAAATAGAACGTTATATAGTATGTTGTGGATTCTGTGTTGTTGTTGTTTTTTCTTTCTTCTTTTTTTAGGTGCTGTGTTTTCTGCCCCAGTCATGCTGGCAAGAGTGAGAGAGAATGGAGGGGATTATAAAAGCCAGGCTTTGACATGCTTTGATTTGGCTGGGGGGATGGGGAATGTTTGGGGGTTAGCGCCTTCTTCCAGATCCAATTTAAGACTCGTCCAGACACCTAATGATAAGGGGCAGAATCAGATGGGAAAATGTGCCCGTATCCTAGAAAACAGAGTGTTTTGGATTAATTAGTCTCATTGTTCACAGCTTTTGTTTTCCTCATTTGCTTTAATACGGTTGCTTGGATTGGTTGTCATAGAGATGCTGAAACAGGCAGCAGGATATTGGAGGTTGCTCTGCAGAGGTGACTGAAAATACTGTGTTTAGTTGGTTCTGCAGGCCTTCTCTTGAGACCGGGCAGTTGTACATTCTGATTTCCATGCATGCTACTCCCACTTGACTGTACTGTATATGTATTGTACTGTATATTCCCAAATTTAAAAAAATTATTTTTTCATTTATATCGAGTCTGAATGTGATGAGGGGTTTTAATGCTTGATTTCTTGTTGTCTTTCAGCACATGCTGATGAAACAGCAGGATCGTATCGATGATCGAGTGCAGGACATCGAAGAGCTGTTGTACAAGCTCGAGTCAGACAAACGGCAGGTGGAGGTAATAATGTAAAGCATTTAGATACACCCACACATCCTCTCTCTCTCCTCCTTCCTTCTCCCTTTGTCCTCGCACATCTCATGTTATACATTTTCTGTAAAGAATGGTTTGTCAGTGGTAAGCCTTGTTGCCTTTGGGATTAGGCACCTCTGTAGTGGGGGGTTGAAATACCAGTATGTACCAGCTGCATTTTTCTAACACAAAGTACCAGTTGACAAAGGAGAGTTTTGACCAAATCTGGATGTTTTCAGGGGTTTTAAAACCAAGCTTAAAACAGTTAGACATGTTTATTGACTAAATATTTTTCCAATGGTATTGGAAGGCAAGACCATTTCTTTTTTTTGTTTATGCTTTTGACTGAAAACATTTGGATTTAACATTAAAAGATGTTAAAAAAATGGCACTCATCCAGTGTTTTGGAGAGCATAAGTATTGGAACAGATAAACGTAAAGAAAATAAAGGCCGATATCGTAGTATTTGTTTTGCACATTTCTTGTTTAAAATAACTATACCAAGTTGGCAACTCGGTCACATCGCCAAACTGTTGCATTTTTCTTTCATGATGCTTTCTCAGGCTTGTACTTTTCAGTTGGTGCTTCCCTTCAGAGTTTCTCCCCGTAGTTTCCACGGAAATGTGTGCTGTTGGATTAGGATCCTGTGACTGGGGTGCCTGCCAATTATCCCCCCTTATTGAAGACATTTGTTGCATTTTGGGTCATTGTGTTTTGGGTCATTCCCTCATAGTTTGATACATTTCTTGGTGTGTGTTGTACTCATGTATGTATTAGAAGACCTGTTCATCTAAACATCCATGCAGTTATCTGGACTGAACAACCATTTATATACTCTTTAGCTGTCCAGCTTGGGTGAATCTGTGCCCATGATGATCTCAGAGCATCAGGTTCCACTCCTTTCAGTCAAGAACAAGAATCTGTGTTTTAGCCCACCACCCATCCCCCCTAAGGTTTTATGTGTTTCGAGAAACTTTTCTGCTCATCAGAAAAAGGATTACTATAGACTTCATAGCATCTTAAACCAGTCTTTCACCAGAATGTTTGCAGCAGATCCTTTCAGTGCTGTGGATTACGGGATGGGGCCTCCATGGACCAGTTTATCAAGCACATACCATGGGTGCTTGATTGGATTGGGATCTGGGAGTTTGGAGGCCGGGTCAGCAGCCTTGGGGTCTGGCAGTGTGTAGCAGGCTGTGATGCACTAGGGGATCTGGTGCCTTTCTGTTGTGGCTATATATCTCCACACACATACCCTTTTGCGTTTATTCTGTGCAGGATAAGGTGGATCAGCTGAAACAAGAGGTGCGCCTGCAATATCAGAAAATGCAGCAGCTCCTGGAGGAGGACCTGGGGAAGGCTCTGAATGTGCTGGAAAAGTCACGATCAAAGTTCTGCCAGGAAAACTCCAGACAGGTCCTGCAGCTCAATGAGCGACGCCAAGAGGCCAAGAAGATGCTCAGCTCTGCCCAGGTCTTGTTGGAGAAGGCAGAGAATATCAACTTCATGAAGGTGAGGCCTGTTTCTTTTCTTTCCCTCAACCCCCACCTCCTTTTTGTTCTTTATCAGTCTCTTGTGCATGCACTGTGCTGTAAATCTCCCCCGCAGACGCCAACGCCCACATGCTCACATTCACTCACATAAATGCACAGTGTGAATGTGGCCATACCTGTGAGAAATACTTCAGCACAATGTGTTCGTCAAAAGATCTGGCTTCCAGATTTTTCCATGCTCTCAGACAACAAGGAAGTAACAAAACAGCATATAGACTATTTTTCCTATAATGTTTGCTTCTTTTTCTTTTGATTTACAGAATACAAAACCTGTAAAAATCCTTCTGGATAGGTAAGATATTGACTATATAATACATTTTAAAATGCTAAGAATTGTGAGTTTTAAATCGTGATCCATTTTCAAATGCTTTCACTTCCCAGATCTCAGACATCTATAGACAGTGCACTACCTCCCTACAATGCAGGTCACCTTAACTCTAAAGTCTTTCTCGCTGAGATTACTAAAAAGGAGAAGAACCTACGCAAAATGCTAGAAGGTATATCGCTGCTGCTAGTCACCTTTTTTAGAAACTCTTTTGAGCTGTGAGTTCTATTCTGATCTTGTATGTCCTGTGTCCAGCACCCTTCGCCGCTCCTGCACACTTTTTCCAGAGTGTTCCTGTCTACCAGTGCAGAGTGAGCAGCTCAGGATCTGAAAAGCGAAAGCACTCGTCCGCGTTTCCCGAGAGTGGCGCAAGCTTTATGGAGTCCTCGTCAGGTCCTGTGAACAAGCAGCAGTTCCTGGCTCCGAGTACCAGTTCTGACGAAGGGCCATCTGTGGCCTCTTGCAGTTCTGCCCGACACATCGTGAGCCTCAACAGTGGCGGCACAGAAGTTAGCGATGCTCAGGCTGTCCATCACTCCAGCTCAGTGTTTAGTCCCGCCCACTACCCCAATCCTGGCTCCACCCAGCAGGCTATGCTACCACAGTACAATGGCCGTAAGATACTCATGTGTACAGTGGACAACTGCTACTGCTCCAGCATGCCCTCTGTGTCCGGACACCACGGGCACCCTTCCTACCCACGCTCACCCTCTTTTGCCTGGGCGCAAGAGTTCTCGCACCCAATGCCCCCCCCAGCCCCCTCAATGGCCCAGCCAATGCAGAACATCTCAGTGCGTGGCAACTGGATTGGCACCTCACAGAGCCACAGACACCCTGACTTCTACAGCCTGTATGGAGAACCTTCTACTAAACACTATGTCACCAGTTAACCATCCTGTTTCCTTTTTTTTTTTTTTTTTTTTTTTCTTGCTTCCTTTCCTTTTGCTGTCTCTATTTTTATTTTGTCTCAAGCAAAACAACCATTGCATTGAAATGGCACTTTTTCATTTTATATTAGTCGAGGTAAGCCTCGTGGCACTCCCAACCACATAACTTCCTTCTCGAGTGTATAAAACCCCTGTCCGCCTCTGTGCAGCCTTTTTTTTTTTTTTTTTTTTTAGAGGGAATTTGTGGCTGTGCTTTTGAAATTGAAAATAGGCCTGGGATAATTGCAGATGCTACTGACCCAGAGCAGATAATATTAGTCTTTGCACAGGGCCAGCTTCAGGCCCTTTCTCTGCCCCATCTTCCAGCCTTTAGCGCATTTGGGGAGACGCAGGAGGAGGCATCTTTATATCATAAATTTGTTTTGTTATTTATTGTGTAATAATAAATTGGGCGGGGGGCAGCTCTTTTACTGTGTCTATATGATGCCTGAACTTCCTTTTTTCTTAATAGAAGTGGTTTTTAAGGTAAAGGTTAAAAAAACGATGGGTAAAAAGATTAAGAAGGAGTTTGTTTTTATTACTCTCTTCAACCACACCATGACTGTGTGGCTGTTTGCCCAAGGTCAAAACCATGTTTAACATGGGGCAAGCTGGGAGTGAGCTCTTATGTAAATGCCTAAAAGGCAACAGGATCTGGTATCATGTTTACAATTACATATTAGTATTTTTTTTTTTTACTCAACTGGTGTGTCTTAATTCTATTTAGAAGAAATAATCACTCCGGAGGAATCAAACAGCGTAAATTTTGAACTCAAATATCTGTCTTACTCCCGGAAAGGCTCCAGGAGCCCACCTCACATGTTTCACATGCCTTTCCTATACTTCGCAGAGTTACTGCACTTAAACTAATCTTTCCTGGATTCTGCTTTCTGTTGGGAAAGGTAACGTCCTGAATGCAAAGCACAGGAAAGGCATGTTCATGATGATCAGCAACATTTAATTGTAGATCAATTATATAGATGTGGGTTCCTTGCTCTTTAAAAATGTTGTCAGCTCCAGTGGACCTCAGTGGGTTTGTGCGATCACTGCCCAGCACTGATTGTCAGGAACATGCTAAAATCTGTTGACTTCCTGTTTGTGACTTTAAGCAGTCCAGAAAGATTTTCCATGAACTCCAAGGGTCTGTTCAGAGCTTGAATAGAAAATGATTACAGACTTTTTTTTCCACATATTTTTTTACAAAAATACAACGGACTACTGAACCTCTATCATTTGCTTCATTGTGCTTCAAGAGAGTATTAAATGTGGGGTTAAAAACATCCAGTACAGTCTCACTCACTCACTCATCGTCATTACCGCTTAATCCTGTATTCAGGGTCGCGGGGGGCCTGGAGCCTATCCCAGGAG
>JAQQZT010000039.1:21622106-21633322 GCA_030068275.1 Clarias platycephalus | reverse complement strand
ATAATATATTCTTCTCCTGGTCCTTATTTTAAATGGGTCATAAAAAAATATCAATAATTATCGATATCGACCGATATAAAACACTGATATCGTGATACAGTTTTCAGCCATATCGCCCAGCCCTAGTGTATCGTGACAGACCCTGCGATCTGACCCAACCTCCTGGAATAGAAATTTTTTTTTAATGTGCTGTAATGTACAAGGGTGAGTCAAAAATTATTCACACTCCAGTTATATTAAAATTTCTGTTGGCCACACAGTCTTATCGGCACTTTCCATTCAAGGCTATTGTCTCCCCCGTCAATGTTTGGGAGTGTAATCGTGTTACATCAGTTTAATTGTAACTGCGACTTCTGGGATTCTCAAAGGTCAATATTGGAACACTATCAGGATAAAGGTTCAACAGTCAACAGTCAACAATCAACAGTGCTCGTTACAGCGAGATACTTATTGAAAAGCCAAAACGTCGGATTAAAAAAAAACTTCGGTGATCTTGCATGACAATGCACGTCCGCAGACTTCTGCCCACACTGTCAACACCCTGCAAAAACGTGGTTTTGAAGAGTTAAAGCATCTTCCCTATAGTCCTTATAAACTTTAAGGTCTGATGGAGCAGGATCAGAACTATATTGGTCCCCTGAAAGCAGTCCTACGAGGGTCCACTTCTGATGAAGAAGTGAAGACAGCAGTGCATTTGTGGCTCGCAGCTCATGCTAAAGCATTTTTTAATCAGGGAATATGAAAGCTTGTTGACAGATGGACAGAGTGTACTGGAACCCAAGGAGATTGTCAATGGATTATGTATTTTTCTTTTATAAAAAAGTTAAAATACATTCTACAGTCAGGATGCGGTTAATTTTTGACACTGCTGCTATCAAAGTGCCTTTGACAGCCTGCTGCTGCTATTATAGTGGATGACAAGTATATCTATAAGCAAAGAAATCAATTCATTAAAATTAAACCAGTACAAATGACATTACCATGGGAAGACAAGATATGTGAAGGTTGGCTACTGGCACTGAAATCTTCTTCCCTTGGTGGTTCATGGCAGTCACCTCCACCACATTGTTCTCCTCTTTAGCCCCCTCGCCAAGGCAGATCTATAGCAGGTGGGACAGCAGAGGGCAACCGTGCTTAAACAAGTACTGTACATTTTTCCGGACATATATGTACATCTTTAAAGGTTAATATAAAATGCTAATTTTTTTTTACATTTATTACACACCGTACGGAGTTCTAAAAAATGCTCCAAGTCCTCTTCCTCATCGCCTTGAAAGGTGTAGAAGGGGACTTCAGATGATAATTCACAGCCTTCAGGAGAAAACAGCTGTTTATTTTTTGTAGACAGGAAACCTAACTGTAAAATTGTTATTTCGTAATTAATCAGGATTTAATTACAGCATAAATGTTGCACAAATGAACAGTATTCCTGCTTCAACCAACAGTGAGAAATCTACAAGTCGAGTTTTCCTTTTTGTGTTTAAAGCTCTCATTAGCCGATATTGGGCTTTCCTGGTAAAACTTGTAATTAACTTTTTTCCCCTTATATATATTTTATATATATATATAGCTCCCCAACCTAAACTGGACTCTTGTCCCAGTTGCTCATGCAAGCATTATATAGTTGTAGTCCACGTGTTCGCTAGCAAGCTAACACTTAACTACACAGAAAAAACCCCCATAGAAATTCTACTTACTAAAAACATAGCTTTCCAGTCGTGAATGTACACCGGTTAGACTGCTCGCGCTCTCGTCCTCCAAAAACGACATAGTTTCCAGTATACAAAAACCTTTACCTGAACCGAACGTTAAAAAAGCTATTCTTTACACTTTCAAGTTAGGTTCAAAACATATGACGAGTACACTAACCCCGTCGCAGACATATGACGTAGTTAACACGAAAAATGTGTCGATTTTTAATAGATATTAGTAAGTATAATTTGCACACTCTGTTTATTCAGTTCTTGTTCTTCTATTAATTAAATTATAATTATGTATTATTTTATCTGTACTTTAATATGTAATTGTTTAGGTTGTGTTCGGTTCTTATATCATATGAATAAACAAAATATATCCAAATAAATTCTAAATAATATTTCTTCTATGACAAGCAATTTGAAATGGATTCTCACGGAAATATCTTTTTATTGGTAAAGTACACATCCAACTGTAATCATAATGAAAGAGCACTAGGATGTTATTTTCTTTTTCCAGTCAAAGCTAAAAGTACTGTTACAAGATGTCATTTCCCCCCCTGTATACTCTCCCATATATAATAATTTCCAGAATTTGCTAAAACAAAAATTATTTACTACTTAAAATATGGTAATTTATCCCTCCCTTCAGTCACACTAAATACACACACATCAAATGCTTCAGTTCCCTTTTTTTTTATTTTTTTTATACATACTTTATTGTTACGAACCATCTTAATTACATACAAACCTTACAGAAAGTACAACTATATTACATACATATTCATAATTACAACTTGTACTGAGTTTTCTTAGATGTATTTTTAGCTTCAAATGAAGCCCTTTCCACTTGAATGTCATCTCAACCTCCTGAAACGGAATACTGTAAAGCAACGAAATGCAAAGCACTACTCAGGACATTTGGGGACAGGGTATAATGGAGCACAAATCAAAGGTCAGGTCAGATGTTACTCTACTCAATCTGTATTTAGGCAGCCTATTATTCTTAAGAGATTACAATGTATATGGACTTGGTAAAAAAAAAAAAAAAAAAAAAGCTACTAATGAACAAAACATTACAGTAAACAAAAACAAACACTGTCTGGATGAAGCCCCAGTGCCCTTTACAGATATAATTATTGTGATTTCATACCTTAGGAAGTGACTTGCAAGCAACTAGAAACAATGATTAAATGCTTCTAGACTTCATTAGTCACATACTTTTAGTTAGAAATATTGACATTCATATAATTGAAAATATAATTATACAGGGTGGTCCAAAGGTGTGGATCTATTGACAAACAAGAAAATGCTAAAACAATTGGGCATTAACTTAAGTGTGACTAAAAATCATGAGAATGAGTTGTATTCAACCTTCTACTGTAATTTTCAATCTGGAATAAAAAGAAAAATATAAAATTTTAAGAAAAAAAAAAAAAAAATGCATAAGGATCCAGATTTTGGGCTCCCTGTGTAAATGTCATAGCCTCCAATCACATACATCACAAAATGTTTTTTAAAGGGGTAAAATTCTGCTAAATACTGATGAAGTCAACAGACCAAACCACAATGGCATCATCTAGATACACATGCCTTTCACTTAAACAAAAAAAGTAATGTCCATGCAGCTCTAAGGTCATACACGTTCCTTATATGTGCATTCCTAGCAGTTCCAAAGAATTACTTAAAGCACATTGAATTATTTCTCTTAGAATATCCAAAGATTCTGTGAAAATTCTAACGCTGCATTAACATTCTGTGACTGGAAAATGGAGCAAGAAAACTTGGTTCTAGAGTACTGCTGAATAGTCAGTGAAGCTTGAAACGCAAGAATAAAAAGGCAAGGAAAATTAACTTAGCTCAATGGTGGAGTGGCAGCACTAATCTACCAAATTGTGTTGCACCTAAATATGCTCACTGAAACCTGCAATACACTCAAAGTGTCCTGAAAGTAACCATCCATATACGTAATGAGCTAAACAGCATCGGGCCAGCTCAAGCTGTTTTCGCTATACCAGAAGTGGGTCCTATTTAAAAAAAAAAAAAAAAAAAAATACAAGCACACACCTCTGATTTGCAAAGCACAGAAACCATCAGTTGCACCTTAAATTATGCAAATGCTTCCAGATGTTTCTGAAGAGCACACATTATAGAAAATAAACTATAATAACAGGCTGCAATGAGTGCAACCACAGGTACCAATGTGCACATTCTAACAGGTAGTAAGACACTCCAGATCTTCCATGCAGACCACTGTAGCTTTGTACAAGTTCTTTCCAAGGCAGTACACTTCCACAAGACTTCCTCTCACAAGCTTCTTCCCATTATGATTACATCTTTTGGAAATCCCTCCATTTTGGCTACTTCAAAGCAACCAAGTTTGCCATAGAAGTCCAACATTCGTTTGTCTATTTGTCGGACCTCACAAAAGGCACCATGAGAGCCTGAAAAAGGAAACATTAGTGAATATATGATCTGAAGAAGAAACTCAAACTTTGCTTGATTTTACCTGTAAATCTCAAAAACAGGTTTATGGCAGCTATAAACCTGTAGTAAATATCCTAAGATCAGGAAGTCAAATACTACTTGACAGAAAAATTATGAAATTAGAAATAATATGGTCCATACCATTGGCTTTTAAAGATGAAAGGAGACAGCCCATCATGCTTTTGGCTACACTGGGGTCAGTCACCTTGGCCTGAATATCCACCTTTATGAGTGAAGGGAAGTTACTAAGAAATGACTCTGGCAAACCTTCCTCCTCCTCATGAAAGCTGAGCATCATTTTCTGCAAGAATGCAAAAATAAAAAGTCAGGTCAATATGCTGTACATTTAAAGTCACTGGCTAACATGGAAGAGTTGTGTGTGAAGGACCGTATCTTACCTCTGCCTCAGACAAATCCTTCTCAGAATCAGGCTTGTTATACTTTTCCTGCATGAATGGAATCCAGCTCAACTTGGACTTCTTGACAAAGGGCTGGACATCCACAGTGCCTAAGGCATAGCCACAGACCCCCTCCTCATCCTCCAGGACAAAGCCATAATCTGGACTGAGGGTCAGAAATCCTCCCACCAACCTGAAGGACACAATTATTGTCATTTGTAACAGAATCAATAGAGATACAGATATTTTCATACATATTAAATTGTGAGCCATGTGAAATGTACTATTTAGATGTTTTACAATCAAACTATAGTAATTATAGTTATCTGAACACAGATAATGCTAACAAAGTATCTATTTGTTACCTGTCCCCAATCAGGTCTGGTTCCTGGTCAGGGAAAGGAATGTCCTCGAAACTCTCCGTGTATATTTCCTTGCAGATCTTGTAGACAGCAGCCTAAGAAGGCAATCATGTGCGTGCACACACACACGGGAGAGAAAGAGAGACATGCAGTGTATAAGGTTTCTGAAGGCCAACAGGCAGACCAGACTGCTGATTTAGCACAACTGATCAATAGCGCTGCAAATTAAATTAACAACACTGTGCAAGCTGGGACAACAACAATAATAATTTCTATGTAATTTATGTTACATTTTTCAATCATTTCATGGATTTAGTGGACTACAGACCTTTGCAATTGGGGAAAATAAATACACCTTTCAACCATGGACTGTAAATAGAAACTACTTTAAAAATCTTGCTGTATAAAATGTACAAATTCAACACTTACCTCATCTTTAGGAAAGTAAGGCCTTATGGAATAGATTTTGGAAGTTGGCAGTGATGGTGGTGGCTGAAAGAAAAGGTCGTTTGCCCCATCTATTGGCAAGAGCCGCTGTGAAGACCAATGCAAAAACATTTAGTACTTGACCAGCTTTAAGTGCTTGACTGAGCAGCTTTTAATCAGACTTAGACTTCTGAGTTCCTCTGCCCCTGCTGAACCAACCTGACACCTAAGAGCACACCACATAAACAAATGCTGGACTGATAGAAATGCTTTAAAGTGGGATCTTACTGGCTCTTTTGGTTGGTCAGTGATCAGCAAGAGCAGGTAAACAGCATAACTAAGTTAAACACCTTTCTTTGCATTTTTCATATGTTTTTGAAAGAATCCAAAAACAAATACACAAGGGAACATCTGGCTGCTGGCTTGGTCTGAGAAAGGCTTAACTGGCTAAAGGAGATGCCCCCTTCCCACAGCAAGGCTTCGCAAATTTTCGCTGCGCATTTCCTGTAGAGAAAATGATGTGGGCACACATCAAGCAAAAACTCCATGACCAAATATCAGTTCAAAACATAACTTATACTCCAAGCTTTAACTATAAATATAAAATCACTGTAAAATTATTAATGGCCTAAGGTTTATAATAAAATATTTGATTTGCTCATGGAGCTTTTTCGCAGGCGAACTCGCAGGCGCAAACCTGAGCGCGGTATTTCAGATGCAGGCGCAGTAGATAATATTTGAGCTTCCTGTAAAGGAATAAGGTGTCATCAAAATAATCCCTAACCATGCTGCGCAGTCGCAAGCGCATAGGGGAAAAGCTGCATCTCTTTTGGGCAGTTGCTGAAAGAAACCCAAATTTAGGTTGTGTTAGAAAACACTAATCATCTTAAAAACTTTATGTGAAGCTATTCATATTCCTTTTATAATGCAGTTCAGAATAAATTCACAATTCTGCTGATCAAGCATAATAGATTTTTAGGATTTATTTTGTTGTAGCTATCAGCTTACCTTCAACAGACCAATCCTTAACATTGTGCAAGCACACCAGAAACAAAATTGAAAATAATACTCCTTTTTAACATTTGGCTTTGAATTCAATATAGGATACCTGGAACTCTCCCGCTAGACCGCCCCTAAAGGCCCAGGGCTCTTGGTCTCCACTTAAGAACTGTGCTGAGGATTGACTACGACACCCTGTTGAGATCAGATCCAAGCGGAGAATGTTATGTGAGGGGCTTTCTGCCAAAATGAGGAGGAAGGGGGTATGGGGTATAGTGGTGCCTATTTCCATATCACTCCATTGAAAAGTAAATGGTAATACTTTTGCGCACTAAAATTATGTACTATATCAAAATATAAACAAAACACTTTAATCCTGGGTCTTTTGGGCTCAAGCAGCTAAAGCTTAGATTGATAACGGGACAATGGCTGATGGAACAATCATATGCAATGCCAAATCATCAAAGGATTCACGAGCTGTGCTCCAGGATAGGCCTTAAAATCACAGACTGTTAAACGGAGTAACTGGTGTTCACAATTACATTGGGAATTTTTTTTAACCTAACATTAATTTGCTAAAAAAAACTTGACAAATTATTCATTTAACAAATGCTGAAAGAAAGCATTTAGCAGGTGATGTCTAATAAGCTGCCCCTCTAGTTAACGGCAGTCTGTTTCGAGATTTTGTTAGTTCTACATCAGTGGCTTGCTAGTAATTATTTAAACTTCAGCTGTTGAAGCCCCTCTGAATTCTACAACTCATCTGAAGTCACATTTAATCTGCCTTGTCACATGACTGACAAGTACTGTTCATCAGCTCAAGCAATTTAGACATAGAGCCCATAGACAAAGTTATTACAGAAGCAGACCCCCTTTAAAGGGTAGCAAAGTTGCTGAAAGAGCGAATCCCTGACAATGAGAAATTTTTATGACTAATGCTTATCCCTTTATCCCATTTTGATTAAATTGTTCATGTTCTTTGACCATAATGAAAGGGAGGTGATACTCAGAGTCATGTAACAAGACAAATGCAGCAAGTACACAGGAGACAATAGGCTCCCATTTAACCTGGAGTTCATACAAATACTTAAGAGCACATCCTCTGAAGAAATGGCAGGACACAGCACAATGTGCACCATCTGAGGGAAATTCAGCTGATCAAAATGTTGTTAATTAGTACACACAATACATTAGGAAATACAACTTCACATTAAATCAAATAATAAAGCCAGGAACAATGTTTCCCCTAAGGTGGTACTTCATGGCTGGTCATGAAGCCATCTCAATCAGGCCTACTGACAGAAACAAACGATGTTAGAGCTGGCAGAAAAAAATTGGGGGTTAACACTTATACCTGCAACTATCGCTGCGCAAATGTGACTTCATACAAAATCCTTCTTTTTCTAAAACATATGGAACCTAACAGATGAACCATAAGAAAATAAAAGCCCCCCCCCCAAAAAAAAAACCTAAGAACTCTAACACAGTGCATACATAGTCCACTGTCGATCCAATAGCAGTAGAAACTCGTGCTGAGGATTCTTCCATCTGTACATAATGAAGGGAAAAGACAATAGAAGAGCTCGTTAGTAAGTAATTTTAGTACAACAGCAGCGAGGTGCTGACTGACTGCCATCTGCACTGCTTTAGACCAATGAAACAGAGGTGATAAGTATAAGGTAGAACTGCAGGCATACTTTATTTGCCTGGATTATCAGAAAAGCTGAGAAACATGTCGAAAAGACATGCTCTTACACCACACATGGCATGATCTGTAGCTACAAACTGAATTTAAAAAATATGTTTTTGTTAAGAAAGGAATTTGTTTCACATTGTCTCAAGACATTTTTTGATCAGTAGCATATATTATCATGCTTATTTCCTCCATTCTTATAGACCAAGATGAGGCTTAACCAGGTTTTGGTTGCTGCCTGCTGTGTTGTTTTGTCATATAGCTGGACAGAAACCTGTGAATGAAATGTGGTTACCAAGGTAACCCAGGCCATGCTGGTGCTATAATTAATCAATCACCTTGTTTTTACAAATACAATCAATTGGAACAGAATCCAGTACTCTAACCATACAGATTCATAATTCAGATAGATCATATCAATGATAGCTCTCATGGTTCCCAAAAGAACCGACAATAAAAGTCAATACATTAAAAAAAGTTACATATTTTCTCTTTAAACCAAATCTTTAAACAGAGTATTATGTATTACAGAACACTTGGAAAAGTGTACTGTCCCAGCATAGATCAGTACAGTTAGAGTAAAGCATTCATCAGTTTTGTGTACACATTACATCGTACTGATTGTGTGCCAATGATTACATATATTGTTATTATTAAATGAAAATTGCACCAGAATAGCCTTATACAGTTGTTTTGCGTTCCAAGCTCGCATGCGCGGCGCGCTATGGCATAAAGGATCAACTTTCCATCACGATCAGGCCCTTGATCAAAAAATGCCAGCAGGGGTTGCTGAGTTAACCCTCAATCATCCTGGACACACAGCAAGCAGCAGGACCCATACTGGCAACTCAAACCGTGGCCAAATAGAATCTCTGTATATAACCAGATAGGCCAATTAAGTTTCACCTATTTTTGTTTGTTTGTTTGCACACAAATGGAAAGAAAAGCCTAGCACTGAAGATAGCATTCAGTCATTGGAGAAAACAGTATTCACAAAACAGTGAAAAATGGAGGGGGAAAAAAGAAAGCAACATATTCATAAAGCCTATCTAAAGTATATTTTTTCGAAATGTATTTTCTTACCTACCAAAACTGATGCAGATGCATGGAATTTTAGAAAATATATAGTTTGTGTCCCCAGAAACTAACAAACTGAGAATGATATAATAATGGCCTTATTACTTCTAAGAATATTTTTCTGTCTTTTCTAGGGACATTCCTTTCTTCTATATTAAATCAAAAAAAAAAAAAAACTAAAGTAAACTTCACAACATGGAAGCTAAACTCCAGTTTATAAATGCTTGTGACTTTATTTAAGAAAAGAAAAAAGAAAATGAGTGGTCATACCTACCTAACCACTGGACAAATGATTTCACCATAGAGATGATACTCTTTATGTCCCAAATATAGGAATACAAATCATACAAAATGGTTCGATTGGCCGAGTTGGAGAGTCTGGTGAACATCTGCATGACGGCACAACACATGTCCTCAAAGTGTTCTGCTCTGGCATGCCACTCAGCCACCTGACAGAAGCACAAATCAATATTAATTGCTACAAAAAGAACAACTACTTGCTGCAATGAAACCTTTTTGTTTTTGTTTTTAGAAAGCACCACCAAGTGGTCAGAACACAGGCTGCATTTCCTCCATTTTGATGCACTGTAGTTCCTTGCTACATGCCATTTCTCTTAATATGATACAATAATTATGTTCAGAGAATGGAATGGTTAAGAGTGTGAACCAATGCACAAATTGTGTCAAAAGAATGACAGGTTACTGAAATAATCAGTAAAGTAAGTGTTAATTATTAATTTAATAAATTATGAAATGTACACAGTTATGTGTACTTTAAATATTGACGAGAGTTGACAGGATTAGGTTCTAACTAACACTTTTAACTATTAAGTGTAACACTTACTTTCTCTGAGTCCTTGCATTTGGAGTTTACACTAACAATGCTGGTGTTAGCCCTGAGCCAGTTGAACTCTTTGAGCATCTGCACTGCTTTAGGACCATGCTCATATGGCAAGTAAAACAGTTCTGCCAGCAGACACAGGTCCTCCAGTGTGAGTGCCTCAGCGGTGAACAGTGGTTTCTCATTGGGTCCTGGAACAAACATTTCTTTATTGAGCTGCTCATCAGTCTGCATGGGTGCAATGTCACTGCTGGAGTCCTCCTGAACTGAGATCTCAGGAGGCTTTGATATACTCTCCTTATCAGTGTCCATAGGTTTGAGCTCTTCAGTCATTGCAGCTTTAACAATTTTTGTGAGAATCTGGTTGACATTTTTGGCATCCTCTACTTCATCTTGTTTGTCTAACACCATCTCCATGGGCTCCTCATCTGAATCCTTCTTCTCTACTTCCACCTCTACTTCCTCCTCCTCTTTCTGCAGTGTTGGTGGCTCCTCACTGAGGGGAGCAGTGGGGCTCATAATTGGCTGCTGAAAAACTGTGGTTACTGTAGTGGAGGATCCAAGACTGGGGGCAGTTATTGAGGGCACATCGGTGGAGGCACTCTTCGGGCCACTGTGAGCTCCCTGACGACCTGCAAGAAAAAGTGGAGTGAGCAATATAATCACAGTTGACAGGACAATAATTAACTTAGGATTTAACTACTAGCAAATAATGGCAATTACTGTTGTACTGATGAGGCACTCCAAACTCGTTGAGCCAGTCAGTAAGAGCTAGCTTTAGGGCAATTTGTGGACTGTAAAGAATGTCTGTCTCCAGCTCCTCATCACTTCCCTCATTCTCCAACTTTATCTGAATGGACACTGTGCTGTCTTCACTGTCCGCTGAGAAAACACATAAAAAATAGAGAATGTGCATATTTACTTTAAATCAAACAGATGAGTGCATTTACAAATTCACAATAAAAATACAAACCTCAAAAATGGCTAGAATTATTTACTAAATATAATAAATTAATAAAAGAATATTACACATATAATTAAATCCAAAGTAACTACTTCTGTTATTCTTTGCAAACTGATGGCCGGTGATTAAAACCTGTACAATGTTCAAAATCTGCTAGTTTTTTTTATTTTATTATTTTTTGGGGGTATTTCCAATTTCCTCCCCAATTTAGTCGTGGCCAATTCCTCCCCGTCGCTAGGGGGCTCCCTCATTAAGGCTACTACTACCACTCAGCC